>NJDC01001788.1:304415-383216 GCA_002245475.1 Calephelis virginiensis | reverse complement strand
ATCTAAATCATCGAATACAATAAAAATATTGTTTGAAAATTACTTATACACTTCACTGTGTTTTTCTTATATCAATTTTATGAGACAAATTCAATCATTAACACAATTCTGATTTCTGCTTTTTGCCATTTTAATCTTCATTATTTATTGTTTTAGTTTGTTAACATTAATAACGCTAAATATATGTAATGTTTGATACATGAGTGTTATTTTAAACCTTTTTGTGTCATGTTTTTCAAATTTTCCATTAAAACTGACGTCTTGTCAACCAACTTTCTCTGTGTGTCACTTAAAATTAATTAACTCTCATCTTATACATAACTTTTGGCATCTTCCATAGAAAAAGTTTGTGTTTTTAAAATAGAAACCTGTGACTAATGACACGATATACTTAATAAACGTCGTCGTTGTCTCTATGATTAATTTCATCAAAAAATTTCACGTTTGTGTAACGGAATGCTTCTTTTTTGAATCTTTGTGACACCTTTGACGTAACTTTAAAGGGTTACGGTCCGTTATTACTTCAATTTTACGTTTTACTTTGTTCTTTTATTGATTGGCTCTTTGATAATAAATCTTTGATAATCATAAGGTCATATTTTACCTTTATAGTTCTTATTTTGCCAATAATTTAGTTGAATGACCTGTCGGCATTTACACTTCAACTCTTCTTTTATTGTGATATTGGAAGGCAAACAAGCTAACGGATTTCCTGGTGGTAAGAAATTCACGTCGCTTAGAGATAACATAGGTGGTAATGGTGCGTTGCCAACCTAAAGCCGATGTGTTAGGACTCGATCAAAAGAAAGTTTACCGACTACCTTATCCTCTGAACCAAAACACGTTAATGCCTAGCACTGACACTATGGCGTGAGAAATAGGTAACGTGGTGGTGGTAGAAAAGCACATCGACTGTTCTGCAAAGTAATTCTCTGTGTAATGTGTAATACTTGTTGTAGCTTATATTTCCGACATTTTTATATTGCGATATGAAATAAAACAAACTTAAAATTGTTATGGACATAAATATGAATTGTAAATATTTTGGCAAATCACACGAGGTGACCTAGCTTAGCCAAGCCTAAATTAATAATTTAATTATGTTACATTATGATTGTGCTCTAGGTACAGAAAAATATCCATACTTAGAAATACAGACATCTAATCATAGACCGGTGGGTCTGTCAAAAATCGTAAGACTCCTTTGATCAGCTATTTACTCTAATAGAACCCCCTCCTAAAAACCCCTAAAAAAACCCTAAACGGATTAAAACATTGGTTTGCATCCGTGTGAAACGTAGATTTAATTTAAAACTTGATTTGTTTCAAAGTTTTCACCAACAAGGTCACCTTTTTGGAAGGCGTGGTTAGGTCTAGATGATGCTTAAATATGTAAAAATAATAAAATTTAAACGAACCTTAATGTTCTTTTTTTCATATTCGACACTAAAAATATTTTGCTACTAATTAGTCGTGTGAAAAAGTAACAGATAACAATATCAAAAATGTTACTTTAGACAGGATATGATAAAATACTGAGTTAACTCTTGTCTTAATAAATAAGGCCGTTGTTATTTGCCTTCAAGGGTGCATAAGAGTTCTTCTGTTCTCCACTCAAGCTTGTTTGTTTAAAACCACTCAAAAAGTCAATGGGTTCTACAAATATTAAAGGCAGTAATCCGTAGCGACAATACTCATAAGTATCAACACGTACTTAAAATCAATATTCTAATAAGAAGTGTCATTTGATAATGATTTTTTTAATTTATTTAAGATTTAAATAAGATACTCGCATAAATAGATTATAGTTAAAATCACAGTAAATGCAAACAACTTAAATGAGCATAACTAAACCAAAAAATAAAAAAGGATCTTCACGCTCATACCCCAGAAAGTTTGACAGAGGCACAACGACTAACTGAAAACACTAAGTCCCGTGATGTGATAGGTGGCAAGCCTATCGACAACAGGGCACATAATAGGTATATCCAATCCCGGGTAACGTTATTTTTATTAGAAACTTAAAAATACACTAATCCTATTTTTTGTTACCTGACCCGGGGTTCGAATCTGGAACCTCAAGAAATAATTAAAAGAGAAAAAACAATAAGAAACAACTAAATAAGGTACATTTATAAAATTACGAATACGAATCCTTGCAACTTTTCCATACAATTTTTTCAATGATAGGACGTGGATGGCGCCATATTTTTTTATCTATTACCAATATTGTAAAACGTGATTGCAACTAGTAATATTCCTATATTTTTTTTTAGCAAATATAGGTCTTTTGCTATTCAACTTAGGAGTTGTTTTGCTGGTATAAATCATAAGCCTGAAAACGCGTATCTCGGTGAATATCTTCACAAACACTGACCGAAGATTAGATAAGGCCGGATGTTGCTTCTGAGATCAGACCTTGCTATAGACAACATTAGCTTAGAGGCTGATAAACACGGATCTTTCCACTGGCTTTAGGCAAACAATTCTTTCTCATGTTATTTGGTTTGTGTGATAGGATTTTGTGTACGCTGTCCGAGGTATTCAGATTTTCTGACGCAACAGCGACTATGTTTATTGCCGTCATTTTCTTATAACGTCAACAAGAGCAAAATAACAGTATTTCGTAAAAAGGGAATGTCTCTAACATTTAAAGGTTCACATTTTTTTACAATTCCATTTCATTTGGAATATCGTTTGTAACACAATATGTCACTTCGAAAAATGCTCTGCTGTCAAACGTGAAATTGACAAAATGGTTAAATCGGAAGTCAGGATAGCTGATTGTTTAATTTTTAAAAGGTCACATAGCCTCCACAAAATTATGGACTCAGTCTCATGGTTACACAATATTTGATGTAGTTAAAATATTTCCAATACTTGAGTGTTTTTTCATTATAAGGGCTATATGCCGAAAATCCGGCGTGAAATTATTTTACATTAACCGTTGACACCGTTAAGATGTTAATGACACCGTATTACTTTTGTTTTACAAATCTAAAATTATAACCATATGATTCAAAATAGTGATGTTACCATCGCGTGTCTCATTATCGATGACCGTAACGTTAATTTTAATCGAATCGGAAACTACATTATAATGGGATAAAAATAACAGTGGAATGGTGTGAACTGTACCTCCCAGTGTTTTCGGAGCAGCACCAATAACGCGCCAAATTCCAATTACCCTATAATTGAGTATTGCACGCAAAGTGTCTATCAAAGTTATATTCCGTTTGGGGTCGTTTTTTGTAATGCACCCCAAGTGGGGCTCTACCTCACGCGAGCTCCGTACAGTAATTGTTTCATTACGCTTCTATTAACTTCGCTTTAGGCGAATTTCTTGGGTTTATACGTGGATTGTTGTTTTATTTACCTTTGTATTCCCTACATTGTAGTGTGTTTGAGCTTTAAATTATAGATATGGTCTTAACGTCGGTGTAGTTAATCTTAAGTCCTTGATACTTTTTTACCACATTTAAGTACGTTTGATTTTTTTTATAGTTTTGGTTCTCACATTTTCAGCTGCTTTCAAGTTGTATGTTTCACAGAATATAGCAAATATAAAAAAAATGTCTATAAACAAATGTCGACACACTTTACATAACATGTTCAAGTTGAATGTATGTTCATTTGAATGTATGGTAAGAAGGTTGTATATATTTAAATGCATATCAAGTGACCGTAATCCATTCAAAATTTGACGATTCAATAAGGAAACTTTAACTGAATATGTAGATTTCTAAGATGCTAGCCTCTCGATATTTTATGTTATTCATGTATATTCTAACGATTGTATAGAATGTGAATTATTGGTATCCGCTGTGCCCATGGTGTCCGACTCCTCAATTCCAAGTAACCAACACGCGATTGTCTACAAAACTAATTCCAACGCAACAATATAGCGAAGCTCGTAAAACGCTAAAGCTGTAACGTCCGACTTCGCACCGCTAAAAGCAGCCGGGGCGGAGTCGCAACGCCCAGCGTTTTACCGCGGACATGCGATTCAGGCGTCTTTATTAACTGCTACTGACTTATGAGATCCTGGTAATAGAGATCATACTTACTAGAATACGCAGTCTTTGCCTCATTTATGATTTGTACTAGTATTTAATCTTCTAGATCACAAAAAACCTTACGTATGGTAACGGTAGTATAGCCTTCAAATTTCATTCCAATTGCCTAAAAATCAAGAGCTACTATTGATATGAAGCAATTAGTTGTACTTTAAACTTGTGCAATGCTGAACTTTGTATACCTTGTATATGGTTAGATTGTAACAAATCCTTTCCTAAGCACTAAAAATCTACTTTATTTGCGAAATTGCTTAAACATAATAACTTTAATCTATTATTTCATACGCCTCTTTTCATCTTTTACAACTCACAATTACCTTATCTTAAGCAGGTTAACCTGTTCAGCATTTTAGTCTTTATTCTAATCGTAGTAAGATATGGTTTTTCTGGATGTTAGAATATCTTTATAAATACCTTTATCTTTTTGTCTTCACCTCGTACCATGTCGGCTAATCTCATGATAATGTGTTGTTTACTGTCTCCGTACTCGGCCATGTTGTAACAGAATAAATACCCGGGACGAACTCCCACCGATCATTGTTATCTTAAAATTTATTCTTTTAATAAGAATTATGTTATGGTGAAATATACTTGGTTATTAAGAATATAAATACTATTCTTAATGATCAGCATTATTTTTATATCCTGCGTGGAGAAGTGAAGTGTCACGATTTCGCAGGACTTGCCTTCCCCAACATTAATTACTCTTTTCATACAATTACTTGGGTTTCGAAGACTCTTGACACCACCCTCGAATAAAACTTGAGCGATTGGATCGTGGAATGTCAACCTAGATCTATGAGGGTACCTAAACCCATCCATATTCATATTGTACATCTGGTTTGTAACTCTTTTATCTGCCATACTTTCCACATAACCGAACCAATAAAGGAACCTTTATGATTTTTCAACAAACAGACACAATATTTTAAAACGTGATTGCAACTAGCGACACAATTATAAAATTTTAAGTAAATCTAGATTTTTAAAGCATATGTGGTCTAGCGCTCCGGCATTGGATTTGACTTCTTGAGGTCTCGAGTTCGATCCCCGCATCCGACAACAAAAAAGTTAGAAAATGTATATTTTCAATTTTCTAATAAAATTAACATTGTTCGGGATTGGATATGTTCCCGGTTGGCGATAGACTTACCACCTATCTCACTGTGGGACTTAATGTCTTCGACTAGTCGTGAGTGCCCTGGTTATGCCTCTGCCTACCACTTCGGAGATACGAACGTGAAGATACTTTAAATACTTTTTTATAGTTTTTTCCATTCAACTTAAAAGTTATTTTGCTGGTGTAATCCACAGTCACATTGTCTATCTGCTTCGTCAGTCTTGTGTCTGCGATTCTTTTCACATGATCGAACCAATAAAACATGTACTTTCTCCTTTTTTAACTAACATCTTCCTTTAATTTCCCCCTTTCTCTATCTTTGATATCACTTTTGCATGTATGGTTTGCAAAATTTTTATCAAAAACGAATCCAAAACTTATACATAGGGACCGACTGAATTTAAACTTAATGATCCTATTTAATACATTATCTACACAAAATATATACAAATACCAATTAGTCCAGCACTTATACCTTACTTGAATACTATAGAGTCTAGTTAAATTAGTGTCAATGAGAGTATCACACGATTTTTCCCTCGTCCCTTCGTTAACCATTAACTATCTTATTAAAAAACACAGACCAAGGTAAGAGTAAAGATATGTAGTCTCATAAAAACCAGTTCCATAAGTACCATAGTACCCAGTTCAACCTTGGAACATTTTAGACTATATTTATTAATAAAACGGGAAGCGTGTAAATACTGAGTAAAATCGTATGGAGTATAAACATTCCACAGTTAAGCTAGGTATCATTATATATTTTTTTGTTGTGTACATTTAATACCACATTGCTGCCATGAATTTCTGTCAAAAACTCTAGTTGTTACCTTATCATAAAGCTCTTTCACGTCAATTTTCAGTACAGATACTCATCCGCTCCTAAACCACCAACACAAATATGAAACACGTTAATAAGAGGAATGTATCGCATCAAAATGTTAGTAACAATGGTCGTGCACGGCGGAAGCATTGTCTATTTATTATTGGAGCGAGATATCAAAGGAACAACGCTTCCAAGAACGCCCTCCTTTGTTGAGCTACGCAGACACATTAGCTATTTGTACATCATCTCTTGAGATTTCGTGAGAAACCGTCCCGAGCCAATTATAGATTGAGTAAAAGGAGAGATAGTTTTTGTACTGACAAAGAAAAATCCTAAATGAAAAGTAAAAACTTTTTAAACGATCTCTGCGTTCTCTTTAAGCACAAGATCTTATGATGTAATGATGAAATAAGTTTTAGTGATATCGAAATATTTCAAATCAAATGTGTGAATCTCAAGTAATTTAATATTTAACCACTGAATAAATAAATATTCATTAAAATGTCTACCCAAGGATTAAAGAGCAGAAACTAGCTACGTCAGTGTGATATCTGATTACTAATAGTTCAACGGCAAACAGATACAAATAAATTAAAAGTGGTCTTTCAGTTTTGATGATTGTTTTAAAAATGATCAGCTGTAAAAAAAAACAAGAAAGATTTAAGTTAAGTTTCCAGAACACTAATGCATCAAATGAATTTGTAGGGATTTCAAAGACTCTTGACACCACCCTCGAATAAAACTTGAGCGATTACATAAAAAATATATACGCTAACATCCTTGAATAGGTAGTTGGAATTACAGTTAGGATGTCCACGATTAGCTGAAGATACTATTTTGTACCACAATCTGATAGGTAACGTTTTTTTTTTGGAATGACTAATGTGTTGTCAACCTCGCGGTTTTTACAACTTCACCGGGCTTTATCTAGGTAACGTTGTTTTACTACATGCACAAACATCTGAAAATTTTCTGGTAATTTACGGTTGAGCTTGTGGTAAATACTTTGAAAAAAACTTTTTTTAACGTGAGTTATACATTGTATTAAAAAAATATTGTCAGAAAATAAAAAACATGAACCAATTGAATTGGATCTTAAATTCTCATTTATGAAAAACTATTTTTCCTTCACCAATTTGACTATAGAGATAAAAGCTCCTTGCAAACCTTTAGGACTTAAGCTGTGAAATTGAACATATATGGTTCAATGGTAAATACTCATTCGGGAGTGAATGAAAATAATGATATATTGGTCATTAAAGCTGCACACGATGTCGGACACTTTCTGGAAACTGACAAGCATTGTGAAGCAGTTCACATTGAATTATATAATAATGAACTAATCGCAACCGAGTGCGGCGGTCCTACGAACAATGGGTACGTTAATTGAGCCTTTTGTCCATTCGAATAGAAAATTTCATGTTCCAACCAGTCGAAATGGTGTGGCATTTCGTTTTATTGCGCGAGAGTTTAATGTAAATCACAGTTCTATATCGCGATCAACCTTTTAGTTTATTATTCCTTGACATCAATGTGCAAAATATTTTTATTTGGAAGTTGATTTTATCAATAGCTGTGCAATTTTGGTCAGTTTCTGAAAATCCTTTCATTGCATGCTTCAATGTTTCTTACATTGTTGTTTAATGTATTATATTTTGTTCACACTTAGTATTAAGAATACCTCTTTCATTTATTCTATTACTTAAGCTTCCAAATATATTGAAATCAAATTTGCCTATAAATTGTAACTACATAAATCTTTACTCATTAGCAGAGCATATTTTCGTTGAAGAAATTTCAAACAATCGTTTTCTAGTACTGAGTTGTTACTCGACATACACATTACCGTTTTTTTATCGTTCCCAACCCTTTGATCTCTGTCCATCTGCTCGGGATTCGTCGTAAGGGCTGACCACACACGACCGTTTACGATTCTAGCGGTTTTACAGCCCGACAAACAAACACGCGGTTCCAGTAATGACGTTACCAAACACCTTCGAATCAAAGGCGCCACATTGAGATCGTGATTCCTAGGAAATGCATGTGAGGAACTTTAAATAGGACTAAAATGGTTACAACGAAAAAGGTTACTTATTGTGATTATTCGTATTATTGTTAATACAGATCAGTTTTGTATAAAATCCTGTTTATGTTTTCGTCTGCATCCTAAAATTATTTTGTTCTATAAAGTGATTTATTTAAGTAATTTAGGTAAAAAGTTCTCTAGTTTATATTTTTGATAGCGGTTATCAGCTTGTCAAAGTTTCCTCAAAATCGTCCAGTTGGTTTTGAAATAAGCCAGAAATAGAATGAAGCTTTTGAAATTGTACCTAGTCTATTAGTACCTAGTTACATGAAATGTAAAATTTTGACGATGTAACCCCAAATTTTAATTTTAATTATTTCAACAGATGTACATAAACATTCTATGAAGAGACATTTTGTTTTCCCGGTGCCTAACGCCGAGCGACGAGTCGCCACTGCTTCTCTGTCAAGTCCACCCAGTAACCAGAACGCACCACCAAGTCGAGGTACAGTCTCCCGGGAGACAGCCCTTGTTGCTGGTGTTGTAGGGAACAGTCCAATCCATCTAAATAATGATGTCACGGGCTGAGCATTCTGCTCGGCCCAAAATAGCGTGAAGTTGTAAAAATCTCGCGGTTAGCAACATATTAGCCATTTCAAAAAAATAACTTAGATTCGTTAAACAAAGTTCATTAACGTTAAAGGTTCATAGAAAAAAAAACTTTACAAAATACGCATCATCATCAAGGACAAGATTCCAACCCATGAGTTTTTCTTCGTAAATTGAAGTACGAAACCTAAGGCCAAACGTTGTTAAAGTAAAGGTTACATTTTCTCCCTCGTTTCATAACCCTTAACACGTAGGGAGAAAGCTTAGAGTATATAAATTATAGAAAGCACACACGCAATAGCGAAAGACAACCAAATTTCAAATTTAAGTATTCGAAGAGGGTTAAGAAGGTTAAATCCATTAGACATTAAAATGCACCACTTTTTTGAAAATAAATTCTCAAGATCTTAAACACTTGGATACAGTAAAAGATTTCTCGAAACTTTTACAAAACTATGAAAACACATGGTTAAAATCTATAAATACTTTTATAGTCAAATAATATTCACATTTTTTTACTTAAATACGTGATTTTTCAAAGCATTTTATGGAAATCCTTGTTAAAATTGAAATAAATGTATTACCTGTATTGGTCATATTCATCATATTATGAAAGGAGCCTAACATTATTATTTGCGGGTTTAATAAATAAATTCTTTTCGAATATTTTAATGACACAGAGTTAAAGCAAAGTGTGGCAGTTTTTAATTAATTGTAACGTACCTATATTATTTTTGTTATCCAAAGGCACGGTAAGCATCCTCTTCAGGAAATACTTGTTGGACTTCTAATACTTTACAAAATGTGCTACACGTGTTATGTACTCTAAAGTAATAAATGCACTAGGCAAAGAAAGCATATCTATTTGGAAGGTATTTTTGGCGTACCATATTGGAAGGATTTGCACGAGCCCCGTCTCGCAGAATCATTAGCCGTGGAATCCGGTATATCTCCTCAGCCTTCGACTCCTGTGGGAGAACTATTGGGGAATTTGGGGATTTATATTTTTCTTTCACTTTATATTTGCATTTTACGGTTTTTGGAATAACAGCTTCAAAATTCAGTATTAGGTTAAATATTATGATGAACACGATCATTCAATTATCTAATAAATGTGCTTATGCTTGAATAATGCTTAAGCTCACACGCAACATTTAAGCTGGAAAACATTGCTGCCCTCTAGGGTATTACTTACTAATTAATTTTAATTTGACAAGTACGACTATTACTACGATAATAAAAATCAACAAAGGCAGTGCAAAACTCAAATTAACTGTCTAGCTCTTAATTAAAAAGCAACACCTTTTTTACTATTACTCAGATTGTGAGTGCCGAATGCGTGGGATGGTTGAACTGCAAGCTGCTAACAAATGCCAGTTCTAATCAAACTTAACAGTAGTTCAGGACAAGCCATTAAAAGCTATTCGGAGAGCATTTTTAATCATACCCTCGCTATCAATTGACTGTAGTAACCAGGCCCGCATAGCCGCGGAGGTGTCCAATAAATTATCGAAGCGGCGACACAGCTAATGCAACTCGCGACGCTGAGTGATAGCGCTGCAGACGTGATACGAAAGTGACGGTTAAGTGCGATCGCTTGTAACGTTGATATCGGCCTACGCCTAGCTCATGCAAGCTTGGTACCCCAGCTTCGAACACGGCTTGTTCATTACAGAATCCTCAAGAGACAACGACGTCTATTTTTGACACCGTATTTGTTTTAGTAGTTGCGTCAGTGATATCTTAAACAGATGCTAAAGTTAACTAAGTGTCAACTAAACATCTTTTACTCTTAACATTCTTATTTTTGAGATATAATAAACCAAAAATAAAAAAAAAAAATTACCAACACCACACAAAACTTTCTTCCTTACAATTTTTTTAAGAATTAAAAAAGTCACCTTTAGAAATATTTTAAACCAAGAAAAAATTCGCCTCAAACAGGATTAGAACCCTTTCGTCTTTCGCTGATGAATGTTCTTAATCATTTGAGCTACCGAGAACTTAAATCCTAAAAAAAATTAATTGCTTTCTTATCAATTAGGTCTTTCTTCTTCTTCACTTTGGCAACTCATTCCTTTTTGTGACTAACAAAATTTTGTAGACATTTTTTTACATTTACTTGTTCGTACCTGCTGTTTTTAATATGCTGTTGCTACACAATTCTAAATTTAAATGTATTCTGACCTTGCCAGTTTCAAATATGAATTTCAAAATACATTATCTACTTTTTTATTCCCCGAACTTCAATCTGTCTGGAAATTTCCCGACATATTTCCCGTTACGGCATCTAATACGAGCATATCTTTTATCATTTCACTGGCCTCCGATCCGGGAGCAAATCCTTATATCCGGGGATTGGAGCGGGATCCGGTAATCCCGGTTAATAACGCGCAGTGTTCCGGTATTGCGTTCTAACATTTGATAATGGCGATTTTGATAGTTACACCTACAGTTGTACAAATGCTTTGCTAAATCTTAATTTAATGTCAATTAACCTCAATTTCGGGCATATTGTTGTAAGGATCTAGTCGACAAAACATATATTGAATGTAAAGAAAAGACAGACAGAAAGTTAAACAAGCAAAAGGATTTTCTAATTAAAAATTATCACAGTTTAGACGTAATTGTATTTCAAAGTGTGTTACACTTAATTTCATATTCTTTATTACTGATATCTTTTAATTAGGTTATTTAACTTACAGGTATAGACCGTCTAAACTGAAATGATCTCTGACACCATCACATAAATACTTTCTTTAATATATTTACTAGGCGGTAGAGTTTCGCAGAGACTTGCCCGGATTGGTACCACCGCCTTACCTATTCCTGCCGCCATAAAGTCGGTGCTTGCCGTTGATGTGTTCCGGTTCAGAGGATAAGGTAGCCGGTAAACTTACTTTGGCTTAAGGCCTTTTGTAACGCATCATTGTGAGGTTGGTAACGCATGATTACCACATTTGGTGTCTCTAGGCGGAGTGAATCTCTTACTATCAGGAAATCCATCTGCTCGTTTGCCGTACAATATCTTTACAATATCTAGGCATAATTGATGCTATAGGTGCGTTGCCCTGTGTTTCGGGTGGCCCAATATGTAATTCTACTGGGTACCTACCCTCCGAACCGGAACATGGCAAAATCATTATGGCAGTAGGAAACGACAAAAATTGGACGTTTTTCGGACAAATTTTCGGACTCTTTCTTATTCGATTTTTACTTATTGGAAAGTATTTATATAAGACAACTCCATCTAAAAATCGTTTCTGGATTTAAAAGCTTGTTCATTATTTTTTTAATACAGTTTGACGGGAACACACCAACAGCTACTGAAGAACGGATGGACCAATTTTGCTAATACCAACTTTTTGACAAAAAGCAATACTCATAGATAGGATAGGAAGAAGAGTGTCGGCTAGTCAAAAATAGAGAGTTCAGTGAAAACTGTTGACGCTGTTATTATTTTCCTATAGGATTTTTGATGGAAAAACTGGTACGCCGTCTAGTGAGAAACAGTTATAAATAATAAGCCAATGCGATCTCAAGTCGTAACAAACTCAGGTATTAATAAACCTTCATCTTATTACTACTACAATTAAAAACTTTACCAAACCAACAAAAAACCTTCATATTATACAGCAAAATCGGTCCACCCGTTCAAAAGCTATGATGCCATAGACGGACAGACACACACACACAAATATGAACTAAATGAACTACCAACATCACGCAAAATAATACTATAATTTTATAACTATGGTTCATCAATCACCTTCCCAGTTCATTCAGCAGGTCCTCAGGTCCTTCCATTTAAGCCCTCTACAAGGACTTTAGTAAGGACGAACATAACGGCTCCAAACTCGATGGGTTTACCAGCAGACATACCAGGGCTAAGTTTCCTATTTTTAAGCTCAATTACCAAACCAGCAGTCGTTAGTGTTGTAACTGCTGATTCTCACACGTTTTTTTATGATATTGGAAGGCAAACAAGCAGACGAATTTCCTGATGGTAAGAAATTTACGCCGCCTAGAGACACCAAAGGTGCGTTTCCAACCTGAGGCCGGAATGTTAGGCCTCGAGCAAAAGTAAGTTTACCGGCTACTTTACCCTCCAAACCGGAACACGACATGACGTTATGGCGGCAGGAATAGGTAAGGCGGTGGTACCAATCCAGACGAGTCGCTGCGAAACTCGACCACCTATTAGGAAGTCGCGGTGTTAATACGGGAAACCTAAATAAAATTGGTACCACAATCCGGGTGAGTCGCTGCGAAACTCTACCACCTAGTCAGATGTCACGTGTTAGTGACGGTAAGCCTATGCTCGCCATTTACGAGCTGCCTGCCAGAAAGGCAGATGGTCTATTCTGCAAAAGAGCCCGGACCAACACGGGGGTTTAAAAGTGAAATAAACACCCGTAGCCCATATCGCGTCTAATGTCAATTACAATGTTTAAACGAGTTGCAAATGAGCTGATTACCTTGAATACCTAGTCAGATCTTCATAAACCATAGCTAATAACCATCCAGCTTCAATGCATCGAAAGACTACGATGCATTTCTACCAAGCAACTCGTAATCAGTGCTCACCGATGTCGTGTTCCGATGTGCTTTACTGTGTAACTTAGGTAACGCAGTGTAAAGTACTCCAAGGTTTATGTTGATATTATAGTCTGTATTACAAACAAGTAGACGGATTTCCTGATGGTAAGAAATTCACGCCACCTAGAAACACCAATGGTGGTCATGGTGCGTTGCCAACACAAGGCGGGTATGTTAGGCCTACAGTAAAAGTAAGTTTCCCGGCTACCTTACTCTTCGAACCGGCACACGTCAACGGCAAGCACTGACGTTATGGCGGCAGGAATAGGTAAGGTGGTGGTACCAATCCGGACGAGTCGCTGCGAAACTCTACCACCTATTAGGAAGTCGCGATGTTAATACGGGAAATCTAAATAAAATAAACCTCAACTTAAACCTTGGAGTAATTTAGTCTATGTTTAATACTAAGACGGTACAAGCTTACCACCATATTTTCTGGTCAGTATTACACCAACGACATTTACTTCTTACCACTCGAATATCCTATAACTTAGCCCGCAAGGTCTGCCCACATTTTTTCTTGTGCTCTGCCATCAAGTTACATCTAACTGAACTGGACTAGTATAGAACAAATTTGGAGAATAGCAGACGATAGCTTCGTCGCACCCCCACACGATAACAAATACGCCAAGTACAAATCCACCTCCCAGGAAGTGAACTTCCACATTTATTAATATGGAAACTAATCCTTCAGTAAGCTCCGCTATCCTGACATTCTCGTCATTCCACCTGAACCGTTGTACCGTTGAAATTGTCAAAGTCAGCCTCATGGGTCACGCGTATATAAATAGCTCGTGCGTCAAGTTGTTTTAACGCAACGCACCTATCACCTGTATGTTCTTTGTAATACGGTTCAAAATCCCACTAATATGATTGTTGTTATTGTATGTAAGCCGCTTATTAAGACCGACTCCCACTCGCAAGCGAGGCACGCAACTGGATAAAGCTTGGTTTACATGGCTGTAGCTTAGATTGGGTACTTGTGTCTTTTACCAACTCCAAAGATAAGGTGGTTATCAATTAGTTTCTATACTTTTTTTCGTCGGTGCTTGGTGGAATTCAATTCTTGACACAATTTATTTATAAAAACTTGTACTTTCCACAATTTATTTTTATTTTTTATTTTTATGGTTTAGCCAACCGGTTTCGCTTTATAAGCATCATCAGGGCTATATCAGTTGTTATATAAAAATAAAAATATATTGTGGAAAGTACAAGTGTTTGTAAATAAATTGTATCAGGTTATCAATTCTTTTTCTTGTTTGTAACGCGATTACTAAATTAATAGCAAACTGATGTTGATAGTTCTTTTTTAAAAAGGTTGGTTTTTACGATGTGGTCCCACTTAAATTGTATTGAGTTGCGACTAGTTAGATGTTGATAATATTTTTGTGGATTTTAACTTGAATTATCTTTTAGTCGTTCTATCTTTCAGTCTAGTCAGTCATTCTATCGTTCTATCAAGACTTAGTAATATAATAATGGGAGTAGGTTTTTTCCAGTTTTACTAAACTTAAAAAAGTAAAAGAACTGATCAATTGTCAGATAATTATATATTTTGGTCATCTTGTTGAACCTCATTTTGGCTCGTAAATGTCTGTATTTCTGGGTCTATTCGTTTATTAATCCATTTATTTAGGCACTTCTCTATATTGGTATCAATGACTAGTTTAACCTCTACCATCGTATTAATAAATAAAGACTAAAATACTGTAATGTTACGAAGTTATTGTGAGGTACAAGCTGATGTTACAGTCTTTATTGCACTGAAATACAGACTATAATAACAAGTTAAACCAACTCAAGGTTTGAGTCAATTTTTATTAGTAAGAAGACAGCTTGTCTAAACATATTTCCTGGCAAGAGCACTAAGAGGGTGTAGTCACAATAGTTTGAAGGGTAAACGGACGAGTTTTATACAGTATCAATCTTTCGTCTTACCTTAAGAATTCCACCTAGTGAAACAGCAATATGCACTGTATTACTATAGAGATAAGTAGTAGATAATTATATATGGGTTTTTACAACTAGATCTGTTGCATGTTTTTATTTTTTAAGTTGCTTTAAGTCAGTATTTCTTAAAGTGGGCGATAACGTTCTCTTGTGGGCGCCTGAAGCCTAGAGGGGTGCGATAAGAAAACCTAGAAAAATGTTTTTTTAATCTCCAGGTGAAACAAATATGTTATTGATGGTTTTGGCGAGAAAACAAACGAAGTGGGGGCGATATAAAATAACTGATTTTCAAAGTGGGCGTTACATGAAATAAGTTTGGGGACCTCTGCTTTAAGTGATAAGATAGCAAACATGCACATGATTCTCCTGATAGTTAGAGATGGCCAAGGCATAAAGACACCATAAATGTTGTAATTTAACCTAGTTAATTTTAACGTTATTTAACTTTTCCTTGGAACGCGTTTAGATATAAGGGTAAAAATATTTATAGCCATAGTGGTCTAACTGTTTTTTTTTTACAATATTGAGTTTATGATTTCTTACAATAATTGTAAGAAGTTATAAAACTCATTATAAATGTTAGGCAACTATGGTTCTCAAGGTGTCAGAGTACCATAGTGGCCTAACTTTTACAATACTGATTTTTATGACCTCTTATTATAAACTAATAAAATTCTTATAAATATTTCCACACAAAAAATTATTAATCTTCTCCGTTGCGACTTGAAAGACGAACTTACAAACAAATACTCTTTCGTATTTGCGTTATTAGTATCTGTTTAAATAATCATTTAATGGTGTTCCGTGTTTGTTCCACCATGTAAACCTATCCATATCGAGTAAGTGGAATTATACGTACATTTCCAAGTATGGCTACGTCACAGAATGGGCCCGGTGCCACGATGCAGTTATTAAATAGTTAATTTAGGTTTAAATTATTTTTAACTATATAATTGTAAATCGTTAAATAAAACACGAAGACAACCAATTGTAAACAGTTATAACGTAATTTTATTAATATTGTAATTATACCTCCCGGCGAATGATTGCTTTTAATGTTTTCTGCTGTTTTACGTGTTTGTGTGATTATGCAGTTTAATAGACGTTAGGTAATATGTCAGGGCTTTTCAAGGACATATCTTTCAGTTTTAAAGTTTTACTTGATTTTAGGTTATAATTTTGAATTGAAGAATTACAAACATAGCGATTGCTAAGAAATATTTAGATCCAGTCATTTTAAAATTCTGAAATACTATTTAATGTGTGTAAGAAAACAGCTTTAGCATTTTTTTTATTTCTTACAAGCATAAATATTTTTTTATAATAAATCAGTAAACAATATTAAAAATTTTGTAAAAAGGTATCTAGAAAATTAATTTTATAAAGTTGACTTCAATCAGATGAAATATTTTATGATAATAATACAGAGTATTTGATAACAATAAATTTAATGTTTATGTCTTAAGAGCACAGATACATTATCAGCATGTACAGAGTAATGTCTCCATGAGATTAACAAAATAGTTTTGCGAAACTTACAAAGTGTTACAAAAAACCACATGTTTACAATATGTTATAATAGAAACAAAGTGGAACATTATTTCCTCTTACAATTTACGTAATATGGTGATTTTATTAAAAAAGAAAAATTTTTTGCAATTCAATCACCTTAAAATCTACAAGATTACTTTCTTACACTTTTTGTCATAGAGGAAGAAAATTATCCTATCCTATTATCCTCACTGCCTGTTTTATTTTAACATTAACCACACATTGACGTACCGAATACTAATTTGATGGAATCACAAAATCCGTATACGGATTTTGCTTACACTATACACTAAATTGAAAAAAAATGATTTGATATAATATGTTCTAGTTTGTAAAACGTCTAGTTACTTGGTTATCGTTTAATGAATAAATTTTCATCTTTGTTGATGGATATGCACGCGCGTGCAGATGTTGGAGTCTTTATGTCCATTGGTGTGTGATGCTACTATCTGATGATAAAAATCTAGTTATTTTGATCATTTCGTTAGATTAAGAAATAAGGTTATTTCTTATTCAAGAGCACTTAGACAAGAGTTTAGACGATGCTAGTGTGATGACTATGCATTTTTTTTTGTCATCTATATGTCACACGTATTTCTCTTCATTAGGTAAAACGTATATTTTCTAATGTTTCAACACTAAGAAAAGAGCGGTGGTAAACATACCAGCACTAATTTAGGCAGGTATGCTTTTCTTATTTCGTCACTACATTCGTTATCAATAGCTTAGTCGGTATCTATTTGAAAACCTCTAATGTTGGCAATGAAGTATCAGTTAAAAGAGGATGCAGTAACCAGGTAGTTGGTAAATAGAAAGGCTCCGAGTCAGATTCAATTGCAAGGTGAGATAACTTTCAAAATTAGTTGAATTTATTTCTGGAACTGATCGGTGCTTTGGACTCACTCACCACTTTTGTAGTTAGGCTTACTGCTACAACAAACAAAAAAAAAGTATCTTTATGGCCATATCCCCGTAGGCAGGCATAGGCACAACCAAGACACCCACGACTAGCCGAAGACAATAAGTCCCACAATGTGATAGGTGGCAAGCCTATCGCCAGCCGGGCACATAGCCAATCCCGAGCAACGTTTTTTTTTACTAGAAAATTGGAAAACCCCAATTTCCTTTTTGTTGCCCGACCCGAATTCGAACCCGGGACCTCGTACAGTCAAGTCCAACAACTGAACCGCTAGACCACAGAGGCGAACAAGAATATAATATGAACTCCATATTTTGTTAATTCTTTTAGAGACATTATATTTTTTTCACTTGTGCAGTTTATATTGATCTGGTAGTATTAGTCCTGAATGAACCAGCGTCAATAATCAAGCGTCAGTTAGTAATGCGAAGGAACCGGGCGGTTAGTGCGGATTGTAAATAGAATGAAACCGGGCAACAACCGGGCCGGCTCCAGTCGTGGCGGGAAAATACTTTTCATTATTCATTTAGTAGACTGGTTGAAGCCTGTGGATTCACTTTACTGGTTAAGGTTACTTGTTCAAAGAAAACCAACTACTCGATATGAATGTCGATTTCAGTTAATTGCATATAGCTATGTGGCAGAATTTTGTAAAACGGATGGTTAATGCCGCTAAGGATATTCCGTTAATTTATACAACTACAGGTTGTCATATTAATTGGTGTCATAGGCGATATATTTTTAACCATCAGGAAACTTATTTGGAGTCATATAGCCATTATTTATTTAAAAAAGTATCTTCACGCCCATATCCCCGTAGAGGTAGGCAGAGGTATAACCAAGGCACCCACGACTAGCCGAAGACACTAAGTCCCACAATGTGATAGGTGGCAAGCCTATCGGCAACCGTTCACATTTCAAATCCCGACCAACATTATTTATATTATTTATTTAGCATGAAGTTATATTTTTTTTCATTAAGTCTATACATAATCATAAATGTAAAAATTGTCGATACACCGGTAATACTTATGCGTAATGTACCCAAAAACCATCCTGATCACGTCGGCAAAACAAAAATCTGCATTAAAATCGGTCCATTCGTTTAGGAGTTAGAATGACACATACAGACACATGAAAGGTATAAAATCATTTTCCGTCGGAGGTAATTAAGAGTAGTTTCATTAAATAACTTAAATAAAATTATTAAGTTATGTTAAAACTAGACAAGTTTTGTGTATAGTCATGAAGCTATGGACTACTACAGTAGTATTATAGCTTCGCGCATACTATATTATTGTTTCTAAAGCCCTGGTATTTAGTCACGTCTGTTGAATTATTTACAACACTTAACTGGTACCAAGAAAATCTAAGAATGTTTGTGTCTGTACCTAACATGATCTGTATCATATCAACCTGTCAAACTGTCATCCTGTCAAATTTGTCACGATAAAACGATAACACTCTTCTCAAAACTGATAATAGGTGATACTGGCTGATATGGATAGATTATAAGAAATAGGATATTGTTCAATGATTAGATTTTAGGGCACAAGCCCTATTTTATAAAACTAGCCGATAAGAGACAATCGTGAAAACATCTTTCACTTAAAAGAAACTAAAAATTGATCTTAACATTCTTAACTCACTTGATAGAAAGCGAAAATGAGATAGAAGATAGAAGACACATTCAATTAAAGAGTTCTGTTCACTTGATTGCAAAACAACAGCTCACCTTATAACTAGGGTTGCCAACTTGTACTGAAATAGTATCTTCACGGTCATATCCTAAATAGATATAGACAGAGGCACAAACAAGGCACCCAGAAGTAGATGTGGCAACGTTAATTTTATTAGAAAACTGAAAATACACATTTTCTTTTTTTCCGGACCGCTAGATATTAAGGCAATAATAATAAGTATTATTTTTTTTATAGTGCTATATTTCGAAACTTCGTACTATTAGAGCAATATTTTTATAGTACGCGAAAATAATATATTATTGTAGTACAGAATCAATTTTACAGTATCAAAACTTAGAAGTTAAAAAAAACAGAATCCGCAAATTTTTAATCTGCCTTTCGTTTGACTGACTTGCTATATCTTCACCTATATACTATTTTTAAACATACTTACTTTTTTTTAAATAACATAATATCCAAATAAAAATTGTTGGCAGCCCTGCTCATAGCAATGCCCGAGATCCCTCGACTTCGTTTTATGTTCAGACCTTAATCATTTTTTAAAAGCTGAAAATTCCTCAAGTTAATATGCTTTATGTGATCTATGGGACTGCTTTAAAATTTGGCTAGTGCGTTTGACTGGAAGGTATAAAGCATACAGATAGGTATTAGCTATTAACCGATTTTCCTCTGGTCATATTTTCGACTTTCATATTTTTACGTACCTATGTTAAATGATTTCTTCGTTATTTTTGAACTATTTAAAAAAAAATATTTTTTATTCGAAACAACGTACTGACTCATTCAAGGTCACATTTTCAACTCCCGACGGAAAAAGAGGGGTGTCATAAGTTTGACGTGTCTGTGTTTGCATGTGTGTCTGTCTGTGGCATCAAAAACTTGGAACGGATGGACCAATTTCGATGCGGAATTTCGTTTGAAGTAGACGTGCTCGAGATGGTTCTTCGCTACATATCACAGGTTTTGTCGTGGATTTTTAAACGTTTTAATTTCAGTGTTATATAAGGTATCATAAATTAAAACAATAGTGCAGCCAGTCATAATTACTTAGTAGAGCGCTATGCAACGGCTTGCCCAGATTGGCACACATACATCGTCAGTGCTCGCAATTGTCGTGTTTCGTTGAGGGTTGGTAGCCACTAGATTTGCACACCTGGACTAAAATCCCATTCATAAGTTATAGAAACAGTATGGCGAAATATGTCTCCTAGCATCAGGATTGCTATATGTATATTATAATGTAAAAAAACATGTTGAGGTTTGTATTAATAAAATTTCTGATCTTTGCATACACGTAGCGAACTTCAATATTTATTTCATTATAGTGATCAGATACTAATAGCATATTTTCTTTGTTACAGATGCTATGGGTAAGTGCTGAGACGCAAACAACAGGAAGCCACATAAATCACAGTGAGCTTTTAAAGTTCCCGGACAGAAATATGCAATCTTCATAAAACTCGAAAAATAATTACGGCGAGGTTTTTTAGCGCGAAATACTGGCAACACTAGGAGTCGGGGGATTCGACTCGCGTCATAAACTTTGATTAGGTCATTAAAGCATGTTAATTTATTAGTGTTCGAACTCTCGTTTGTAATAAACACGGGAAACTCGCTCATAAAGCACAGGTATAATGTGGATAGTTGATTGAAACGCGTGACGCTTTTTATAACATTTTAAAATGTTGCCAGTGTGTAATCGAAAATCACCTTAGATTATTAACTACATCGAAATTTGAATAGTATAACGTCAAGTACTATGAAGAAGTCGTAAAAAAAATCTGGAATTTATACAGTTTTACGATTTTATTGAAACTTTTGAGATATCCAGTGGTTCACCCTTGCCTTGTGATATTGACTTACTTTTATGACCATTTAATAGATTTCTTGAACATATAGGGTGATTTTAAAATTTAACGTTTTATGGTAGCTATAGATACGATTTGAGCCATATTTTATTTATATTAGTAGTCGACATTTATTCACCATTAGACAGTTTAGTATCCAAAAGTAACAGCCTATGCTTTAGCAAAACCAGCTTTACTCAAATGGAGACGATGTTTACGAAACTGGAGATCCCTTGACCAGAGTAATTTAAGCAAAAAATTCAAAAGCTTACATCTATTTTTTAGAAGCCAAGATCGAAACACAAGACAAGTCATAGCAGGGAAGTTTCATCCCATTGTATAAGTATATTCAGGCGGTGTACCTCTTGAAGAGACTGGCGTTAAGACCTGTAAAACACGTTATATTATTACAACTAAGCTTATCTCAATATGAGCCTTTGCTACACACTTTAAGGTTAAAGTTTGCTTGCATTTTGTATAGCAGTGAGTCTACTGTATGTTAGTAATCATCTTCATCTGTGGGGTGACACCTTTATCAACGAAGTCCTACTAGAAATCTATGTATTACGCCAAGTGCTACATTATTCCAGGTGTCCCCCTTGTTGGTCAGGGGTCAGTAAAATAGACGATTTTCTTCTATACCTGACTGCTAATTTAAAAAAAGTATCTTCACCCCCATATCCTCGCAGAGGTAGGCAGAGGCACAACTAGGGCACCCACTACCCGAAGACACTAAGTTCCGCTATGTAATAGGTGGCAAGGCTATCGCCAACCGCGCCCACATCCAATCAGGGGCAACATTTTTATTAATTAGAAAATTGGAAATACCACATTTTTTTTTGTTGTCCAACCCGGGAATGAAGTTAAGACTTTAACACCTGGACCGCTAGACCACAAAGGCGATAATTAAAGGTGAGCATAATAAATGGGCGAATACCAACATGACCACTGCTTATGGAATGATGGTTAGCAAAATTGCAAGGTAGCGATGCCCCAGCTTGCCAATTCCTATTGCCATAATAACAATGTCATGTTCTGGTCTGGAGTTTAGGGTAGTCAGAATCTTAAACATTAGGTGAATCCCAGTCAGAGGACAGGGACGCATACTATATCTATACTGTGTCTCTATATAAGCCAATGTTGTCTCTTACCAGCAGGAGAGATATGTGCCTGTTTCTGGTCTTATGCCGTATATAAATCGATAAAGCATATTATGTCATAATTTTAAAAGAATCTTCCTAAGATAAAATAATACAATAATGTTTTAAATGTACATTTTTATCTTATAATTTGTATAATAGTCATATAAAAGCTACAACACAATACTGAGAGCATGTAATGTTATTTAATTGAATGGTATCTTTTATCAGCGTTAAAAAAACAAGTGTATTATGATTATCTGCTAAAAGCTACAAAATAAACAGAATTTTAATGAGACTGTACCATTTCATGTCTATCAAAGTGTGAAATTGTTAAAAAATCGTCATTCATATTCATATGCACCGTCAGAATCTCGTTCTCATTGCAAATTCAAAAATCAACGGCCGTTCCAATTTTGAAATTTTGTCAGTTCGGAAACAGGGAATTAATATAACGCAAAAATCCCTTGATGCATAAAATAAATAAAATCAAACAATATCAATCGGACACGGGAACACACTCAGGCGTTTTCGTTTTGCTATTTATCATAAAATATGGACATGGCGCTGAAATTGACCGTTGCCTCTCACTCTAACACGCCTCGCGTGACAAGGTCAGACGAAGTTTGCTTTTTTCTTTATTTCAAATCGTGTTATCGACTTGTATGTACGTTGATTTGTTCGTACCGGTATCGCCGAACAATATTAATTACTGGCATAATGAGCTTTGTTTCTTTCGCGTTGATTTGGATCTGCATATATTTTCTCACTACAAAAGCCACGCTCAACAATAGATATGATTTATCGCGATAAAAAATAAAGTCTAAGATCGTATTTTAACTCGTTAAGGTAGAAGATGAGTCTTCTGTCATCACTTGCTTGAAAAAATATATTAATTACCCAAGCATAAGTTGCAGGAAAAGAGTTCGTTAATGTTAAGGCTGAGCTCAAATATCTTAATATGTAGATGGTACCTTAAAATTATTCTAAGAAAAAAAAATTGGAACACTCATTTGAAATCGTAACGATTTTTCGGTCGGTTTAATTACACGAAAATGACAACCCGCCAATTGTCTCTTGCAATCACTACTTATGGGCAAAGTGATTAATGATACCAGCCTATGGTATGGAGTAATGTATCCAAATTGTATGTTGCTTTAAGTATGGCATAATCGATCGGCACAATGGTGTCGTGACGAAAATGGTGGCTTAAACGTCATCATTAATAGTTCGTTATTAAATGGTAGTTTCGACATATTGATTTAGGTCAACTCTATATACCTACCATACCAGTAGGGTTACTCTTGAATCTCGATATCATGCGAATTGGAAATTGGAATCGTATATGTCACTTTAGGTACTTGTCAACACAGAATTAGAGGATTATTAACATTTAGTTACAAATAAATTCAACGAAAAGAATAAAATAATTTACTATTTACTATTAACTAAATGGTAATAATTCGCCAGTATTGTGTTCAAAAGTACCTAAATTGACATATTCGATTCCAATTTCCAATAATGCATGAATCGAGCTTCGAGAGTAACCCTACAGGTAATAGTAGTACCACAGATTAAAGTTATTAATGAATGTGATTGTAAGAACTGATTGTTGAAGTTATACTTCTTTTGGCGCGTTAGGAAAAATGATGAGGGTAAATTTTTACGATGCGCGCGCACACCGTCACGAAAAACCGACATGATGAAGTTAGCTATGAAGTTAGCTATATAACATTTTAGTTTTTAAATTTTTGTTTTATCTTATTACGCCGAAGAAGTATAACTTCTAACGCGTGTACATAAGTACACACACACTTTTTTTTGTGTTATGACAACATTGGTATCAATAGAGGATGTGTATTTTAGAAATCTGTCTGTTTATTTCCTGGTGTTGGCTTGACTTCATGCGGTCCCAGGTTCGATCTCCGGATAAACAATGTTGCCAGAATTCTAATTTTGCCTGGTTGGCGATAGGTTTGACACCTATCACATTGTGAGTGTTAGTGTCTTCGGCCAGTTGTGTTCGTGTAGACTGTAGAGGTACAACTGATTCCCTCGTGCCTACTTATTTGGAGAAGTAATATTTTGCTGTCCGACCCAGGGACCGATCCCGGGCCTTCACGAAGTCGAGTCCAAAACTGAATCGCTGGACTACATAATTTTATTTTATAATTTTTTATAATATTTCATAGTCATTTGCACATGAAAAAGTATTAATAAATCAACAAAAAACATATACTAATCAGAAGTTTTCTTATCTAATAAAGATATATACAAATGTTCTAATATAAGTAGAAGATAAGTGCCCTAAATGATATATGTAAATGATTTTACAAGCTTACAAATTGTCGGTTAAGCATTTTACTTTCATAACATTAGGCAAATTAGGTTGTGTGTATGATAGTTACTACCAAGTTATTCTTATAAAAGAGGAATCTAATTAGAATACAATTTGTTAAAAATATGCAAAAAATGTATATAAAATAATAAATTTATGCTTTCGGTTGTATATAGTTATATAATACGTGTAATAACGAATAATTACAATCCGTATATATTTGATAATCGACAGGTTAGTAACTTGCAACAAGCATGCGATGGCGAAAATTTCACAATAATTGTACATTATTTGCTAATTCGTTCTAAACGAATGACTTAAATTTTAAAATTTGTACATACGATTATTATCAAATAAGACGGAATAACCAGTTAGCTCTTCTGTTTTATAATTTTTTTAGAGACAACCGTTGCCTATGGACACCATAGACATTATAGGTGCGTCGCTGTTCTGTGATCAGGGAGGTTACCATAATCTCTTAAAACAAATTATTTTAATAATACTTATTGTCATCGGAGAAAGACAACCTTAAGATGTATGGCATAAAGTTGCATAGATAAGTCGACTTTTAACAACATGGAATTATTTCCATTTTGTTAAAAGCGTTCATAGTTAGGCCCGAGTGTTAGGCCTGATGTGCGAATATTACGGCTACTCTGGCCTGCGATTTGAAACTCGACAGCGCTAATCGCCATGACTATAACGTTAGAAATAGGTTAAGCTGCGGATCTTCACCAAGGAATTCTCAACAAACAATATTCTCCAACTGACGTTATTGTAGTTATCGACTTATGGAAGCTATGTTTCTCTCACACGACCTGCCAATTATAGAGCCAAAATGGTCTGTTTAACCAGTTTATGAGAATTTGAGACTCATGAGATTTGAAAGCAAATTAAAACAAGATAGCTATTAATACCAATGATGGTAATAGTGCGTTGTCTATCCTGGGGCTGTAACGTTAAGTCTCTTCCATGAATAGTTTACCAGTTACCTTTCCTCCAGACAAGTACATGATAATGGTGGGTACCAATGCTATAGCGGCAGATATAAGTAGACGGTGGTACCTATTAATCAAGGGCGAGTAAAAGTCACAAGTTGCAAACTCTTAGACATGGTGTTAATAAGAAACGAAAGTCAGTTATAGAGCCACCAACATACTTGTTCAGTAGTTAAAACCCGAACTAAACTGCTATTTTGTTAAACGTCATTCCTCTGTTTTTTTCTTTCTATAGGTTTTGACATTCACGGTAGCATTTTGCCATTAGTCAAGTGGAAATTTGCATCAAATTAACAATAATCGGGATTCAATTAAGTATAATTAGTCATAAGTCATGTCCATTCCTTTGTCTGTTTCTAATCTGTGAGCACCGAAACTCGAAGTGAAAATGCCACAACCAAATTTTTGCATTAATTTGTTATAACTGTCGCTATTTTCTGGGTAAAATTCTCAATCAGAAACACTACATGTGACACTAACAAGACTCTATCTTCTTATTAGATAATTATTATTAGTAATTACTACTATGAGCATTTAGTGATAAGCAATTAGTGTAAATGTTGCTGGTTCTAATTACTAGATGGCGCGATATTATAAGATCGTCGTATGATTAGCGGAAAACATTGTTCATAATGATAAAGCTAATTAACGGTAATAGGGTTCCCGGCGTGGTAAAAAGAACTAGCCTCGCTGTCACCCGTTGACAGATAGTGCTACTTGTGTAATCTGTGGCATTGTGAGTAATGCCACTGTTCTACAATTGAAGTCATTTTGTAGGCATGCCGTTTTTGTGATGTTATTGAATACATATCGCCTATAGACACAGGTTTAGCCTTTTCTGGCCTATTTTTGTAATTTTCAATTTTCCTTTATTTTCAATTTTCAATTTTCCTTATAATATGACCATATTATAAGGACGCCTTATAATTCATGAAGTCTCGGATTCGGCTCCCGGGTTTCTTAACTTAATGTTGTCTTAAATTTTTGTTAAAAAACCTTTTTCTCGATTGCTAAGTGTTTGGTTGACGATTGATTTGCCATGAGATTGTAGGACTGAGTGGCTTCGCCTAATCGTGGCTACCTTCAGGGATAAGGGCGTGAACATACTAACTTTATAAATATATTTTATTTTACTTTTAGACTATATAAGTTAATCTTGTGGTATTTAATACTACTAATAAGCAAGATAAGATATTAGTAAGGATATAGAACTTCTGATAAGTTACCACAAAGTTAACAGCACACTGCTCCGAGTTGCAGGTGCCGGCCGCGCACATTTTTTTTATAAAGCTGCTATCATACTGCATTTAAAACGTCTGCTTAAACGGTCCTTTTAGGCCTGATGTATTATTTTATAACAAAACTTTAAACAGTTTTTGATTATGTAGTAATTTAGATGTGAAAAATTAAAAGATGCAAGCTCTATAGAAGACTTTTAGCAACCTTTAGTGTAAGAAAACTGTGTCCGACCTTCAGTTTCTGTCAGCTTCTGTTATCAATTAATCAATCTGTCATCAATCAATCATCAATTGTAACTTCCACAGTATACCGCAATTGTTTATTTTTCGTTAGTTAGACAATCATATAGTAGTGACTTCATAAAAAGCAGATGCATAATACCGCATTCTGAGTTTTTTATTAACATATAAGTACTTTTGTAATTTTGATTTACAAAGAATCAATTTTTCACTTAATTATATTTACTGATTTTTGAAGGGTCTGAATAATGAGCAAAAGTAAGTAAAATATGTCAAATATTTCATGACATATTTATTTAAGATATGCATCTGGTGACCTTATTTTAATGACTAATGTTTAGGGAACAATTACATCGCACTTCATCTACTGTCCTAATTCTTATTATTAAATAGAAACAAGACGTGTCAAGCTGCTTAGTATTAGCTGTTTTTGAGAACTGCTTACAAATGTCACGATTTAGTGTGCACGAGTCTTAACAGTTTGCAAGCTATTTTTAAAGTAAAGACATTCTGTGGAAAGGCAAAAGCATTTACAGAATATGTTAAGGTAAACATTGCATTATTCCGATGATATTTCGATATCACACTCATGTCAGAGGACCATAGTTGATACAGACGTCTAACAAACGCCATCTTATTTTATTGTTATTGTTCACAGCTTGTCGAAGTCACGAAATACCGCTAAAAGCAACGTTGACACGTTCTGAAACGGCTGTATCGAACAAAGATTCAAATTTCGAACGCAACATTTAAGATGGCGACCTTCGCAAGCCGTATATCAATCGTGATTTACGCGCCACGGTCGAGGTCGACGGCCGCCCGAATTTCGTTCAGAAATGCACTCGCGGAGTAATTTATTTGTGACCATCTATTATTTTGTAGACTCACGAGGTCCTAAACGCAGCTGACATTAATATATCATTTTACGCGACGGCGTGGCCCACTTGTTATTGTCTCTTTCGTGCGTATAACACATGCAGAATCTCGAAAGGGACAGAGGACGGGGGCGAGTAGTTTGCGTTTTCACTTTTTATAGTAGCAATATATTTGATCAGCTGATCGTCATGACGTTTACTACGCGTGTGACTGTTTGTAATGTTTTTAATAATTTATATTATAGTGGTTTTGTGTTTTTATTTGAGTTGGCTAGGTCGTGGTTTATTTATAATATAATGTTGAATATTTATCTACTGGTAATACTTGCTTCCGTGCAGTTGGTGTTGGCACATAAATTACATATTTTATTATTTACGGATCATTTAATTAGGTATAGATTTGTAAATCCTATTTCGTTACTAAATCTATTTTTTTATTACCACGAAAATCGCAGTAATGATTTTTTGACATAAGAAACACTGCGTACAAATAGAGTATTGTAGTCTTTGCGTTCAAATTAGTATTATTTGACATAATTGGTGGCATTCGATTATACTTCAGAGGCCTTAACCGTGAGCTTACGGCGCTATACTCGCTCCTGTTCCCGTAAATTATTTCTATGAAAACTTAGAAAACGCCTTTACTGGTAGCTAAGGGAACTAAATTTTCAGAGTTAAAGCGTTATATTTATGTATTGAATTACTTACCGAACGTACACAATAGCAATTCGCGGATCTAACTTTTACCAGTTGATGCGTCTTCATTTATAAATCATACATAAATCATAAATCAATAAAAGCTTAATAGACAATAATTGGTCATTCTGCAACAAGTCGAAAGAACCTTTTTTATCTTCTATTAACGCAAGCAATAGAAAGAGACAAAACACGTTTAGTACTATCAGATTAATTTGTACGCGACATTTCTACAGAAGTTTAAGCCATACCTTGGAATACATTGATTAAAAACCCTCAAGTTATGTGCTGACTAATTTGACACGCTTAAAAAATTCCATCTCCTTTGTTTTGTTTCGTTAAAAAAATAGCATTCACCTTAAAATAATTTTAAACAATTTGTGTCAGAATCGGTGCCATTGTTGGTTAAAATTGTTGGTACATACGCATTACGTAAAAGTTCGTATCCTGCTTGCTTTTTGCTGTAAAGTCAGCCATGTTTCAAATTCTAAGTTCGAAAATTGTGTGTTAACTGGTATTTCGAAATGAGCGGGTGTGTTTTGGGTGCGTGCGTCGGTCGCACGTGGTCCCTGTAAATATTTTTGAAGGCAATCGATTTCCGAAATACATTCTGTACCCTCGCGCTCGGCTCGCTACCAACAGTTTTATGTGGATACGCTCTTACAACGAAAAATTAAATTTATACTGTGATTTATTTAACAAGTAATTTATCGATTTGTTAAGATATAAACGTATTGTAAAACATATGGCGCGAAATAATTGTACCAATATATAAATTTAGCTAAAACATCATCACAAATAATTTAAAATAACAGAAAATCAAGCAATACAAAAAATTAAGTCAAAGAGTACAAAACATATACCTACTACAAAAATAACGATTTCATATAAAATGTACGATTTTAAAAAGTCATCAGATATCCTTGGAAATGGTCTCGAAAAAAATGGTATTGGTATAAATACAAATTTAGGTTACTAGCAGTTAAATAAGTGCAAGCAAAATATGACGAAGAACAAAATTATGTAAATATATAATATACCCATAGTATAACACTGCGTTATGTATTTTGGCTATTGGCTGTATAGAGATTTTTTATCTATAAGATAAATATATTGTAATACTTTGTATTTTGGCTCTAGGCTGCACAGTCTCGTGTAAGTAATAGTTGTAAAAGAAATATTTACTTCCTGATATCCTCTTTGCTTTTCCATTTGACTATCAAAACGGACTTTGAAACTGTTCCAGTTCGAAGATATAGTAATGATGGTGATTTTTTTTTCTAACTCTATGTATCAAAAAACTCGATCTTATGTTAATAAGATTATTAATAAGAAGATTAAGATTAACTTTTATATGTTTAATAAACGTTAAAGAGTTCTAATGATACCTATTTCTCGTATACTTACGATAACATGGCTAATGGGACTTTTATCATTAAGTTAGTAAAAATATTACCTATTTCTGATGCTTATAAATGTATGCAACTGACGTCTGAAACTAGTATAAAATGTATTTTCAAAATACCCCGTGTTGGTCCGGGCTCCTTTGTAGAATAGACCATCTGCCTTCCTTGCCAGGCAGCTCGTAAAAGGCGAGCATAGGCTCACCGTCACTAACACCGTGACATCTGACTAGGTGGAAGAGTTTAGCAGCGACTCGTCCGGATTGGTACCACCGCCTTACCTATTCCTGCCGCCATAACGTGTTCCGGTTCGGAGGGCAAGATAGCCGGTAAACTTACTTTTGCTCGAGGCCTAACATTCCGGCCTCAGGTTGGCAGCGCACCATTACCACCTTTGGTGTCTCTAGGCGGCGTGAATTTCTTAACATCAGGAAATCCGTCTGCTTGTATGCCTTCCAATATCATAAAAAAAAAAACAAAAATATGACGTCAAAAAATTGCAATGCTTCTTTTATTATCTTTAGAAATTAATAATAGAAAAAAAGTTCTTCTTTTAAAACAGAATTAATAACAAAATAACTAGCTAAATGAGGCTTAAATGTTAATTCTAATGGTCATCTAAAATACAGTTCTATCAAATTAAAATAACAAATACAAATTGGAAACGCTTACAAAATACATTTAGTAGTGCGTATATTTTGTTTGTCGTATCCACAGTTATCTACAGGCATTAGCGCGTATCGCTCGGGCCTAGATCATTAATCTACGTGACAGTTCAAAATTTAGTTACAGGGGCCCCTTCCCCCCGACCCTCCCGACGCCCCCGAACGTGGCAAGTTTTTGAGGCACTCCCAAATAAGGTTCGTTCGGAAACTTGTCACAAATTTATGTGTATAAATATGAGTTTACTGAATAATATTATTGTAATTTATTCACAAATTATTTAAATTAAAAATATATTTTTCGTCACTTGTTTGCATAGTCGCTATGCAAACAAGTGACTTAAAGGTTAAAATTACTTTTACTGCTGATTCGTGTGCATCACTAAATATTAGAATTGCCAGTAGGTATTGCCAAAGGTTTGCCCGCGTATTAAAGTGAATTTGTACTTATTTTTATTAGCGTTTTATTTCCATTACAAATTCCAGTCCTTAGCCCTCTGAGTGTTAAAAAAAAGCAAATGTCATGATTCGTACCTCTCAATTTTCTTCTATTTAATGTTTCGATTCTCGGCTAAGAAAAGGTATTGGTGAAATCTAAGTTCCTGAGAATTCTCATCACAAAGATATGTAGAAGATGGCAATACAGTCGATTTTATGATATCCGAACACATAAAAAACCGTGCTTATATACATTCTGCTGTTGCCCTATCATTTAAGAGACCATAATGATACCTACTAGCGAGAGTAGTTTACATCAGCTATTCGAGTGTGATTGGTTTGATATGTATAGGCGCGGACGCCCCGCGGCGCCTGCTAGTTGCAGGCGTCTCCGAATTTCGGTACAATACTAATTACCCATTCGTATCTCGCTTGTTATTTATGTTATCCGGGTAATTTAGAATAAATTCGTACTTGGAAATATTGTACTGCTTACCTACAAACTAAAACACGTGTATAAATAATGTTAGGAGATAATATTATATCTCCGAAGATGTGAACAGAGACACAATCCGGGACTTCATGAAATCAAGTCCAACACCGGACCCCTAGACCACGATATACGTATAATATTTGTCTAAAATAATTTAAGTGCTGTAAATCTTGTAAAAACCGACTTTAATTTGGTCATTATTTCGTTTTAGGGCTAGTTTCACGTTCCTGAGTTAAGTATTTAACTACCAGTTAACTGTTAATTAGGGTTAAGTCACTTGATATTTCTACAGTTTAGCTCATTATTAAATTCACACTAGGGTCTTTGTATGCCTGCAAAAAAGAGAGTTTTTCCCTATTTCCCAGGGATTCTTCGCGGATAAGTGACAAAATACATATATAAAAAAAGAATAATGAAGCATTGACTGCCTCACTGGTTGCCTTACTAACACCGCGCGACCAGCCGTTAGGCTCAGGTTCGTTCTCAACATGTGCTGGTGTGATAAAATGCGCTATGACGTTATGACGTATTTCCTAAGTACAAAATAATATTTTCGTTTTGTTTAAACTTTTTAATGAGCTTTTACATGCCACACTCGTTATAAACACAAAAAATGTAAATTCGACTCACTTTTGCTAATTTTTTTTTCGATAATAAATTGACATTCACATCACTATGGTAATGTGTCAAACCGGCAATCATAGCGTGTCGCTACGTTAATATAGTTTTCTCTTTAACCGTTCAAAAATCCGAACCATTGGTTTCTGAACGAACTGATCACAGCCGTAATTTACTCGTAACATGTCTACTTAACCCATCAATTTCGTATATTTTTTAAATTGCAGATGAGTTCTCATGACAGGATTTTAATTTAGAGTCACGCACGCTATTTTAAAATTATTTAATCAGAGAGCAATGACCTAGAAAGTAAGTTTTTAAGCACGCGTGGGTAACATGGCGAGGCCTCACCCGACCCCGTGTCATACTTGCTTGTAATTTTTTCTCAAAGTTGGCATGAATAATCAAATTTTTCTATACGTTCCGCATTTATTCGAGCGTTATAAATTTATGATCGAAACGGCCTACATACGTATTCCGTGCAGGTGGATATCGAACCTTGAATTTATGCTCATAAAGTGTACATTTAAGTGGCGATAGGTAGGCTCGTGAATTTTATGTAAACGGTACGTTCGCCATACCCACGTCCGTCGACGATCCTCGTGACTGGCACAATTTCGCTCTGAAGTATATTTTTGCTTTTTTATTACGCTCCGTAATCCAAGGGTGGGTTATTTGTGTACTGTGATATTGCAATTGGAAATGTATATTTTTCATAAAAACCGTATGGTTTCATAATAACCAGTATTAATTTGTCGGCTTCGACTGATTAGAATAGAATAGAATAACTCTTTATAATAAATGTATATAAAAATAAATACGTTAAAAAAAACTTAAAACTTAGTGATACACAGAGGCAGCCTTGACGCCAAAACAGCGATCTCTTCCAGGCAACTTTATGTTATGTACCTACTTAGATAAAATATTGTCTTTTTTTTTCTTTTTTTCATTGAAGGGCTTTTACCTATACTGGTATGCCAGCCTTCATATTGTTCTTTTGGAACCAGAAACAAACGCTAGGAAAAACTACCAGTAGACAAAACACTTCTACTCCCATGTTACAAAAAAGGGTTCCTAGAGTCTTCCGAATCGATGGTAGTTTATAAAAATGTTGACGCGCACAAGTAGGTACAATTTTTCTGATGCATATTCTCGTTCTCGTTAAAAATATGCGCATCTATCTTTCTACTAAGTTGTTCGTTTAAAATTTTTTTTTAGTCATATCCATTCGGACGTCTAAAGATGATAAAAACCAAAAAGACCCGAAATCCCGTGTTATCTATTTCTGCCATTGTCGTTTGTTCTTTTAATATTGAAAGACTACTGTGTAGAGGGACTTCTGATGATAAAAAATAAACGTAGCTTGTAACCACCAAGGATATTATTGGTGCGTCTTAAATAAATATATTCATGATCAGGTTCCGTGGGATTTATAGTAAAATAATCTGACAGGCTTTTTACTTTTAATTATATTATTAACATCTATGATGACTAGATGTGACATAGATTTTGTCAGTCATGTTGTGTGCCTGTTTACCTTAATAAAGTATCTTCATGGCCATTTCCCAGAGAGCAAGGCATAGGCAGACTAGGGCACCCGCAATCAGCCTAAACTACAATGTGATAGGTGGCAATACTATAACCAAAGGGTAACTTATTCAATCCAAGGCAACTTTGCCTTTATTATACTATAGAAAATACATACTTTTAGCAGTCTGAACCGGGCATCGAACTCGGGATTTCATTGATCCCAGAATGTGATAGGTAGGTAGCAACTCAATAGCCAAACGGTCACTTATTTTATCGCGGCTATTTTTTTTTTAATTAAAACATTTAAAGAACATATTTGTAGTTGCCCGACGCGGCAATCAAACCCAGCCAAATGGTCCAGCCATTAAATCACATAGACAATATTTTTTACCTTATCCTATTAATATTATAAATGCGAAAGTTTGTAAGTATGGATGTTTGTTACTCTTTCACGCTCGAATGGCTGAACGGATTTGTCTGACATTTGGAAGACAGATAGATTGTGACCTGGATTAACATATAGGCTATTTTGAATCCCGATCGCACACCGGGTTTCTGTGAAAACGCGGGCGAAGCCGCAGGTAGCAGCTAGTATACAATAATGAAAGGTAAATCAAAAACTGCTTAAACATAAATGACTTTTTTACGTTTTGATTTTCCCGAAACAACTAGGTACATCGTTTTATGTTTTTCAGGTACGTATGAAAATAGGCAGTATATTTTGTAAAACTAGGTGATACTCATATAAAAAAAAAAAATAACGAAAACAAAAGTTCTGCCACTATAGTGAGTTCCATTTGACACAAGTGGCCCATCCCTAGCCATCGATAGCTAAGTTCATTGTCAATCACATTACAGCGAGTCACTTGTCCAACAGCACCGGTGTACACCATCAAAACGTCGTTACTGGAACACACCCTCCCTATTTTCTCGCTTTTTATATTCATTCGAGTGTCTTCGGACATCATGATCCTGTGTTCAAGTTTTAATTTGTTTTAAAAGTAAGTAGAGAAAGGAGTTTAGTATTTTCTTGACAAGCCACATGTTGGGTGACAAGGCTCCTAATAAACATTGCTTTCCTACGCTTTAGAAAATATTAAGCGGACTGTCCTGATACAAAGAAGTATCTTTCACTTTGCGATCCGAGCCTTTATAAACATAAGCTTCTACAAATTTTGCTCGGTAATAATTTACGTTAAGTAACGCTTTTGCTCTGAAAATTTTGTTCTCTTAGTTACCAAAAGAGGCGCTGTTTTCAAAGTTGTCATACGTAAGTACATATATCATACGTAAAGTCATGTGCAAGAGTAATATTTTTTCATCAAACCTATAATGTAAGGTGTTTATAGATAGGTCTTTGGAATTGTTTTTTTTTTATTTTTTTAAAGAAAATAGTAGGAATTCTTATAAATATATGCAGAATGTGCTGTAATGCGACAATATAAAGTTTCGGCGAAAATTGGTTTTAATGACATAATATTATATAGCAAATGATTTAAAACCACAGACTTATCTATTTATTTGTAATTTAGATATATACAAAAAAAATCAAACGTTTTTTTTGTTGGTGTAAAACTATGGTGGTATTTTGGTACTTAGACATTTCGCTCTCTCTCTTGTCTATGATAATTATTAATAATACCCTGTGGTAGATGCAGGTATTCCGAGTTAAAATACTTCCCCTTCCGTAAATAACTTTAGGAATCAGTCCTAACCCGCTAGTAGAAGCCGCTAGTGATATTACACCATGAACCTATATTACACTCCTAACAAAGACATGAGAGAAAATTCTTTTGATGTATTAACATCACAAGAATTTTCTCGAAAGAGACGCCAGTACACTAGAGAGAGTCAGCAATATTTAGAAATGACATCAGTTTTTTGTTAGAAGTGTAACCTCCAGTAGTAATAACTTCATGTACTACTCATCTTGTCACTGTCAGCACTCGTGCCCCCAGTTTATTTATATGTAGATATTGTAGTTAACCATTAGGCCAATGAACGATCATAAGTTTTTTACATTTTCATATGCTCCAGTGACCTTACCTCGAAAAGAAATAGTGACGTACAGATACAGTTGGTGGATGATGGATAGCGGGCTGTCAAGCTGACAGTGTCAAGGTCGTATTTGACAGCTGTCAAACCTCCCAGACAGCGGTTGTCAAACTGGGCTACGCTGAAAAACGCGGGCTGTCATGGCGTAATGGATAGCCTCCCGTTGGCTGTGTCATGACGCCATGTTTGTTTCGGGGCTATTGAACTTTGTTGGATGATATTTTTTATCTGTACTTACTTAATTAAGTTTTTATACCTACTTATTTCGAGACTTCAAATTTTTGAGTGTGTTTTTTTAAAGTGTATGATTAATATCAATTAGTATTTTTTGCAGTTTATTTGATCTTAACAGATAATAATTTTTACAAACATTATGAATACCTACGCAGATCTATCGCTATATCATATTCATCAGTTACGTTGCCAAGAAGGATCGGTATACTAGTTTTTAAGAATCAAGAAAACAAGTGACTAATATGTAACGTTTTCGGTCGTAGTTTCTTACTATAATTTTGATGTAGTATCTTAGAAAGTTGATGTCCATATCGTAGTAAGAATAGGCAAAGTAGTTAATTGACATATTATTGCTCAGCAAACATTAGTTTGAAATCACTTTGCACCTCAAATATATGAAGCTTAACACAATAACCTGACAAAGTTTTCACCTATTAAGAAATAAACAATATAAAATGTAAAAAAACTCGGAATAATTAATGTCCCCAATATCAAAATTAACATATATGTTTTTCTAACTAAACATTATTTTATCACAAAGGCAAAAAATATATCATTTAATATCATCAGAATGACTTTTTTTTTCTTATTTGTACTAGGAATACAAGAGAGTACAAGAATTGTATTTAGTAAATTCCATATCCATCATAACCGCATGATACTATGCAGCCGTTGCACGAAGGCAGAGCTTATTATTAAAGGCATCTCTAAACACTTCAGTGTTCATGAATGACATGCATATGGAAAACTCCACCTGCTGTCTTAAGATATTTCCAGCTAAACTAAACACGACGTCTAAGCGATTTGGACATCATCTAAAAACAAACATGAACAGTTCGTCTATAGCGAACATCGATCGAGTCGTACCTACGGATGATATAGCTAGCTTACCCCCAGGCAAGGCATCGACCCTACTTCCCATCGTGCCAATTCCAACCCTATTCTAACACAATGCAGTCTATTCTCCAATGACATAGATGAGTTTTCTTATGACGATTCCGTGTCTACCAGTCTGAGTTGGTTTTCGATAAGACACTAAAAGACTTGTCCAGTTTATGCGATAATGGGCTTTATTGATGTCATGGTAAGGTGGCGATGGGCGGACCCGCCCTACCTTGGGCGGGAGCAATTAGGCAAGTTGCTTTGGTTAAAAATGCATTTCACTTATTTTTCCTTAATAACTTCAGTGCTAACTGCAGATCGGCATTATATGTTGAAAAATTGGAAATCGTTAACTTGGTAATAATGGTTCAGAATCACAATTTAAAAGTGACAGTCGCAAAGTTTGCTATTATAACAGATGTCTCACAAAATCAAATATATGGTCACATAACTAATGAAAAAAATATCTTTTTTGGCATGCTTTCCTTTACTAGACTTTAAACATATGAAAAAAAATGTAGGAGGCATATGATCAAGAGCAAAAAGAAAATAATTTTGAAGTTGTTATGATAAGAAATTACTCAAACTTATAAAACTATTTTATGAAAACAAAAAATAATTTTAATACTTAAATTAAGTACCTACCTACGTGTTTTGCAATCATACTAAAAAAACAGTTTGAAAAACACTGTAACATATTTTATACTCCTTCCCACGTTATGATTATACCTACTTAAATAATAAATAAATCTTTCTAAAAATGCAACTCGCTAAACTATACAATTCAATAAAATTTTGAACGTATACATTTTATTATCATCCAGAGATTTTCGATCGTTTGGTTGTGCTTTCAAAAATTAAAAAAAAACGACCCAAAGAGGCTCACATAAAACACGCGGTGTCTCTCCGGAGTAAAAAAGCGTGATTTATCGTGTGAAGGGGGACATCTTGGCCTTTATATTCGGGTGCAGGGCACAGGTATTGCCTGGCAGGTGATGTTTGCCTGGTAGATTTTTATTTTTATTGTATTTTTTTTATATGTCTCATTCACGAATGTCATTCATTCAGTTATGCCCCGCGGCTGCGCTTGCAGTTTGTAGTTCTTTAGGCTGTTCTAAAGGAGCATTCAGCGTACAAATTAAATAGCCCCTTTCTGTGCAGCATCAGGCTCGAATTTTGTTAAGATAAGTAACTCAAACAAGAGTTCTGGAAGCGTTTTCATAACAGAAACGTTTTTTTTTTTAATTTGATAGGTCAGCGTGGCCCCTAAACACCTACCTATTGTACAAGTCTACCTGCTACGGTAGGTATCCTCCAAACCGGCCTATTGTACAAGTCTACCTGCTACGGTAGGTATCCTCCAAACCGAAACATGATAGAGTCATTACGGCATCAGGAATAGTTAAGGCGGTGGATCCATATCCGGGCAGGTCTCTGCATAGCACTTTACCACCTTTTTGGTACTGGTCTATATTTTAACCAGTGCTCCCCTCTTAAGAGCTGCCTAGCAGAGAAGCCGACTGACTATTCTACTTAGAGTACCCAGACCAACACAGGTAGACGTTAAACCTATATATTTTTCGTATTTCTATGACTACAATTTTATTAAGAGCCAGGAGTGCTATTTTTGTATTACCGCCGTCATCATCATCATCAGCCTCTTGACCTAGCCCTGTAACTTGAAGTCGAGGCAGCATGTCTTTTATTCATTCGTTCCGATTAGCCGTATGTCCACCGACACGATGGAGTATCCATACGATCTATTCATAACTTCTTTGCTTCACCCCTATCCTTGTATCCGTCCACATTCATTTCTAGAATTATCTCAAACTTGTCAACTGTGATAATGAGTTTTACAAACTCACATTATCGTTACTAAACTAGGTGTTCGAGTTTTGCAGCGAAATGCCCGTATGGGTACCACCGCCTTACCTATTCCAGTCGCCATAACGTCAGCGCTTGCCGTTGTCGTGTTTCGGTTCGTGCCTTAGCCAGTAAACTTACTTTTGCTCGAGGCCTAACATCTCGTCCTAAGGTTAGCGTTACCACCTACCTTTGGTGTCTCGAGGGGCGTGAGTTTCTCTCAGGAATCAGGAAATCTGTCTGCTTTTTTGCCTTCCAATATCATAAAAATAAAATAAATAAATTCAGAAATCAAGTCACACTTTAAAAACTCACTTATTATCACGTGATAATCATTTGACAGGTAGTGCGAATTTAACTCCTTTTTGGGTAAATTAGTAACAAAAAATCCAAATAGTGCCCCAGGACTTCTCAAAAAACTACTTTAATTCGAAGAAACGCAAGGGGTACGAAACAGACTGCTCGATTACCCCAAACTATATTTAACTAAATAAAACCATTTAAAATGCACAAGAAAAAATACAAACGATTAGTTTAATTATACTTTTTTAATTGTTGCCCACAAACATCCGCTAGAGATCTTCACTCTATCATTACGTTGGTCGAATCTGATCAAAATTTAGCTCAACAATCACTTCAATTCGGAAAAAAATTACCATAATCATTGTTTTGTTTCAAGCGCCTTTTGTTTTACCTTTTCTCTTGTAATTATTGGTTAGTTTCTTATTGGGCGTGTTGGGTTTGGCTTCGGATAATGGGTACAATAGAAGTCTATATAAGGTATATACTTTGGATGAGTCTTGTTAGCCAATCTGTGTTCTTGCGTATTCTTCGACGTTTCTTCATAATTGTGGGTTATGATGGGTATAACTGTTTCTTCTTTTCGATTTCAATTGTTTTATTCGTTGCTCTTATTAATAGGGTGGCCTAAATTGAAGGCATTGTTCAATGCTTTGCCTTATGAGGCAATTAATTTGCGAATTATTATCCGACTAAAAGATTAGCATTCATTAATATATTAGAGTAGAATAAAACACTCACCAAACACTGGTAATCAATATACCAAATACATAAAAACAAATACCTAAATTTAAAATGAAGTTTAAAAACTAAGTAATCTACAAAGGCGATCGTCAAAACAGCGATATCTTCTAGGCAACCTTATGTTATGGATATCCAATTAAAGAAATTATTATATTATCATCGCCTCTGTGGTCTAGCGGTCCGGGTGTTGGACTTGACTGCATGAGGTCCCGGGTTCGAATCCCGGGTCGGCCAACAAAAAGAAAATTGGATTTTTCCAATTTTCTAATAAAAAAAAATGTTGGTCGGGATTGGAAATGTGCCCGGTTGGCGATAGGCTTGCCACCTATTACATTGTGGGACTTAGTGTCTTCGGCTAGTCGTGGGTGCCCTGGTTGTGCCTGTGCCTACCTCTTCGGGGATATAGGCGTGAAGATACTTAATTAAAGAAATTATGTGCCTTACTTTTTCCTGTTTTAAGAGGCATCACTGCTCTTAATAGGTATAAGAAAAAGGGATATCTAATTAATTAATGTAACTCCATAATACGTGAAGTCCTAAAATTTTCAATAACTGGTAAAAACCTGTTTGTATTATAGGAAATAACTATTTCGATCACGTTAGCTTTCACACCAAACAATCCGCATCGAAATCAGGCCATCCATTCAAAAGTTATTACGGCACAGACTCATACACACGTACACCTCAAATTTATATAAACTCTCTTTTTTCCATCAGGAGTTAAAAAAAAGTTTAATTTCGATTTGTGTCATTGAACACCATGATCATGACTAGGTAGTAGAGGCTTGCGATGACTCTTTTACTGCTATACCTGCTGCCATTAGGTTAGTGTGCGTTACTGCTGTTTCTAATTGTGGGGGGGGGAAGGTTTATCCGATAAACTTACACTAGAGGTGGTGGTAGTCCTAAGTGGGCAACGCAGCATTTCCTTTAGCACAAGCGATATGCATTTTTTCTATATATTAACTTCATAAATAAGGCTAAAGAAATTGTTCCTTAAATTCCCATTAAAATATTCTCCATTTTCTATCTAGGATAACGTTAATTCTACTAAGTAAATGCGAAAGTTTGTGAGAATGGATAGATGTTTGTTACTCTTTCTTACACTAACCACTAAATGGATTCAGATGTAACTTTACAGGAATATAGTTTATACGTCAAAATAATATATGTGTTACAATTTATAAAAAAAAATATAAATTGGTAAGCTGGCAAAGCTGCGAGTTGAAGCTAGTATATACTAAATAGAAAAAAACACCAAAAAAATATTATGAAAAGATTAAAAGCAACAGAAGATGAACACAAAAAATGTAAGGTCCTGTGTCATGCAACATGTGTATCAACTGTGGATCACCATACCTACATTATTATTTTAAGATAAAAACGTATCAAAATTCATCATCTTAATCTCGTTGGCTGTTGACAATACATCCGTGAGACTCGGGTTCGATTTTTGACAGGGACAAGAATATTAGTTATGTATTTCTAGCGTTCATAAGTAGTGTTGATTCTGGTGTTGTTTTTTTTTTATCCTCATGTGGTATTGTTATCAACAATAACCATCTGTATAAAAATAACAAATAACTTATTCAATAAGGGTTAATATAAATGAGTTTAATTTAGGTACATAGAAAAACGTTGTACCTAGGAAAGTACCTAGGAAAAAAGGAAGATAAAAACTTTTATGCAATAACTTTAATGTTTTAGATTTCAACTTTATGGACTTATAAAATACACAAGATGAATTCTTTTTTCTGTGATTAATTCTTCTCTTGTTTTATGCTGAGACTATGGGTACACGTTTGTATACTACCACAATACCACAACAGAAGGTGTACCTGCCTAAAAGGTTTGTATTAATTATGATTCCTAAGAAGCTTATGACTAGTATCAAATTGATTTACCATAGGATCACGTTAATCAAAATACTTCAATTTTCATAAGTGATGAGCACAACGGTTATTGTCTACTGACCAAGCCGAACCGAAAACCGAGACTGACCGAAATTGTTTCGGATTTGTATACATCTAATTTAAAATGTAAAAATGATGTAGGTTATTTTAAATAAAAGTGAATTGTTTAAAAAGTTCTGGATTGTTTTGAAATATATAATTTTATCTTGACTGCTACGAGAAAATATGTAGGAAAATTTGGGTAAAATGAGGAAAGGTTTGTTTTTGTTGTTAATTTTGTGGAATTAAAAATGTTTTTTAATTCCACCTAACATATATAAAATATATACATATCTATCTTTAAACGAATTTACCGAGCTGTAAATAGACACTTTTGTTGTTTTATCAGTGGTCACATTTATGAGGTATAGGATGTTTGATTAATAACAAAAAACGAAATAATCATTATTCCAACACTGAAAAGGTATTTCTTAGAAATAAAATTATAGAAATGTACTTTATAATAAACTATTATATTCAATGTTAATTATAATAAGCTATAATTATAGTTCATAAGTCGGAGTCAGTTATTAATGCTAGCAAAACACATGTCTGGAGTCACGCGCGGTCGACTGCACGACGAGCATATTTAGACAATTTCCTTAACAAACAGTGCAAGGCTCGCCCTCATATAAAACACCTCGCCCTATTCCGATATTCACTAGGTTATTACAATTTTTCGCCTTATGAATATCGCGACTCGTGGTAATACCCTCCGAGGGAGTCACACCTCAGCAATTTTACTTTAATTCTTATTTAGAATGCCTCCTTATTTCGGTTACAAGATTTTTAGTATTTGTTTATAGCGTTAACTTTTCGTGGGGTAATTTTCGCTTTTCAGTGTAATTCTACTTTATGAGGTTTAAATGTAAATTGCATTTTTTGGTTAGTAGCTTTCCACGTTTGTGACGGGCTCTTGTAAATAGGTGGATTTTTCTGAAGAGCTTTTTTGTTACGAATAGAAACAACTGGATAAAATGCGGTCGGTAAATATAATCTTACAACAAATTTAATATCCAAAATAACAACAACAATAACTAGTACGTATCCTTGCACTTTAAAATAAGAAAACGCCTTTAGACAGACTTTCATTATCACTAATTATTATTTTTCTAGAAAGATGGGTGTTTGTATTTTGAGAATTCTCAATGGTTTTGCCTTATAATAGTCGCCCATCTCAGGTACGGCTATTTTGAATGTAGCTTAACGGTTGGGGTCATTTTAGAACACACTAAGCAAACAACGCTTCTATGAGCTTATCTTTGTTAGGGCATTGTCGACTGCAAGGGTCAAGGGCTTTTATTTCATGAAATCGAATGTTCATTTGGCGCGAGCGTCATCGCTGTGCTATCAATCATGCATGCGCCATTGCGTCGCGCGCTTTTGTTCGAATTACGAATTTCGAAAAAGGTAAAATGCAAGGGAAAATAATGGCGTTTGTGTTCTTTTTAAATTTCGAATTCAGTTGGCATCCTGCTGTGTTGCTAGTGTTCAATTTTACATTTACAACTTTTGTAATTCAATTACAGACATTAAAATTACAATTAATACCATCACAATATTTTGATAATTTTTTAATACATTCTGTTTAACAAGGAACAAAAGTGAACATATCTACTGTAAATCAACAATCAATTCAAAATAATGTAAATCAATAATTTTGAGCATAACAGCTAATCAGGGTCAAGGGAATCAGCTTAGTCTAGTAATAATATAAAACTGTGTAACATTATATTTGATATTTCCATCGTCGGCGCTTGGTAAAACTTCCAAATATTCATATTTTTAAAGAAAGAAACACTTGTACTGTTTTACTTATCACTTATAATTTATTACTTTGTAATTAGTAGCCTACCGGTTTCGCTTATACAGCATCATCAGGGCTAAAACTTAAACTAAGTTGTTTAAGTTTTAGCCCTGATGATGCTGTATAAGCGATAAGTAAAACAGTACAAGTGTTTCTTTCTTTAAAAATATGAATGTGTAACATTATATTAACACTTACGCTTATTAGGTATTACAGCATTTATTATTATTGCTATAGCTGTTTCAAATATTTACGAAGCTCATCTTTTTCGTTCCCATTTCTGAGCGAATAATATACTTATGCAGTGTGACACCGTTAAAAAAGTAGGAAAATTGCTAATGGTGTATGATATTGCCTCCCCTTATTTTAGGGTAAGAAAAGACAGGGGTGGCATCACCTTTGCGCTCCCATGAGGTGTTTTTTTTTTAGTCGAGTGTTTTTTTCTTTTTTTCTCTAGATATTTTTTGCGTAATGACGCCAAGGTCCTGTGAGAGTTGGACGAATCCATTAGAAAGGCGGGAAGAGCTTAATGTAGCATTTTTTCCTTTAGAAACGAAATCGGTTAAAAAAACGATGTCGCATGTGTCGTTCGGGGGACATTAGTAGGAATTGTAATGGCATTTTACTGCTGTATGTATGGGGTGCCGGTGTTGCCAATTTGCTCTAAAGGAATAACAAGTATTTGTATGTTTTATTGCTTACAGACGTTTCTGTGTTTGTGAAATTAAGTATTATAAATATAAAAAAAATGAAATAACACTAACATTTAGCAGATAAGTACATCTGTATTTTTCTTCTTATTTAGGTATACCGAATGATGTTAATACAACAATACCTAATAGATAACTTTCCCTCTGCCCGATCTGTCACAGCCTAACCATCAACGTTAGTATTTAATTTGAAATTTAATAGGTAGATATATAATCCTTAAAATATTATAAATCACAAAATATGTTTGTTTGTCCTGGATGCATATCTGAAGGCGTGACCCGATAAAACATCGCCGGTTTACTAATTTTGACAATTAATCCGGATATTCGAATTGATTCTCGGAGCAGTAATATTTTTTTATTTACACGTGGGATAAATACCATAGATGTTATAGATGCGTCGCTATATTGTAGCTAAGTAGTCAAGGTGACAGCAGGAATAGGAGAATCGGTTGATCCCTACGAGGTTCCAGGCAGGAATGTAGATGGTCTTTAACACAATCGAGGCTTTAATTTTTTACAAGGCCATAACCTAACAGCTGTAAGCAATAGGTAATAAAATATATATTGCGAATTATTTAATACTAGCTGTTGCGGGCGGCGTTGCCTACATGGTTGATGGTCCCACAGGATCATTTTTTCGGGATAGACACCATCCTATGTGTTAATCCAAGCTACCCTCTATGTGTGTGCTAAATTTCATGAAAATCGGTTTAAAAGTTTTTGCGTGAAAGAGCAACAAACAAACATACAAACTTTCGCATTTATAATGTTAGTAGGATGAAATATTTTATTACTTTACTAGTTTAGTAGGATGAAACATTTTATTACAGATATTTTGCAAATAAATATATGTCCTAAGTTAGTTGATGAGCTGCTAGTAAGCAGTTTCATTAATTCCGATAGAACTTGTAAGGTATTCTTGACGTGTCTCTGAATGTGCATGTGGAATCAATCATCATAACTCCTGAAGGAATAGATCGATTTCGATGCGGTTTTCTAATTCAAAGCCGACGTGATCAAAATGATGCTTAGCTAAGTATAATTTTAGGGTAGGTTTTGTCGAAACTATTTAAACATTTTTAATTACAGCTTTATTCTCCAGGTAATTTATTATTAAAATTTTGAGTGGTTTTTAATTTGTATAAAGCATTTGATGTATCCCCACTATAAGTTTGAAATTAACATGATATTTTTGTTGCAGGCAAATGGTGTCCGTCGCGGCGCGAGTGGTCGTCACCACCTGACGTTGCGCGGAGGGTATACTCCTCCGTGTTCCTGGGCAGCCCCGGTGAGTATCCAGGTAAATATCGACCACTTTCTTACCATTCTTACAATTAGTCGTAGAATTAAAATAAGAACGTAAAACAAGACCTTTTCATCCTTGAAGTAATTGAAGGTAGGTAGGTATGTGTTATAAAGTTATCCAAATAATTGCGTTGATAGGTACGACACAATATCCAATTTTTTGTGTAAAAGACAACAATTCTTAGCACTGTAGCATAAATTACCCCGGACTTTTTTGTACTACATATTTTACAAAACGATAAGAGTATTTAATAAATAAGTTATTTTGAAAGTGCATTTTAAAACTAACAAAAATATGCAGCTTAAAAAATACAGATTATGAAATCCGTAAATAGTTACAATGAATATGTACCTAACTACATAATTAATATTTTTTATTAGCTCTTTTAAATTGCAAGAAAAAGTATTAGGTCTGTATTACATCTTATAATTAATAATATTCAATTAGTTTATATACCTACCTATCTATAGGTAGTAACAATCAAATTTAAAGAAGGAAGTAAATAGTAATATCCTAACGTTTAATTGCTCTTAACCTACCGACTTAACTTAATTTAATATTTAGGCGGATTAAGGATATTCTTGGCGTAATTTGTTGTAAAAAAATAACAAAAGATATTCTATTTTTACTGATAAAACAGTTAACATAATAAATTCGACCAGACAACCTCAATAGTCTGAAAATTATTTTCCAAGACGCTCAGTGAAACGCACGCGATGACAGTCAAATCGATTTGGTAATGAAGTGACGAAAAGTCGAGACAAATTTTATCTCGGTTTCACGGGAAGTTGTTTATTCACAACACTTTTCATCAAATCAAACATTCGCGTCTTTTTGACATTAAATATTTCTTTGAACACATTAAGAATGTTTCATACAAATTGTAAAAATATTAGATATTGTATAAAAATATCAAATGTAACAGTTTACAACAAAAATAAAACATAAAATCAAAATGGAAGACATAGAGTATAAATTGCACTTTTCATAATTGTCACATGACATCAATACAGCAGTGACATCTATTGGCACATTCATAACAACTCTGGGATCTCGTATCGTCAAACAGAATCAAACTTTATGACTAACAATATAGAGATACAATTAAGATAACACTAAAATGCTCTTACGGCGATATAGTGTTGTTCGTTATCACCTATTTCATTCACTCACATGTGTGTATCATATATCTATTTCTTATTATAATACGTCAGCTCCATTGCCCGTTTCCATTACACTAAATCAATTACCGGCTGTTATGCGTATGACGCTACAAGCACGTGTCTATTACAAACTTAGTATAACTACGTGGATATATAAGACGTCAGATAAAAAATAATAAAGTACTAAAATCAGAAATGGAATCGGAAGAAGCGAAGTCAATTTATTCGGGGCTTCGTTACAATTCCGATTTTTATCTAACGTCTCGAATGAATACCGCCGAAGACGGATTACAGTGGATCGAGTCAACGGAGCACAGACAAAAACTGCGGTAGAGCGGGACATTGCAAAGGAATCGATTCCATCTTGAATGAGAAAGGATTGAGCGGCGAGAGAGTCCGCTTGATACCGTCTTTACGATGTGTGAAAGAGATAAAACAATTCCTTATGTTGCTATTCTTAAGTCATTCGCACACACGATATACCACTTTACTGGTAGACATTAAGGTCGCAATTTCATTGTTATGACGGCATATTGATGATTGTAGACTTTTGTTATGGAATGTAATAACTTCATTTAGATATTGACTCGGTTATGAGCTTAATGCCATTGAAATAAGGTTGTTTTTTATGTGAATGTGTATGTGTGTATACGGGTTGAGCGTGCAGCGACGGTTACCATAGTGACGGGTGAGTTGGTATGCTTTACTTGATGTTAGTGATGTTAGGTCTGAGCTAATGTTCACAAAGTAATGAAACTCCCAAAACAGATAAATATTACCTTATTAGATTACCAATTTGGTCCAGTAAAATTTATTATTATTTCAGTTTTAACTAACATTGATTATGGCTATTTAAAATTCACTTACATTTTAAAAGGATAAATATTCTTTTTATCTTTTTTTTTGACAGATATCTACAAACTAGGTACCTACATCATTACCTACTAGACGTTATCCATAGTTTTTCGCGTATTAAATTTGCTCTCCTGCAGCAACTTTTTATGTTATCGGGATGAAAAGGCTTATCCTTATCCAATATGTGATGTATAGTTATGATAACTAGATACCTACTATTAAAATCTGTTTAACCGTTTTGAAGTCAAAACGGAACTTAAACATAAACATACACACAATCCCATTCAAATTACAAGTAGGGCTATACCTAACAATTAGGTACATTTTGAATGCTTTCTGTCTTATTCATCAACAAAGACTATGGTAAGAGTAAATTTGATAAGTCTGTATCACAGTGTAATAAAGATTATAATATCTACCTGGTTGAACCTTGGATTACTTTACTCCATGTTTATTGATAAGACTGTTAGGTATATACCTACCTAACTGAAACTAGTGTTTTAAGTTATATGATAACATAGGTATTTCCATGTCGTTGATCCCGTCCCCTGTCGGGAATAGACCGTCAGGTTTCCTGTCTGGCTTGTGGTGACCATTGGTGAAAAGGATGGATCATTACTAACAGAGTGGTAATGTGTTGTAGGTACTGCAACTTGCTTGGGTGTCCATCCACCACCTTTTCTTATTATGTCTTCGAAACCAGTGTGTTTGTATGAAAAGGTTGATGAATGTGAAGGAAGGCAAAAATCGTGACATTTGGGACTCGATACTGTCTGCCTATCCCGTTAGGGATTTTGCGTGAAGATAGGTTGACTGACTTGCTATGCTATACCTAGGTACTACAGTCCCCCTTAGGCAAATTATGTCTGTCCTATTATCTCTTATTTTTATCTTATTAGCTGCTAACCCGTAACTTCTTTGGCTGAGAATTGAAACATTTTTGTATAAAAGCTTTCCCCATTATTGTCTTTTGTGTGTTGATTTTTTAAAAGAATCGCCTTTAATTAGTATATAAACTATGGTTTTTAGCCAGATGCATATAAAATTTCATCAAAATCTGTCCAGCGGTTAAGCCGTGACATCGTAACAGACAGACATACAAACATATGTATTTTTAATTGTATGAAATATGAATATACAATGCGAATGTGGATGGATGTAGGTACCCGGGGAGACCAAGGTTGACATTCCACGATCAAATCGCTCGGTTGTTATCTGAGGGTGGTGTCAAGAGTCTTCGAAACCGGCATGTTTTTATGAAACGGATAATGAATGTGGAGGAAACCAGGCAGGTCTGCCAGGATCATGAGGTTTGGCACTCGATACCCTGTAAGGGATTTGGCCTGAAAATATGTATGTAGATATGTATGTAATAATAGTATGGAAGGCAAGAATTATCTCAGCTGTCGTCCATTACTGCTACCCTAGTATATTTAAATCAATTTTAAGAAATAAATTATTGCCAAAACAAATTAGGCATTTGATAACGGATATTTATCGAGTGACGGGCACATAAATATTTATCATCATTGAAGTAGTCCATTCGTCAACACCTACGCTCAACTTCATTAAAATAAATAGAGGAATTTCTTAAAAATGGAGTTATGAAGCGATATAATAGGATACGAAGTAAGGAAAATGAATATTAATCTAAGATTACAAAGTGTAATGAGTTTTCGTAGCACAGTTTCTTCTGATTTTGCGTCAGAGACAGATTTTCCAATGGTAAAAAATACAGATCAACTTTAGATACTAAAGGTGATAACTGACAAGGAAACGTCAAACGGCGAGCAAAGGCTTAACGTCACTAACACTGATATCCTACTAGGTGGTAGAGTTTTGCAACGACTCACCCGATGGTACCACCGCCTTACCTATTCTTGACGCCATAACGTTCGACACTTGCGGTTCAGAGGGCAAGGTAACCGGTAAACTTACTTTTGCTCGAGGCCTAACATCCCAGCCTTAGGTTGGCAACGCACCATTACTACCTTTGGTGGGAGTATAACATTAGCGAACCCTAAGGGTTTCCATTTTAGGCTACAAAACGCCTAAAATGGATTGTACCAATTGGGCTCGACGTAAATCCCTACTATCTTGCAGGAACTACAAACCTCCGGGTCGCTCGTGGTTTCGAATGGATCAAGGTTTTCTTTTTCACTGCGACCACTTGAATGATATGGATAGAAAATAACCTGTGTTACTTCTTTTATCCTCAAATATGTTTCAGTTTCAGAATGTTGCTTCGAATTCAATCCATATTGGAGATTATCTACTTAAATCAGATAGGCCAAATTCAATCAAAAACATTGATTTCAAACAGACAAACATTATTTGTGATTTTTCATGGGTATACCTACCTTAGTTTAAATAACCTTTTTTATTTTATCAAAGTACTCATTCAATAAATATACCAAATCAAAAAATTTCCATGCGTTTTTTTTCCTAATAGTGGTCAAAATGATATTTTATCTTCTGTTTTTTTTTTAATTTTGAAATATTTCAGTAATCGTGTCATAAAATAATTTGTCTGATACTATCAATCATGATTCAATCTTTTGTGCTGATAAAAAGAGTACTACTATGCAAAATAAGTGCAAAAATGAAATATATTTTTGTTGAAGAAACAAGTAAAACCTATGACGAAAGTGGCAGGATGGTTAAATAAAAATAATTCTAAAACAAATCTTACGAAGACAAAATTAATTGAATTTCACGCACATTACAGAGAAGTTAAAAAATTGGTGTATTTTTTAATAATACTTACTTCTACTAAGAATGCAGTTTTTACTATCTTTCTAGGAATAAAAATTGATATTTTTTAATAAATTAATCGTATTCATTAAAAATATCAATTTTAATTCCTAGAAAGATAATAAAAACTGACTTAACCTAACCTTAAATAGGTAAAATATTTTTTTTTTACAATTAAACAAAAGAGGCAGTATGGTAAAATGTGTTACAGCCTATACCAGGACATCGAATCCAAAAAATAGATGACGTCATAACTCTGTAACCACAGGTAACAAAAAAAATTGTTTAGAAGTTTGGCCTAAAGATATTCAAAGTTGGATCGAAAATAATACTAATGAACAAATTCTTATTTCAAACAAGCATAAAATTAGAAGAATAGAGATGGCTAGAGGGCGATACGTGAGCGCGAGCGGGCAAGCACGAAATTGCTCAATTTGTGCCCCAGCTCATATAGTGCCTTCGGGTTCCTTTTTCAAAATCCAATGAGATCGATCGCTCGCCATGTCCGCAAATTAGAGCGAGAATCGTTGTTCGTTAGCGCGTGAACAATATCGAGATGTCGTAACCGCCGGGTCCTAGTGACAGGAAAATCGATTTTATATGACCATCACTAGAGCCAAACTCACTGGCGTAATTTTATCTGAATCTTCGCTAGTGAGTCAAAGCTCACCGCTCGAATGCGCCAAGATGCATTTCAGTGTTAGTGGTCTGCAGGCACTTTACTTGAACCTTTTAAACTGAACGTCGTACCAATCGGGGAGAGTCATGCAAAGAAATTGCACGGCCTAAGAGCTAGTTTAGTTCGCAAATGGTGCTATTAAGTAAAATACATCCATAGAACAACGTGAAATCGACTCGAGAACTTTCAATAGTAAATTATCTTGGGATCATGAAACCTCCTCGAAACGTGTGTTATTACTTAAGTTATGATGATTTAAATTTGATGTAGTTTGAGTTTTATAATAGCTAATGTTATTGCTTTTGTTATCTGTTTATAAATAATTATTTCCAAGGAATGTTTGACTTGAAACTATAACACAATCGCGATATAATTGTTATTTGTCTGCCTAAACATACCTAGGCATAACAACATACTTTTCTTGCCACTGGAAAGTCCAGTGTAATTGTAAAAACCGTGAAGTTAGCAATATATTAGTCATTTAAAAAAAACTTGCAATCGTAAAGTCCAGTGAAAATGTAAATCCATGAAGTTAGCAACATGTTAGCCATTAAAAAAAGATCAATCTCCTTAAAATCAGGTGAAGTTTATAAAACTGAAAGATTAGCAACACATTAGCTCTAAAAAAAACTGTCAGCTTGAAATGATATTTAATAAAAATAAAAAAATTTTTTATTGCTTCTGTTGAACCTTACTTTGTCATAACGTCCGTGCTTGGCATTGTCATGTTATAAAACAAATTGAGATCAGACTTAGGTATAAGTCAAACATCCCGTCGGCCTCTATCTGAATTTTACCAATCAGCTATGACTTTGAATTTGCAGATGTACTATGCAAAATTCAGTTTGTACATCCATCCATCTACATGTTCACTTCTTGTGCTTGCTCGAAATTTCATGCTCACTCCTTTTTGGCTTATCCTTTACGAGATAGAGTGAATCAAGAGCTACCAACCCTATTTGATTACTGTGTTGGTAGCAAAATATCTTTCTACCTCCATACTTTAAGGGAAACTATCTCACCTGCTTAAAGTAGGTCTTGTGAACGTATCGGATGAAATTGGATCGTGTTGGTTAGTTCCCTTGAAGAATAGCAACTGGCCATGACTTATGCCCGCTTTATTCAAGAAACGAGTCGTTAATGCTTACTAACAGTAGTTGTTTGTACGAATAGTAAGATATTCAATGGTTGCACGTCACAAATTGTTAACAGTCGTCCAGATTGGTACCATCGCCGCACCTATTTTTGTCATTGCCATTATCCGACTCAGACCTGGCGAGTAAGGTAACCGGTACCTTTACTTAAGCATAATATTTAACATCCCAGACTTAAGTTGGCAACACACTATTACCATCGCCCAATCGCCTTTGTGGTGTAGTTGTCTGGTGTCAGCGACTACATGAGGTCCAGTTCTATATTCCCTGGTCAACCACTTCGAAAAATGTTTCTTTATTTCCTTATATAACAACTTAGTTTGGATTGAATAGTGGTCAGTTGGCGATTCGCTTTCCACCTATCAATGTGGGTGTTGTGTTATGAACACCTTCAGCTGATTGTTGATGCTCTGGTTGTGCTTTTGCTTACCTCTTTGAGGATACGGGCGTGAAGACACGTACCATCATCTTTAATATTTATATGCTATGTCTTTATATGTTTTTAGTTTTATCAGCATGACATCTGCTTGTTGCCTCCTAATATTATAAAAATAATGTGAAATGTAAGACCACTTTACAAGCACTTAACGCTTGTACATGTTGGTTATCGAAGCTGCACCATGATTTATAGTCACCAGAACTAACAAATCTTATCTCTTATTGTCACAAAATTTAAGTGCATTTGTGAATCTATAATAATGATAGAACCTTGGATTCTTGCTAAAAACTCGTTAAACTGGTAATATTTATAACGTCCATTTGTGCGGTATTTTTGGCCATTGCAGGATTATTTTTTTTTAACATTAATACCAAAGCTAACTATCTGTGAGAACACAATTTTAGTCTAATCGTTTTATGATTGTAAAAACAGAAGGTAAAAGTGTAGCAAAGGTGTAAATACGTATAAGTTATTTTTAATCTGAAATAATTCAGTCACAAACAAATTTGCAAAGAAAAGAAAGAAAGAAAACATTTATTAACAGACTAAAACTTACTACACAAAAATAATAAAAAAACGACTAGAAATCTAACTCTAAACATTTGGAACCTAAATAACGTACAAAAAGTGATAGTAATATATAGAGATAGAGTGTGGTAACATGAGTCCGCCAAGGAAAAGCTCAGTATTTTTGAGGCTGAATCTACCTAAACACTGGTTTTCAGTTTTTCTCGTCTGAATACTAAATAATAATTTCATTAATAATTATAACTATGTAAATATACACACAAGCTAGTGAATAACCTACAATCGAGGAAATGGCAGGGATTATCGCGAAAACCTTGCAAAACTGGTACCTATGTCCTATACTTAGTATTAATGTCATCCAATTCCATGAAATCTTTTTTTAGCATTGACATATTGCTTTAAGATTTTGCTGTGATATATTCTGTGGCTTTGTGGCTTTTCATTAGTTTACAATTTTGTACCTAATCATCAGGTCATTATAGTATTGCGAAAAATTAGCATGCGTACCATTAAGATGAAGCAAGATTAAAAATATTTTATTAAGTATCTATATAATTTACAATACATCTCACTAACAAGAAACAAATTTGAATTAGGTATATGTGTAATTGTAATAATACAAACAATATACGATCCCGGAAGTCTCACTACAATCATTGATTTATTGATTAACAATTTTGAACAGATCTATTTTGTTATGTTATTTGTAGCATTTCACTTTTACAGTTTTTAAACAGATAATACTCCGATCACTTTACCACATGATAGTAACGTACGCATAATTAAAAATAGTATACCTATTTAAATCCTGCACAATAATGAGTCACAGAACAAAATTCATCAAATATACAAGCGTAATAAAATATATCAAAATCAATTTCCATTTGCTGGTTTCACTAAAAACCTACAATGAGTTAATTAATTTGAATGAAATATTTATAAACAGGGATGGTAAATACAAACTGGTGACACATAATTTATCTAATCCCGGAAGTAAAAACTCAAAACTGGGATTGTCGCGTAAAAACTTGTAAAACTGGTAATATTAATAACGTCCATTTCTGCGGTATCTTCGGCCGTAGCATTGATATATGGGTTTACGATTGTGTCGCGGTCTACTCGATACCGTGGGTGCTATTAATTGATGAGGTGTACAAATTGGTTGTGTATCTCAATTTTTAATGTAGTCACCCGGTGGTCTCTGCGTGAGACTGCAATTTGTAAGTTTCGTTTGAGTCTCGCATTGCCCTGACCTCTCAACCCGTGGTATGCGCCGCCCGATTATATGCTAATATGAGAATAAGACGCCATTTACGTAAACAGATTCACAGATCGAGGCTGTATAAATTATTCTTTTTTTTATTTTTTAGTTACTTTGATGTAATATCACAGAGTTATCAGGCATTAGCCGATAACTTATAAAGTTTTAAGTTACATACAGATTATAAACTAGATTGCTTTGTTTATATATTTTTATTGTAGTAAATGATAATTTAACGTTTTGATGGTATGCCTTATCTTTTTTTTTCAACAACCCAAGTACCTAATAAAATAATGCCTACTTGAAACAAAATGAACCTATTCCTGCCGCCATAACGTCAAATGCTTGCTGTTGACGTGTTCCAGTTCAAAGGGTAAGATAGCCGGTAAACTTACTTGTGCTCGAGACCTAACATCCCGGCCTCAGGATGGCAATGCACCATTACCACCTTTGGTAATAGTGCGTTGCCAATGTACGGCGTGCATTTCTCACCATCAGGAAATCCGTCTGCTTGTTTGCCTTCCGTTATCACAAAAAAAGCTATCCTAATCCTTGAAAAAAAAAACATTCAAAATAAAATTTACTAACACTTTCTATATCTAATAATACACATTTTATTAGTGATCCATAAGTTTATGGTAAATGTGATGCCGTAGAAGGAAGTGTGTCGTTGATGTGGATAAGTTAAACGTTACAGGTAGCCTTCTTATCTCCTGTTATATATCATATCGAAGTTCATTAAAACTAACAGAAGACAAAGTACTTTACAGTTTTACCTATTTCTTAATAAAATATAAGACTAATAAAACAACTACAATATATACCCACATGTACTGTGGCATATTAAACGTTGTATTCAAAGATATATCAAGTCATTCTTAGAACGTAACAAATGAGAATCACGTCATAAGCGTAATTTAATGTTTATTTTATGTCTCAAGATAGGTCTCACTCCAATAACGTTAATTGGTCAAGCGGGCCAGTAATGGGCCGCATTGGTAATGAGAATGGTCTGTGGGCGAACTCGAGGACGTTTAAAATATGTGACGTTATGCCAACGCTAGGTGTCAAGAGCAAGGCCCATTGAGGCCGTAAACGCTTAAAGCGCGATTCAGTGCATGGCACACCCACGTCTTCATTAAAAGCACTCGCTTATCGTTAAAATCGATCTCGTTACGAACAATGAAACGCGTCGAAAACAAAAACCGGCCGACCGGTAAACGAATACGAGAAATGTAATCGGAGCGAACGTCGCGCCAAATAAAATAAAACCTCAATCAAAAATCTTAAGGCATTCGGTATCATAACCGCGCGGTGCGTCGACCCGGCCGCCATACACACCGCCGTGTGAGTTATACCACGAAAAAAACAACAAAAATATAATAATGTAACGCACTAAGTATCCGTCTTAAAAATACGCCTCGATCTCTGTTGCGCGCGTCGCGGCATTAACGCGCCTGTGGAAACAAACCGTGAACGGTTCTTGTAAACTCAACTTTAGATTGACGTTTTAAGGTTGAAAGTTTAAAGGGTATGTTTCGCGAGGGCCAGAGGGTGTCGGGTGCGGGGTGGGGGGAGCGCGGCGGTGATGGATGGCCCAATCAGGCAGCGTGGCGGTGCCGGCCGCGCTAATCGAGCAGTGCGCCCCGAGAGCCGGACGCACACACGCGCATCCCACCCGCACAAGTGCATGCATACACGTAAAAGCGCATCGAGAGCTTTTCCCGAGATATGTACCATACCTACCGCGGTCCGGCGGAAAATCGATGGAAAACAGCCAGAGACCGCCCCTCAAACAAACATGAGTAATTCGACGTCCGATCGATAGCCACCAACTGTTGTAAACAAGCGGGAATCGGGGAAAAAAGCGGCAAGAGCTCGCCACCCCGTGGGGCTATTAACGGCCACGTGACTAATTTTGGTAGCTGTCACTTGCAGGGCCGCCGCACGTGGACTCGGCCTGGTTTCACTCGAGTGTTGCCATCTTTGGTCGTATCTCAATGTTTACAAAACATTACATTTGTTTACCAACTTTACGAGATGATTTATCATGTGAATGTAAACATGTAAAGCTTGACTACAAGTCACATAAATTGTAACTATTTATTTATATGAATGTGTCAGTGCGTTGACGCTAAAAATATACACACAGCATAAACTTCGCAACTACTCACTTATATTTAAATTGCAGAAAAAAAACATGTTATTTATTGTCTTCTTTGATTAGAGCTTCTTATAGGATCTCTTGGAAGCAATATGCATCGCCTAATAAACACTAAAAGTACCAATGGTAGGTATGTTATAAACTATATTATGTTAGGATGGGTTGTTAAACTTGATGGAGAGCAAAGATTCGCCAGGGCAGGTCTATTTTTTTTTAAATGGCTAATGTGTTACTACAACTTCACCGGACTAGACCAGGGCAGGTCTTCTACTTTTCTACTACAATAATATCAATGCTCCAGTAGGTAGTTGCGTTCCGATTTGGGAAATAGGATAACTAGATACTTACCTACCTTCCACAAGATGCTTAAGATTCTATCAGCCGTTTGACAATGCACTTCTTCATTGTCCAACGACTAAATGTTTTCTCAAATTTTTCTCCATTTTTACCTTGAAAGTAAAGAAAAATATAGCCTACCTTCGCTCGCAAATTTTAAAAAAGAAAGGAAACTTTAAAGATAATGAAACAATCCATCTGATTCGCCAATAAACATTCGAAGAAAAAAATTATTCTCCCACGATTAATCCCTAATTAACTGTTTTGTTTAAGCCGAACATCGACAGGTTAGTCCTATTAAGTCACCTATAAAAAGCGGATAGATCTTTGGAGATTCATTACATGGGACAGTCCAAAAATGGTCCTTATAAATCAAGGGCCTGCGCATTTTATCAAAGACCTTTCTCCAACTAATCCGAACTGAATTGAAACGAATCTAATGAAACTCTGTATACGTTGAAGTTGGAGCACGTGTTAGCGTAGAGAGCGTTTTTCGATAAACATTTGAGTACAAAATTTCCATTTATATTTTTGAATTATTTTATAACCAAAATAAAATCAAACATTGTAAATTTCAAATGTAACTTTACAAAGAAAGGAGGGATGTTATGGTGACATGATTGTAGATGTTGCTACGAAACATCACGGTAAAACTTTTTGTACATCGTTAATATAAAGTTTAAATTATATATTTATTTACCTGCATGTTCGTCAGCTTAGAATAGATTTTCTAGCAAAAATTTTAACTTCGTTTTAGTCCTTACAAAAAAAAATTGCTTTGATAAAACTAGAGTCTTTAACTGTGTATTTATCAAATTTCATCAAAATTTCACCAGCGGTTTATCTGTTAAAGTGTAACATAAGTCTGATCGCCCGTTAGTATATTAGTAAAATACTAGTGTGGATATCTTGCACAACTTTAAGACTAGCTTACTACCTGACTGCAATGTTATGGCGTATTGCATTAGATTGACTACTTTTAATCAGGCTTTAGTATTATGACTGGGAAAAGAAAAAAATTAAAGTATTTTGTAACATAACCTATAAGCTCACACTACTTCAGCAATATGATCGTGATCTTAGGTTTAAAATGTTAAAAAACAATTACGGCATGTATTTTATTTTCTTCGTTTAAGCACTTGTACAGCATGTTACTAAATTTAAAAACATTTTGACAGTGAAGTGAACATATCTATAAGAGAATTTGAATTCGTCGTAATGTAATGACGCCTATGGCCAAAACGAATCTGTTACTATTAACGACCTCTAGAACTTTTAATACTCTAAGCCGGAGGATAAAAAACAACACGGCATCGAGATGCCCTACGATCATTTTAACTTTTTTCCGGCGTTCGCTCTCGAGCGACTGTTTTTTATTTTTTTTAATTCTGTCTCTGGTCTTGTATAATTTTTTTGTTTGCTTTTCATAAATATTTTAAAATCGGATTCATTCGGGGACAAGCGAGGCGAATGGATTAGGATTTAGATATTTTCGGGGCGCGTTATTTATGCTCGTCGTGGTGTATGAATAATGCGAGGGTATGATATATCTCTAGACCTATCGACTGCTGCTTGGATGTCGGAACTCGGCGTTTGCTTTAATAGTTTCCGCTCTCTATAGGTTATCTTAAACCCTGATCAAGTTTGTTTTCCTTAATTATTTATTGGTTATGAATTTACTGTTAAGAGCGCGGCTTTCCTCTTTGTGATTATATGTCCAGGGTGCTGATTATGTATCTCAATTGCCAACTCAAAATGGAAAAGGATACATCAAGTGACGTCATTTGTGTTTGCTATCTCTATTGTATTTCTGTTGGTCACTGGAGATAGCAAATATGAAACACGTCATTTGACAGCTATTTGATGTACACTTTTCCATTTTAGTTGACAACTGAGATACATAATCAGCCCCCCAGAGCTGTTGACTGCTGCTTGGGGTCAGATTCCAACATTAAAGTTTTCTTTTTGCTTCTGCTATCTAAATCCTTAATCAAGTTTGTTTTCTTAAATCAATTGTCGATTACTATTTACTGGTAACAGCTTCTGTTACTTTCTTCTTCATAATTAATTTTATTCGTGGTGTTTGAATACTAAAATATGATATATCTTTAAAGCTGTCGACTGGTGCTAGAATATTGGTACTCAGCATGTGCTATAATCATTTCTGATCAAGTGGGTTTCACTATGCATATCATTTTTTAATAACCTTTATTATTAATTTAATTTGATCGCCTCTGTGGTAAAGCGGTCCGGCGTCGAACTTGACTGCTTGAGGTCCCAGGTTCGATCCTCAGGTTAGGAAATAAAAAAAGAAAATTTGTATTTTCAATTTTCTAATAAAATAATGTTGCCCGGTATTAGATATGTGCCCGGTTGGCGATAGGTGGCTATCACATTGTGGGATTTTGTGTTTTCGGTAAGTCGTGGGTGTCTGGTTGTACCTCTGCCTAATCTTCGGGGATATAGGCGTGAAGACACTGTTTTTATTATTAACTGCTAAAATCTTCTATCTTCTGTTATTTTTAGAATCGATGACTTTAAATCATGCTTTAGAATCACTAAAGTATTAGTCTCTATCATCGGTTACATCATAGCATATGTCAGTATATGTGGTAACAAAGATATATATTACAGAGTGCTTTAGAATATTTACGCGTTAATCAGTTGGTCCTAGTTGTAGTAATAATGGGTAAGTTTAAAATGTGATATGCAAACCGAACATAACATTCTTGTTTTTCGTCCTTGGATATTTCACGCATTCACAGTATACAGATTTAGAATATTTTTTAAATGATTTTGAAATCATCATTACCTTACTAAGTGGGCAATCATTTACCTCTAAAGAGAGCGTTAACTTAATAGCTTAAACTGCCCTAAATCATTTAATACCGAAGTGAATCAAACCATAAAGTACAAGCAGCTATTCCAAATATGCAGCTCGTTTAAAAAGCCCTTAACGAAATTATTAGAGCCACAAAAAAGGGTCAAGCCGATGATTTACCGACGTCAATCCTGACAGCTTCGAGTTTGTTTGACCAAAATTATAGTAATTTGATAAAACACCCATCTACTTAAAATAAATGCTACAAAAAATTGGTATAAAACCGGCGTTTTGTAATAGATCGAGAATGTGTGGAATGCGGTTTGTGATTATTGTTAGACGCTGACTTTTGGATTTCTTAATTTAAACTTCTTTGTTTCACGCCTGTAATCTGTTTGCGGATAAATATTACCATCTTCACGATTACTGTCTTTATACTCAATGGCATCACTAGTTTTTATATCTATAAAAGTTTTTTTATCATCTAAACTGTAAAACCCTCTTTGAGCTTCTGATATTAATGAGAAGCATAGTTCTTTTATAGTATTTCAGATATATAGTACAATTTGACCATAATTTAGTAGATGATTCTTAAAATCCTATGATGTAAAGCAAATTTCGTTCGGATTACTTATATACATTGAGCATGATTTAGCAATTAGGTAGGTACATCCCAATTATGTAGTTGTTGAAAGATTAAAAACATTAGCGTTATGTAGCGTAGCTAATGCAACGATATATGATTCAAAAATTTAAACCTCAGAATTCTATTTGAAAGATTTATTTATTAGACATTTGTTTTAACATGTGCATAGATGTTGTGGTAACGCATATCTAAATACTTATATCAATATATGATGATGTGGCGTCACTTATATATTCCCACATAATATATAGGCAGGTGTGGCAGTATGATCCTAAAAGATTTGGTCACCAGTATAACAAGAATACTGAGAATCCTTATTTATAGTATTTTTCATTCAAACTTAAATCCAATCATACATTTTCCCACCAGTAACATAATCCATTAATATTTTTATTCCGAAAAAGCAGTTTTTTATTCATAAGCAGTCGTTTAAAGCTTTCAAAAATAATAATGAGTTGGATATAAAAATGGCAAATTTATACGGTGGAGGCCCTCCGTCGGTTATAAAATGATTTCTTACGAAAACTCGTTATTAAATAAACTTTGAAAACGAAAATTATGTCCTCCGTACACGGATCGGCTGATCACAATAAAAACGAGGATTTGACAAGATTAAAATTGTAATTCAAGTTATTTTTGACATGCGTCTTATTGCTTTTTCGATTCGGAGATGTTTTATTTTTTCTCCCGGGGAGAGGACGTAATCCGGTCTGCGGGATCAGAAAAAGTAATCAAAAAACAAGTAATTACGTTTTTTGAAGTAGCCGCTGTATAAAGGCTATTTGGAACAAAAATGTTACCAATATTAACATTTTCATGAACTTCTTCAGTCATGATATTTTTGCTGTTATATGTTTTTTTCTTTTAAATTGTAAGTGTATTAAAAGCAAAAAACATACAGTTTTTACTGTAACTGTAACAAAAAAATTGCACTATGAAATTAAAGTGACTTCTGTTCAGTTTATGTGCCAATAAGAAGAAGAATGTTACTGATATGTTTGTTTTTCGTTAACCTCTCTTTTCCTAAAAGTTTACGTTAGAAGACTTTTAAGTAGACCACATAGTGATACATGTAGAAACAACTAGCACCATACTGACGGAGATTGAGATAGATTTTTTTATTACTTATAAAAATATATAATTAAGACTTATTATTACATGATTTAACCGCAGTAAAAATAAAAAAAAAACCGATTCCAACGCTCAGTTGAAGTCGTGCTTTGATAATTATTTTCTTAAAGATAGCTGATGATTCCGAGATGGTCCCACATAAATTTTATCAACTTCCCGCTTTATACTTTACACTTATTTATACTTCACAATTTTTAATCTGTGTGATGATATCGAATAGAATAAAATATATGTTTATTCACATTCACCTTACAAGAGGCACTTATATCATCATAAATGACTTTATAACCAAGTCGTGATTTGACATTTTAGAAAGATATAGACCGAGATGGTCCCACATTGGTATTAAATATAATTAAAAAAGAAGTAGCCCGATCATAGTAAAATAAATATGGACATTGTCCAATAAAGAAACATTAAAATCGGTTTATTATTGGCCGAGTGAACGAGAACAAAACTCCAAAAAAAACATACAGTCGAAAAGATATCTCCTCATTTTCGTTTAAAAATGGTTGAAAGCATCATATTCTAATTATACAATTTATCTTAACTGCACTGTGTTAAATGTCGGTACAGGCTCGAAATAGAATTGTACCTACTGAACATTAAAAAAAAGGATCCTCATGCCCGTATTCCTGAAGAGATAGCCAGATGTACAACCAGGCATCCACGACTTGCCGAAAACACTAAATCCCACAATGTGAAAGGTGGCAAGCCTATCGCCAACCGGGCACATATACAATCCAGGGCAATTTTATTTCTTGTAAAAAAACTAAGTGTCCATAAAAATAGGGAAGACTAACTCAAAAGCGAAGCACTCCCATAAAATCCTTACTTGGAACCAATCTTTTAAGTATGAGTAATGCACACGTATTACAAATGTGAGTGATTCGAAAAGGACCTGCGGTTTTAAAATAAAATATCGAAACCGCTACAAAGCTTGCTGCACCGTGACACTTTAGATTTAAAAATAAAAAAAGTCTTATGGCCGCTTTCGCGTTTTCCCACTTCGCTGTCAATATTCATTTCGTTTGCAATGCGGCTACATTTAAGATGTAAAAGATATTTCGTTTTTAGATCGTAATACATATAATTTAAATAGTTAGCTACCGGTGTTTTACCTCTTTGAATTTAAAGCTATTATCAAGTAAATCTTATAATTCTTTAAATATAGGTACATAATTTTTAAACTCAGAAATTTTGAAATTGCCTTTAACCTTAAGCGTAAGTACATTGCAACCCATTAAAAGTATGTTAATGTAATAATTATTTCCTAGTTAATTCAAAAATGTTATGAATTGGCATCATGTTATTTAAGAATTTATAGTCTAAATAATAAAAATACAGACTTTTTTTGTAACGACTTGGAAATCGCCTCCGAAAAGAAGAACCGCCAAGAAATCTGCCAAAACTGTCATATAATTAATTACTAATACAAAAACAAACAAAGTGATTATTACAGACCGTAACTTTTACTACTGTACAAACTTACATCTGTTAGTGTAAACATTAATGGTGTCCATATTTAGGTAATTTTCCGCGCGAAAATGGCAACACTGAACAGCGGCGATCATAGCCGCCATTACCAGAGATTACCTTTAATGTAATGTGGAGGCGATTTGAAATAATCACGCCGAATATGTAGACACGCGTCATCTAACCATTTAATTGGTATCATGGTATTATGATATTGATTTCGTAAACTAGTTTTTATATGTAACATTGTTGCAAAACTATCAATAATCTGTAATAAAACTTTTGTTTATTTTAGCAGTTTTGAATTCAAAATATTTTAAGAAGATGCTATTAAATACACCATATCACAGAGGGGTTAAACTGAAATTTATTTAGTGTCTACTTTTATGTTTAGTTACGGAAATGTATGTAACGAAGTGTGCTTGTTGCCATAGAATATTTTAAACTAGCAAAATATAAATATGGATCGCAGTGGGACGTCTAACTACACACTTAACCGCAGGCCATTTTGTCGTTTAGCCACGAAAAAAAAGTTCCACATAGAACGCGCATGGCCGCCATAACTGAACGTTCTTTATTTAAATTATACTGCCTTAGGCGCTAATGTGTGGCTTTAGAGAATACTTATAGGTAATTGAATTAATACGTTGCCTTAATCGATTTTGATTGATAAGTACCGCTACTCCCTATTAGATGGCGTTTACTTAAATTACTAACGTTTACAACGCTGTTTTATATCGATCGGTTTCATTCTACGTTCCAAATTTAAAAAAAACATGAGACATATTTTCCACGGAAACAATCATATGAAGCCCCTTCCCGAAACCGTAAGAGCTGCTTATAATACATTCCATATTCCGGGTTCGTAATTGAACATCGTATGCAAATGTGGCGCGCGTTCGCAATCTCTTTAATATTTATGGTAACCTGGTACTTTCATACAAAACAGGTGGTAGATCGTGGTTTCTATTTTACATTATTATCTTCCTTACAGTATTATGTACAAACTAACAAAAAGAACTCATTCCGAACTAATACTAATAAGAAACAAAAATAATGTCCAAAAAAAACTGGAAATGTGCATAGACATCGCAAATTTGGTGATTCTCAATAAAAATCTTAGGATTGGAGAATTACGTTTTAAACAAAGAAACAGCAAAGTTTGCGTGGCAGCCAAAAATTGTAAAAAGTTTTACATGAAAAAGGTTTGTAAGCTTTCGTGTCATGCATTACAATATTGTCATCCTCTTACGAATCTTCCACGAAATGTTTGTACATCATTAGAGTCATACCATAAATCTCTATGATTTCGCATAAATTTACATTTTAACGGGTGCCGTCGTGGCGCGACATTCGCTCCAAACATTTAGCACTCCATAAAATTAGAACAAAAGAGGGACCAATCAACCGCCGACCGCAGACTCGCTCCAAATAAATGACACACGCTCCTCAGGAATGATCAACTATATTAAGTATCTGTTTTGTTAAGAAAGAAAAAATGTGTTGAATTATATATTAAACGTTTTAAGGCAAATACATCTAAATTTAGGTGAACATTCCTCATCTTAGAGACCCAATTAAAAAAATTGAGAGTGCAGCTATGTCAAAATGTCAACCCTGTAACAGACAGATACATTTGTAAGTTAATTAGTAGCTAAAGAATAGCTTCACATGTATTTTTCTTTTTAAAAATGAAAATTTCCTGTAGCAGTTTACTAAAGTTTTGATTTAATAACCTAAACTAACACTATAAATGTTGAAGTCCGCCTGTCCGTCTGTCTGTTGCTTTCACGATTAAACCGCTGAATCAATTTAGATGAAATTTGATGTGCATATAGTTAAAGATTTGAGTTTAAACATACGCATTTTTTTTTAAAATGAGTTCCCAAACGAACTACAATAGGAGCTGAATTTTTTTATGAAAATCGCAATTATCTTCCACCGACGAAATTTCAGCCAAACGTCATAATTTTACTTGCTTATATCTTTAATATCATCTTTAATTCAAATGGATAAGATAGACTTTACTGATTAGAAGGAGAAGAAGAAATGGATACCAATTTTCTTGATAACTGTGATTTCCTTCTTCTAGAAAGTGCAAAAGAGAAAAGATAATCGATAAATGATAACTTCAGTAAAAATAGAAGTGGCGTTATCTTCGGCAACCTTTTGCGACATTCCATGAAGAACTACATTAAACAGGTAACGGGAAAAGTAAGTGTGTTGTATCAACAATTGTAAGAGAAGCCGGATAGGAGATTTCAATGAAAGTTCCTTTACCGGCTAAAACAGTTCTGTTAAAAAATATACCAAGAGAAACATGCTTATCAGATGTGATCGAATCCGATTGAATTTAGTCATAATTTAGACTTAAATCAGAATCAAAAAATGTATGTTGCGACTTTAAGATTCGAATCACGATATAGTAGTCTGAAAGTTATTAAAGTAGGTAAAAAACACATGCATAAACACTCATAAATTGTCAGACGATGTCCTTTTATTGTTTCAAAATCAAATTAGACGGTGACATATCCTGAGCACAGTCGTCGCCTGGTCGATCTAAATATAATACTCCACTATTCATCACTCGTAACAAGGTGGGCGTTTGATAGCGGCTAGTGCAAACGTCTAATGTCTACAGAATAATGCAAAAGAGACTAATAAGACTTCTATCTATGTTATCATTTGACCTATCTTGCAATACATGTATTAAATTATGTGATCCATTTTGGTTGGGTTAAATAAAGAACTTTTATATTATTTTTCAGTTTTTTATAAGCAATATTTTTTTGTTTCATTCAGTGTTCTTTATTAAAATGAACAAAATGACATTAGCTATCTTTTGATTTTTAGAAAAAATGTCAGCGTATTTTAATAAAAATTACAATGCATTTGAGTCGACTCGAGGCTAAATACTAATCATATTTGCAAAATTTTACTGGTAATCCTCCAGCGTCCGCGTCCAAATTCAATAACCTATCTTCTGTTAGAGATAGGCCTACTGAAGTTTTATTGCTACGATATTTTAGTTAAATACTAAGAAATGGTAGCGGTTGCATGGAAGCTGATCTAAAATATCCCTAAATCTTAGGTAAGTGAATTTAGCCAAAAGCCAAAAATCGATAACAGCAAGCATAAACTTAACAGGAACAGGGCATACGGTGGCAATCGGAATGACATGAAAAGAATAAAAAGTAGTTTTTTTTCAATGGTTTCTAAACCGTGAATAACAACCAGGAAAACATAAAAGTTGGACAATTATTATTTTGCCAGCGTCAGACGGGCTTATTATGCGGTAAATACTTTCGTTTATTTATGTACCCAAGACGCGTGCACCAAAATCGTACGCCGACATCAATCCCATCTTAATCCCTGGATTATTTGCGAAATGAGCAAAACTGCATTTAACGATGCGACGCGCGCGCAGCTATTTCGGTCGATATAAATGATTGTGAATACCACAGTGTTTATGATGCTTTCTCCACTGTCAGTCTTCGTTACTTGTATTACTGTTCTGTACGGTAAAGACGACATAATCAACCATAGAATATTAAATTTAAAGTTAACAATTATAATTTTAATTTTATGAAATGTTTCCTTGTCTTTACGATGCTTGACATCAAGTCGTAAAATACCATGAAAATAATCATTGATTATTGAGGCTCGTACTTAGTTCAGCATAAATTTAATAAACATAGAAATAGATATTGCCATTTCGTTACCTAATCGGATACTGCCCGAAAGTGGATTTAGGAGTCTCCCAAACCAAAAAGGATAATGATTGTACAGGAAGCTAGCAAGCTCTGCAGTAATCAAGATACTAGGCATTCGATAGCCTCTGCCTACCTCGCAAGGAACTTGGCGTGAACATTTGTATGTATGTAAAGTTGTCTAGTATAAAAATATGTTTCTAATATAAATAATTAATAATCACATAACCTAATAGCGTGGGAAACCAAATATATCCATCAAAATTGCTAAAGTTAACGGAAAAGATCATAAAAACCGAAAACAGTTGCCGTTTTGTTTCCATTTCCCGCGGATCCGCGGGTATCAAAGAGCGATGTCATCGCAATTGACATCAGGAAAACAGCGCCGTCGGAGTCTGCCAAAACTTTTGTATTTCAATGTGTTTTAAACTCTAGTTTCCAGAGTAGAGATCATACCGACGGGAAAATTGGTTGAAGACACATACGATTTATTTACATTTAATACTATTCTCATAAGCTAGATTTCGAAAATTATTTTAATATGTGTTTACACATCGAGTTATTTACATTTATTCTCACACGTGCTACGTATAAACACATACATTTAAATAAATGTATAAATGTCTGTGTGTATATAGTTGTTCATAACGGATAGGTACCACCAACTTAACCATTTATGCAGTCGTCGTGTCAGTGCTCGCCATTGTCGTGTTATGTGCCGGAATCTGCACATTGCCCTTAGCTCTCGGCCATAAAAACGCACCAGTAAAATCAATGGTGCCATTAGCCCACGGTTGCTTCCATTAGCCAAGCTACCTGCTTGCTCGCTATCTTATTGTTAAAAAAAATTAGGTCTGGTCAAAAATCTTAGTATGCGATAAGCGTTAACTCCAACAACGACAGTCGAACGGCAGTTTCGTCACGTCGTTATTTAAATAACAATTAATAACAGACTGAGGCGGTCGAGACTAGCATAAAAATGTCTATCATGTAAACGGAACTACTGTCTGGTAGTTTAGATTGTGAAATGGCAGCATTAACTAAATTTGAGACATTCAATTATATTCTGTAGATTCAAATCTTATTGGTACATAGAATATAAAAAAAAATATTATCTGTATATTTTTAACACTTTTTTCCGTCGAGACAGGCTAAGACCTTTGGACATGCTTCCTATAATTTTTTTTTCGCATTAGGTAATTTTAACATTTAATGTTCTTAGAGTTTATTTTAAAGAAGTCTTAAGTCGTGATAGTTATGTCAGATTTTTGGTAGAGACGTAGCAAAACCAACATAAACTAACGAAATGTGCACTACACGATATTTTTGAATATAAGTAATTAGTAAACCTGGACAAATTACGCAAATTGATCTAACCCCAACGTAAGCAAATTAGGTATATGCTTGCATTATGGGTACAAGGTAAATTAACTAATCCATAGAAGTAAGTACTTAAATAGATACCAGATTAAATTTGAAAAACACCTAGACCCGGAGTGACAGAATTCTGTGTTCATCACCCAAATGCCTGCCCTCGTCGAGAATCAAACCCGAGCGTCGCGGTTGGTTGGCGGTGTCAGGGTGTGTACGCTTACTACGACCAACGAGACGATCATAATTTCACTTCCGCAATTTATCTGTTTTGTTTTATTTATAAAATTGACCGTTTTTCTCAATATTCACAAAATTTAATAATTATGAAAAAACTGCTTCCAACTTTTCTTTCGATACTGCCAAAATTCCCAATCTTTATAAATTACTAGCTGTTACCCGCGGCTACGGCTATCTTTCAAGTTAGGTTAAACTGCACACGGTGTGTAAATTTGATTGAAATCGGTTAAGTAGTTTTGGAGTCCAACGCGGACAAACAACGTGACATGTAATTTATATATTTATTATGATGTGAGATTTTAAAATCCAATTGTGACTAAATAATTACAAAGGAGGGTTGTCGAGATGAAAAAAGATATTCTATAAATTATTATTAAAATGGCTAATAGATACTTCTACTTGACAGATTTTGGTGATGCACAGAGACCTAACCACGAGTTTAAGACCCTATACCTACTCGCTAGCGTGTCCGTACATTGGTTGTATGAAAACTTTGAACAGTGCCCATAGAAGCCATCCATAAATTACGTCACACGTTGATGGGGGGGAGGGTATCATCTTAATGTGACATTATGTGACAAGGAGCAGGGGGGGATCGAAAGCCTTGTGACGTCACATTATAAAATAATAGAACACGAAATTTATATGTGAGCAAAAAACTTTGAACAGATAATCCTTAATCTATATTTATTAATAATTTCGCACTCTCGCTATAAGATTATCGCTTCCGTAACAAAATTTGATTCCTAGAACCATGTTGTAATGCAAGTGAGTCACTAAAATTTACGAGCTTTAAATGGTAATTGTTTAAACCAGCCCTATCCGACTTGATACATGCCTAAGTTTTGAAAAATGTGTGACGTCACATTAGGGGGGACGGGGTTCTAAAAATGTGACAACCTGAGACAAGGAGGGGGGAGGGGTCGAAAAGTTCTAAAATTCGCGTGTCGTAATTTATGGATGGCCCCATATTGGTAATTGTTAGGACCACTTGCACGTTCCTAAGTTAAGTATTTAATACTGAGTTAGCCGCTAACTAGGGTAAAACACCTTATATTTGACAAATTAACGCAATACTAAATGTAACCCGGCAATGTGCAAGTGGCCTTTAGAGAACTAAATTTTCAGACCAAATGCTCTATAGATTTACAGAACGTAATCAACTCATGGTCATAGCTCAGATTAGCTATAGATTTTACACCTGTCACCTATTTTTAGAAGGAGCTTGGTTAAGAAATAAAATCATTTAGCTACTTTGAGGGTACTAGATTCTCAAATCGATACTAATAAATAAGTTTTGGGATTTCGATATTAGTTAGTAACTTCCTCCATATTTCGAAGAAAGTTATCTGCGTCATGTTCTAAACGTCATGTTTTAAATTATAAAATCTCAATGAAAACAGAAGTGTTTAAAAACATTAATACCAGGATTAACCTTATCGAAACTAATATATAAACACAATTTACAGAGATAATTAAATGCAACAATTAATTGTTAAAAATAAGAGTATCAAACTGGCAACACATATTGGTATGCACACGCCATCTCCGCTCAAACATTTAGCTACATAACTTGACTGATGGGTCGTTGAGTCGCCTTAATTAAAAACCTTGTTTTTACATACCTACGGTTTTAATTTTCAATTTTTTTGCTACTCGTAGTCTTTATATAACTAATAATAAGGTTTAAATTAGGATATCCAACCTCACAAAATAAGGTATGTGATTATATCGACGTGGGGTACATTCGACCCAGTATCGAAAGATCAGTGTATGGCGCATAGGACGATGACATCGGGTCCATTTTCGATAAAGTAACCTTTTTGCTTTTAGTATTAATTTTCGCCTTGCGATACAAAGATGATATGGCCGCAGTCGTGCATAACTTTTTACATTTTTTTTCATTCGTTTATGATATTTAACAGCATAGTCGAGCCCCCGCTGGCAAGGATCGTAACCATAATGCATCGCTGGGGCTATAATTGTTATTTATTAGAGGCAACACTGATTGTAATTTAAATAAAATAATAAACTTGAATTTAGTTTTTGATTACTCATTAGGCAGTTGCTATTTTAATAGTAGAGTATATTTTATATACAATAATATTATTATACAATTTCAATACAAATTCTAAGAGTTAAATGTAACCAACATTTTAACATTTTTCTATTTACAACTCAAGAGGTCCCTCAAAAATATTACTAGCTAAAGGTGTATGCGTTGAATTTGATTTGGTGCCTATATCATATTATAACTAAATAAAAAAAAATCATACACAAAAATTACTTTCAAAATTAAAATCCGTAACATTCTAGCCTTTAATAGGCTAAGTAAAAATAATATTACAAGATTCCTCTGTCTGCTTGTTCTAAAAAATTGTGTTTATCGAAGTTAAGTAACGTATTCTGTTTGTGACACTATGGCAGTTTTACTGTGACACCTTTATTTAAACGAGACATGTCAGTAACGATTACGCCTGAGCTTTCATCAGTAGGTATTTCATTAATAGCTATATTAATTAATAATGAACATATTCACACGATTACAGAAATCGTTTTTTTTTAATCAAACAGGTAAATTGTTAGCAGATAGCTAATATTTTCGATATAAAACTAGTTATCGAATTGAAAAATGATTGTGTCAAACGGACAGACACACAAAACATTGGATTAATCACACAACAAGTAGGTATAATGTTACAGACATATACCAGGTTCTCAAGAGGCCGGTGTTCATAAATACGCGATATGAGAGGCCGCACACGCTGCGTGGATTAATGGGCCCCTGGTACCGACCGGTCGTCGCTACCAGACGTAGGCGGAGGACGGGTTGCTGCGATTAGTGCTTTATTTTTTAATTTCTAATAATTATGACATCTTGATATTGGACATGGTTAAATCAAGTTTATGCCATAGTTGTTAGAGACATTCAGACCTGTACACCGACTGAACTTACTTTAGGTTATTGCTATCTCTTTAAAATGCAAGTTTAAGACTTTTTTTAATCTATATCTATAATCTTTAATAATCTATAATCGGGTTTTCGGGTCTGGGTGCTAATTATATTTATTCTGGTATTTATTTGTCTTTTCTATGTATTAGTATCGTTGAATAACACCCATAACACAAGCCCATAATTTGCTTACTAGGGTTAGATCAATTGGTGTAATTAATTAATCCAAGGATACTTATTTATAGGCTTATATCATGTAAATATTTTATACGTGTATTTAGGTGAAAAAATGCTTAAATCTAATTTAAAAAAAGAAAGATTAATAAAAGAAGTACTTAACCAGCAACAAAACAAAGCAATTGACTAACAACTAAATCTCCATAACTATATGTGACTGAAGCCATTGGCACCAGTTAGGAATTAGCATTTTAATCACCAATCAAGTTGGACTCAAACTCGGACCCGGCATTGACTTTATTATCAATCTGCCCCCTGGCATTCCTCTTTAATAATCGACTTTTAAACTGAACTCGTATTTAAAGGATAAGTTTGTAGCTACTTAACTACCGACTAAAAAGACGGATGTTATAAGTTTGACGGATGTGTGTGTGTGTGTTCGTGAGTGCGTGCGTGCGTTGTGTGTGTGTGTGTGACATTATTACTCCTAAAAGAATGGACACGGACACTTTCCTATGTTTTAATATTGAAAGAGCGGAAAAATATTTTAGATTTTAAATATTATATTCGTGTAGTTTAAGAAGAAGTTACTGGAGCTCTAAACAATCCAAAAACAATTTAGTGTTTTCGGAGCTTAGTACATAAAAGATAGCTCAAAAACGGCTTACTGGATTTGGCTTAAAATTGTTAGGGAGGTAGTTTAAAACCACGAGACGGACATAAGATACTTTTTATCCCCATTGTATGCGAGAAAACTAGAAAAAACATTTTAATTTTTCCCATACAAACTAAACGGGTGGAACGAAGTTCGCCGGAACATCTAGTGGAGTGTATAAGACTTCAAAAACATTCTTATCTTTTATTATAAATAAGAGTTTAAACTTTCAAAGATTTGTGCTAAAGATGTCGCTGGCCATACAATAAATATCCGCATATCTCCTAAGCATCGCATTATACAAGTTCTATCTCAAAACCCCTCTCTGTTAATATATGCGGATTTTATCAGCCCCCGAAAAGGACAGGGTTAAAAATATGCAAAAATCAGCGCCCGGGGTGAATATTAAGTAATGTAATTTTGTATAATATTCCGCAATTAAAATTCAAATTGAAATCAATGCGCGGATGAACGGCCATTCAGTGGGCGCCGAGTTCCAGCGCTTGGTGCGGATTCTTAATCCCATAATACGCGTTTTGCGACGCGGGGGCTTGTGAACCTAGGGGTTTTAACACCAGTTCTTAGTATTATTATCGTAACTTCCATTAATATTATTTTAAAATTTTTATTGTTAGGGTATTTTTGGGTAATAGTGGTCAGCGCTTCAAAATTAGAAGACACGAATAAACACGCAAATTTTGTTCTAATTTTTACTTATTTACGCCATCAGTCTAATTAATTTGTGTAAAAAGTTGATTTACACAAATGTTTTAGCTGACAGTAAAACTTAACATTATATTAAATTTTTTAAAGCATCTAAAAGTAAATAACTTTAAGATTCCACAAATACACTTTAAAGTTAACAAAAACTGAGTTCATTTACAAAATTCTTTTAGGATCTCTCTTTCAATAATAGTCTCTTTTTATGTAACTATTGTAAATACAAAATTATATCTGTCTCTCTGTATAGTAACAGAATATGTAATACTAAACATATCATGTTAACACTATTAATGCGACAGTTTGTCAGTTTCTTTGTTTATTACGCCTTCACGCAAAAACTGCTGAACTGAATTTCATGAAATTTGGTACACACATAGAGGATAACTTGGATTAACACATACGATCGTTTGTAACTTGAAAATATGTTCCTGTGGGACCATTAACCATACGAGCAACACCGCGGGCAACAGTTAGTGTATAATAACGCGTAAAGTAATACTAACAAAAGTAACTCTCGTACTCACTGATATACAAAACGCAAGCAATCTCAAATCTTAAGATTTATGGCATAGACTTCATATTGCGCTGAGCAAGATCCGGTTTGCTTAAAAAAAATGTCCAAATTAGACTAGAAGAATATATATAATTAAAAACACCACAACTTACTTGAGACTAGGCTAAAAGAACATCACCAAGTCTTCTTTCATTACAACAAACAAAACTGAGTTAATTTACAAAATTCTGAGAATATCTATCTTTTTATATTTAATGATCCATAACGACAACCTTAAGGTACATTGTTAAAAGGACCTCTGAGGTATAACCGTAGTTCCTTCAACTCGGTAGTAGATGGTAGTAATTAATCAATTGTAATCATGGCTCATAAAATAATTATTTAATTGCACATTACATTGGACATCAGACTAGAAGACTATAAAATTAAAAACACCACAATGTATAACTACAACACTAACAACACTGAGTATGTTTATAAAATTCTGGGAATAACTCTCCTCTTATATTTATTGGTCCATAACGACAGCCTTAAGATAAACTATTAAAAAGACCTCCGACGTATAACCGTGATTCCTTAAACTCGGTAGTAAATGGTAGTAGTGAATCAATTATATTCAAATCAAACTATAAATCTATGAAATTAAAAGCATCAAACTTATTAAAATAGCATCATCAAATCTTCTTTCATTAAAACAGACAAAACTGAGTTCATTTGCAAAATTCTTAAAATATCTCTCTTCTTATATTTAACGTTTCGTAACGACGGCCTTAAGGTAAATTGTGAAAAGGACCTTAGGAGTATAACCGTGGTTCCTTAAACTCGGTAGTAAATGGTAGTAGTGAATCAATTATAATCGTTGCTCGTAAATAATTGTGGAATATTCAAGTCAAACTATAAAACAATGAAATTAAAAGCATCATACTTATTAAAATAGCATCATCAAATCTTCTTTCATTAAAACAAACAAAACTGAGTTCGTTTACAAAATTCTTACAGTGTCTCTCGGCACACACTTAATGGTCCATAAAGGCACCCCATAACTCGGCTATCAGGCGGATCATTCAAAGTGTTATTCCCTCTTAATTGGCCGTTCCGGGCGGAATCGTCAATTCGAGATATTAAACTAATTTTCAATGCGGTGTAATCGTGCAGACGTGATCCTTACCATTGTAAGGGTTATTGTTGAACTTCGTGTCATTTTTAATGACGCCGTTTCATCTGTTTCAACGAATTTATACTTGTCCCACTAATTAAATGTACTTATGTTGGTTTTGTTCTAGCAGCTACCGTTAATTTGTCTAATATAAATGTATTTTTTTCCATACCAATATTGAATGAATTCGAATGTCAATCAACGTAGAAGAAGGTTAGACAAATAAATATAAATAAACTAGAATAGATTTAACTATCTCTTGTATTAACTTTGTCTGAATTTTAAACAGTGCTTTCCATGGTCATGTTCCAATAAAAAAATAAGGATAGTCAATAATTACTTACTTTAACAAGATGTTTTATAGCTTAACGTCAAATTAGCGACATAATATTAAAATTTATTATTTTATTTTATAAGAAAATTCGTATTTTTTAACTCTTCTGAAATTAAAAAAAATTACTCAATCTAAATAGACTAACTTTTTGTCGCTATGAGTTTGGGAACGCACTCTTAAAAATTTAACACTTAATCCTAAGCTAAAATTCAACTTAAGCTTTCAACTAAACGTTAGTTGCAACAAAGCCACGATTCCTAACACAGAGCATCTAAATTGCTGAGCTTTTTAAACGCCTAAACGTCAGAAGCTCACACAAAGCTTTGACAAACCGTAGTTTCAGCTTTTCTGCGGTGATTAAGCAGACACAGCGTTTTCGTGAAATGCTGCGCGGACACGCTGCATATAGTCTTATATAATTGACATTACATGAGTTAGACGAGGTGTTTCGTAAAATAATAAACTTATAGGAAAATTTATTACGCTTTCCTTCCTCATCCTTTTTAAAGTATTGCACAGCAAACAAGCAATTGAGTTTATGTTGCCTATAGACAGTGAAGATGCTGATAATGCAATGTTAACCATTCAAACCAGAATATTCAGTAGCAAGCACAAATGTTCGGCAGGAATAGTAGTAGTAGTTCGTACGAATCATCGCCCTCTATTTCCTACCTACCTAGTCTGACTGACTACATTAGTTGATATCCAATAATCTAATTAACTACATAATTGATACGTGAGCGATAAGATTGATACATCCTTATCAAAAATGATTTGATTTAGATTTTTATACAAATAAAAAACTCACTTTCATTGAATGTCTTTTGTATAATTTTTATAAGAAAAAACCAGAACATTCAGTAGCAAGCACAAATGTTCGGCAGGAATAGTAGCTATTCGTACGAATCATCGCCCTCTATTTCCTACCTACCTAGTCTGACTGACTACATTAGTTGATATCCAATAATCTAATTAACTACATAATTGATACGTGAGCGATAAGATTGACACATCCTTATCAAAAATGATTTGATTTAGATTTTTATACAAATAAAAAAAACTCACTTTCATTGAATGTCTTTTGTATAATTTTTATAAGAAAAAACCAGAACATTCAGTAGCAAGCACAAATGTTCGGCAGGAATAGTAGCTATTCGTACGAATCGTCGCCCTCTATTTCCTGCCTACCTAGTCTGACTGACTACATTAGTTGATACCCAATAATCTAAATAACTACATAATTGATTCTTGAGCGATAAGATTGATACACCCTTATCCAAAATTGATTTGATTTAGATTTTTACACAATTAAAAGAACTCACTTTCATTAAATGTCTTTTGTATACATTTTATAAGAAAAAACCGCACGTAAATAATTAATATCATTCTAACTTGTACTTAATTTCATTATTATTGTCTGTTACTCCATAACTATGCAACTGTACCTTAACTTCTATCTGTACATACACTATCATTATAATTGTATCCCAAAAATTGACATTTTTAAAACTTGCATATAGCATCATATCATAACTATTCCATTTTACACAAATTACTTTAAGCCTTAAACATGATCAAAAGGTTCGAGAATAGATGGCAAAATGGAATCCTCCCGATTTCCAATAAGTGTTCCATACCTAACGCATTCCTATCGCACCCGGGCACGTCATTACGTCACCCAATAAGCTCACAAAAGCTTGATGCAACAAAACTAAGAAGAAAACCAAAAGACAAACCAAAATCATCTTTACGACCGTCACAATAGAATCTGTTTGAGATGAATAGGAATTTTGTAATAGATCTCCCGTTTTGGGCTCCAATTTTAATTAGCCCCTCCCTCCCTCATCTGTGGCTCCCACCCCTCTGTCGCCCTGATAAGGGTGTTTGCAAATAGCAGACCCAGCAAAGAAGCCAATCCATCAAATCGCTGAGCGCATTACGACACCGCGGTTGTCGTCCCGCAGGGCTTGCACAAGTTGATATCGATAGATTGCATCCATACACTCTATTTATTAATTGATATATATTATATTAAAAACTCTGTTTTTACATTTCATGTCAGTTAATAACACCCTAATTTTAGAACAGCAAAATATCACTTAGACAGTTGCTGCCACTGCCTGCATTTAGTAAAGAATGGATCAACACCTGGAGCATTACTTACACGTAATTATTAGCAACTAGCATTGCAGTTCTTAGATAGTTTTGTGATTACGTATATTATGTTTGTAACATATACATACACAGACTTCCAAAAAAACAAAAGAGTGAACCACGTCGGAATTTCCTTCAAATGTCTTTGCAATAGAACTAAAAATTTAAGATTTAATCATTGTAAAAAAGTGAGAAAATATATTTACAGTACGATCGAAAATTCATGAATTGTAAATTGAAGTGTGCAATAAAAACACTTAAAAGTAAAGACGTTTTTTTTATATGACATCATCGATAGCCAAAAACATCACTAGTTGGCTCGTGCTTTCAGTTGATTGGCGTAACTCGATAGTCCCTGCACTCATTTGCGCCCGCACTAATGTTAGGGTACGCGATAAATCTCACAGAGAGCCAGTGTCGATAACGCCGGCATTTCTTTACAACTTACTATCACATTTTGCTTTCTTTCTTCTATTATATCTGAGAAATGGTAATTTTTTTGCAGCAAGTCTCTTCCTTATTTCTTCAATTTCCCTGAAGATTCTATTTTACATCCTGGTAAGAATTACTTTTGTTATTTAATGTCTCGTTAAGTAGTAGTTTCCTGTTGTTGTTTTCCTAAACCATGAAAAATAAACCTAAACCTTCCAAAATACAAACTTGTCTAAATTTTATCCAAATGTCATTTGTTATTTTTTTTTAAGATTTAAAAAGATTAATTTAAAGTAACAACATATATAAATGCTCGAATGATGATGTTGATTTTTTGAAGAAAATTTTTTAGATCACAGTGAACTCGCTAACTATGACTATATTTAGTATCTTGATTTGTACTTAAATTTAATCTAAAATTAACTTCTATTAATATTATTAAATTAATAAAAAAGCAAAAAATGAATTAAATTACATCTATAATTTTTGCATTTGACTTTTTACACAAAGCTTACATTGGAAATTGATTTTAAAAAGAGAAAATCGGTTATAAAAAAAGTAATAAACGGCACTAACTTATTTCAGAATTACATTCATATATCTTTTGTCTATATTTAAAATTCACTTTAGCCAAATGAATTTAACTTTGTCAATTGTAAAAATGAATATTAAATAAACTGCTCCACAAAACAGTGTTCCCTTGTTGCAACTACCCTCAGATTGGCGGTGGCGTGCTCTCGCATGGGGCTCGAGGATACGTGTCGGGTTACGGCAATCGGCTTACAAACACCATGGGACCAAACACCACACCATGGATGGATTTACCCTAATGAGCACTCTTGATAAGGCTATGGGAACTATTGTATTTCAACTAAGATAATTTTTATCTAAAAAATTCTGGCTTAGTTGCTGCATATTGCAATGGCAGTATCTACTCTAAAATTATGGCTTATTTTTTACCGTAATCATGTAGGAAGGTAGTTGTTGTTAAAAAATGTTGGTCGGGATTGGAAATGTGCCCGGTTGGCGATAGGCTTGCCACCTATCACATTGTGGGACTTAGTGTCTTCGGCTAGTCGTGGGTGCCTTGGTTGTACCTCTGCCTACCTCTTCGGGGATATGGGCGTGAAGATACTTTTTTTTAGAACTAACTGGTTTATATCGGGGTTTCGGAAGGAGTAAATAACATATAAATAGATGTAAGCACAATTTACAGATGAAC
>NJDC01001788.1:285981-304288 GCA_002245475.1 Calephelis virginiensis | reverse complement strand
ATGGGAACTATTGTATTTCAACTAAGATAATTTTTATCTAAAAAATTTCTGGCTTAGTTGCTGCATATTGCAATGGCAGTATCTACTCTAAAATTATGGCTTATGTTTTATCGTAATCATGTAGGAAGGTAGTGTTTTTTCTATTTTTGTGTAGGTATCGGTTATATTATAAGTTAGAACTAACTGGTTTATATCGGGGTGGAGTAAATAACATATAAATAGATGTAAGCACAATTTACAGATGAACAACTAAACCTGGGCAAAACAAAAAAATACAATTTTCATTTCAAATCATTGGTCTGAAAGGAATTTGTCATAGAATACTAAAGTTGCCTATTACAGTCGGACAGTATTTTATTCGTCTTTTTTTTTCTTTTCTTTTTTATATAAAATGTTAAAGTACTTGATAAATGTTTCTTAGATGTTTTGCTTGTCTCATTTTTGATTGCCTAACAGAGATAAGGACTTGCATGTAACCTCACACGTGTATACGTGTTAGAACAGTAGCTTAACATTGATTGTTTGAGATAACAAGGCTTAGAAACCATTTTGCAATGACTGGAAAGTAAAAATAAATAAAAAAGATTTTTGGTCATCTAAAATTTATCAAAAAAAAAATTCACAGGAGAAACGTGAAATCAATCAAACAGTTGTAAAACCTCCATCTGTTCGCATTCAGGATGACTTTAATGTGTATAAATTAAAAGTTCTCTGAATTTTATCAAACGTTTTTTGTGTAGTGCACGTAGCCAATAAAAGTCAAATTAAAAGTAAATATAATATATGTTTAGGAATATTTTCAAATAGTAATGATTCGTAGAGTAACGATTGGTTTATGAATGTAGAATTAGTTAAGTAGGTTAACGGTTAATGATACTAAGCATCAGTCGAAGAAATTTGTAGTCCTTGTTAGCGCTTAGGGGCCATCCATAAATTACGTTACACGTTAATGGGGGGGAGGGTATCATCTTATTGTGACATTATGTGACAAGGGGCAGGGGAGATAGAAAGTCTTGTGACGTCACATTATAAAATACTAGAACACGAAATTTATATGTGAACAAAAAACTGTGACAAGGAGGGGGGGAGGGGTCGAAAAGTTCTAAAATTCGCGTGACGTAATTTATGGATGGCCCCTTAAAGAAGACATTAAATTTAAAAAAAAATAACCTCTGACAAGTTGTATATGTAATATGTTTAAGGACAATGTTGATCACGTTAGCTTTCAACTAAAAGTCATCCGCATCAAATTTAATCCATCCGTTAATATGTTTTATATGCACACAAACACACTCACACACAGATACGTTATACTTTTAACACCCTTCTTTTTCCATCAGGGTTAAAAAAATGTGTCTATGGGTGCATGCGGTTTTAACTGTAGTTTTACGCAACTGCCAAAAGTACAAAGGGAAGATTGCAAGACATGGCAACGACTCATCCTGCAGGATTAGACTTAAAATAAGTAAAAAAATAAATATGTTTCTCCGATTTCACTCATATCAAGAAAAAAAACTGAGTACAGTAATCATCATTATAATTACCCATTATTTTATTATGAGTCCTTGATTTAGTTTTGTAAAGAACGTGAATCTCTAGAAACAAAATAATACCGCGGCAACTATTTCTGAACGATGCAAGATTTGATTTCACTCAGACAAAGAAAAATGATCCAGCCAATTCTATTACATTAAGTTAATTTGAACATTCTCTTGACTTTTCACACGCATCCCTATTTTTGTTTGTACATTCTCATTTGGGGGTGTATTAGTGAATATTAGGGGTGGACGTCTGTGTGTGCGTGGGCCTAAGATGAATTAGGGGATTACGAGTCCTACATCATGCAATTGCACTCTGATTTTGCACGCTGATAAGATACAGGCTGTTCAAATTTGGACACGTTTGTTTTAAGATTTTTTTCTAGTTAAATAGCTAGTTAATAGTGTCCATCAATTAATTATACTTAAAATTTTCTTAGAAAAAACAAACTTTTAGTTTTAGTTTGAACACCAGAACAAAATAAACGAATCAGCCTTTTTAAAGATATTAAAATTGTTAAGTTAAAATTAAGTATATAAATTCACACACGCGTGTTAAAAAATATATGAAAAACAATTATTGTATTCTAAGAACACTATTAAATTAATTTAATTGTTATATATTTCAAGACAAGCCAATGAATTTATTCATTCAGAAACAAAAATCATAACCCAGTAAAAACACATTAAATTTAAGTAGTGCATATTATGAATTTAGAAAATGAATCCATTTAGCTACCTACATACAAAAGTTTCCTGCTTCATAGTTTTGATTTTAATTGGTTTATTAACATTAAGTTATTAAAATTGATGCTGTTTTCATAGAAAGGATATTTTAACACAAATTATATACTTACTTGTTGTTTTATTGCATTTTAATTGCTTTATTGTTATAACATAAATCGTTATGATTAATCTAATTTTCATAAGTTAATATTAAGTTTGACTATTTAAATACATAAAATAAATGAAATTAATTACTTTTATCTTTTATTTTTCTTAATTAAAATAATAGAAAATTGTTAATACGTAATATTAATAAATTCAAAATGTTTTACTGATCTTAAATATTTGTTGTACACCTAAGTTTTTTACATCTACATATCTATTCAAATATGTAAAAGATGATCATTTTTATTACTTGTTCGAGAATTTATTATTATTATTAAAATTCAGCCCAAAAATTTAATTTAACACCGACGTTATTTAGTATTTCCAGCAGACTTAAATTTTTATTTTTATTAAATTTATCGATAACTATTAGAATCAGTTTTTTTTGTGTGTGATACATGTCCATAATTAAGAAGGTTACAACACCGACTATAAAATTACTTTCACAGTCCAAATTCATGTTTTTGTTAAAAAATGAAACCGTTTGTATCCACACCCTGTATCATACAGAAGCGTGTAACACTAAGGGGTAGCGGGTAATGGCGTAAAAGTAATTTTATTACTTTGCCCCCATTACCATCACAATGCATTCCGCTGGTCGAATACGATACCCAGACACTCGATACGTTGTGCATCATTGTCATTTGTATTTCGAATATTATAAAAAAATGCTGTTGCTGGTTGTATTTATTAAATAAATAATCATGAGAACATAAAATATGAATGTTACCTGGAGGAAGCCTATTGTTAAAGTGAAAAACTAATAACAGGGATTGTTAAGTCTGAATCCGTATATCCTTTGCTTAACCTATAACTTGATAACTACCGATTTACTAATTTGGTTAATCTTCTTTTTGGAGGTTTAAAACTTAAGATTCTTATGTAATGTAAATTAAAAAAATTGCAAAAAAAATCTTTTTTTTTTCAATTACCGACTTTTTATATTTCGTGCATTCGAAGGTTCGCGCATCAAAGTCAAAATAATATTCAGAAAAATCTTTATTAACGTGAACCATACAAGTGGTACTTGTGCGCGTCGACATTTTTATAAACTACCACCGGATCGGAATCCACCACTAATGTTCATTGTTAAATCGAACGGCAGTCAAAACAATTATTGATTTAATTTCGGCATTATAAAAAAAAATCGGCATTATAATTGTATATTTGTTAGTTTTATAGAGATTATTAAAGTTCAGATACTGGGTTATCAGACATCAGGTATGATCGTTTGAAATGTCAATGCATCTTGTTGTTAAAATCGAAAAAAAATATCCCGATTCTTCACCGATTGTGAAGAATCATCGTTTATAAGTAGTTTTTATTGCAATTTATAATAAATAATTTAACTCCATAAAATTGGATACGAAAGAATACCAGTGTTATTTTTATTTTGTATTCCTTCACACAGACGTTCATTGTTTTATTTATCAGACAGAGAACAAGCAAGAGGTACACAAAAATAAGATGAAGCTCACACTCCGCTACTGATTCGATTTATTCCTGTACCGATGAATATTTGATGTGGCTCAGTGCACACTAATTTGTTTATCGTGCTCCAGGTTTGTTCCCCCTGTACAGGAACACACGCTTCCAAAGTGAACTTCACCTTAATTATTCAGTAAAAGCATCTTTTCCAATCCAAAAAGAAAATTTTTGAACTCACTTGCTATCTATTTTTGTGGCTCGCAAAAACTATTTGTCTAGTTTCTCTCGATTTATGACGTCCTTATGAGTACAATACTCTAGTGGTGCAGTCTTGGAGTTGACGCGAGAACTTAGGTTCGATTCCCGGGCTGGGCAACTGCAAATCTGTTTCTTCAGATTTCTTATAAACGTAACGTTGTCCGGGATTGAATAAGTGCTCGGTTAGCTATAGGATTGCCACCTATCATATTATGGAACTAAGTATCTTCAGCGAAGCGTAGGCATATCGGTTGTACCTCTGCCTTCCACTTTCTTAATCAGTAGTATCTTCGGCTAGTCGTGGATGCCCTTATTACATCTTTGCTCACTCTTTGGGATACGAGCGTGAATGTACGTTTTTACTTAGATTTACGTCAGTAACAAAAGTGTTTATACTTATAGTTTTTTGACTTCCTCAGTTAAATGTGTTTCTTACATTTATACTTCACTAGCTGCTACCTGCGGCTTCGCCCGCGTTTTCACAGAAACCCGGTGTGCGATCGGGATTAAAAATAGCCTATATGTTAATCCAGGTCACAATCTATCTGTCTTCCAAATTTCAGACAAATCCGTTCAGCCATTCGAGCGTGAAAGAGTAACAAACATCCATGCATCCATACTTACAAACTTTCGCATTTATAATATTAATAGGATAATTTAAGTGGGTAGTAGTATGAACATGACTATGAATGATTTTGAAATTTACAAGTTTGGTTGTTCATAAAATAATAGGTAAGTATATTTTACAATCGCTTACTTAATATATTTTCTATAAAACGCATTAAAACGTTTAAGCTCTTCTATCCCTTGTGCCTGTTAGAAGTTGCGTGCATCAAGAAACAGTATAAATTGTTTGGCAAAATGAACAACATAAAGATGAAACCCCTATTATGCAACGTATGTGTCGATATATCGCGGGTAAAACGAGACGTATACCAGAAATTAATAAAGTGTATACAGTCAAGATAGGATCAGTGGTATGGCAACTGATTAAATAAATACTAGCTGAACTTTCTAATTAATATGCCAGACGCAAGCCTGATAAGCGAGCGTCGAGACATCTCCCGCGATTCCTGCTTGCTCAGTATTACGATTAACTCATTATAATAATGAGCTGTGCGAAATTTGCCTGATCTTTGCCAAAAAATACTCGTTTGTGATAAAATCTTACGGAGCCGGATTTTAAGTTGAGCTTATCATTTACTTTTATGTATATTATGTTGTATTTTAATTGAATTTTAAATTATTTTTGTGGATAATAGTTATGAATTTTAAAGAAGACACATTTTATAATCAGTGCACTTAGTATGCATATTATGATATTTATCACTAAGTAGCAATTGCTTTGCTAGAATAGTATTCATATTTTTATTTCAATTAAGCCGACGCGTTTATTTAAAACACCAAAAATATAATTTAGTTTTTAATTTAGTTTTTTATAATATAGTTTTGATAACGACCCGGGTAACAAAAATTTGGGTTTTTCAATTTTCTAGTGCCCGGTTGGCGATAGGCTTGCCACCTATCACAATGTGGGACTTAGTGTCTTCGGCTAGTCGTGGGTGCCCTGGTTATGCCTCTGCCTACCTGTTTCGGAATATTAGCGTGAAGATACTTAAAAATATAATAAATGGGCTTATAACTTCGAGGTGTAAATTAACAGAAAAGGAGAAAATTTATTAGGAAAAAATAATTTGTCACAGTAATAATGATAATAAATTCTTAAACTAGACTAAGAAAGCGAACCGAAAAGGTGAAGAGAAAATGTTATTTTTCTAACGAAGCTAAATATTCATAGCTACTGCCAAACTTTGCATTTATGATCCAGATAAATGGTGCTGTTTATGATATAAGTACTAAAATAATAACGACATAATTAAAATCTTATACTAACGAGCCATCTATTTATTATCTATTGAAAATATATATCTATTGAAATTTCTCTTGTCCAGGGGATGCGAGTAATGCAAGTATCGGTTCAGGAGAGGGTACGGGAGAAGAAGACGACGACACAAATGGAAAGAAGAACCAAAAGAAACGGGGGATCTTCCCAAAAGTAGCAACAAACATACTAAGAGCGTGGTTATTTCAACACTTAACGGTAAGTTACTTGAATTTCTATCTGTCTAAATATATTTTCTGGTAACCAGGGGCTTTTGAATCGGCAGCAATAAGCAAGATAATAATTGAAACTTTTATCGTTGCATCGTTGCATTTGATATCACTATTTTGAATTAATTATTGACAATTAATATTGACTAATATTTTGACTATGGACTACTGTTATTTACTATTGATAGCACTATTTCTTAAGAAATTCCATACCACACTAGTATTGACTATGGACTACGGTTATTTACTATTGATAGAACTATTTCTTAAGATATTCCATACCACACTAGTATTGACTACGGTTATTTACTATTGATAGCACTATTTCTTAAGACATTCCATACCACACTAGTATTGACTATGAACTACGGTTATTTACTATTACTATTTCTAAAGACATTCCATACCACACATCTATAAAGGTTTCTAAACAGGACAATAACTCTGTCTATCTGGTATGTACTGTTTTTATATTTATTCATTGATTATTTTAAAAAAAGCTGTTAAAATAGCTCTGTCTCTTAACCGATGCAGTTCGAATGTCTTCAAAAAAAATGTTGACGTCCTCAAGCTTGGTATGCCTCCATTTGCAAGTTTATTGTACAAAGCTAGGTTTTAAAAAAATTATCACTCAAGTAATGTAAAATTCTAATGAAACAAACCGAAGCCACATTGGATTGTAGTCGGGATTTCTAACTTTAGACCAACTGGATGAAGATAATATCTTTCCCACAAAACACTTATCTAATGGGACAAATATTCAAAGATTTCGTGATATCGCTGCTGTAGAAACAAGATTGATGATAATTTTATAATTGTTTCTTTTTCTCATTATTTTGTCCTATCTATTGTGGAAATCTTTTTCATCAGTTAAAGCACAATATGGCATAAAAATTGTTTTATCGTTTATAAAGATGAATGAAATGAAATGCAAGATAACATTATGATCATGGCTAATTTTGATTCCTATGGGAAATGTAAAAATACCCTTTAGTCACACGTGTTGATTTCATGAAATCTATAATTAAATTATTAAAAGGAGCGATCGCTAAAAAGTGTTACAAAATTCTCTTTTCTTCCATTTCTTCAGTGTAAATTCACCGTAACTTCAAAGTTAGGCTTTACTCCATCAGCTCATAATTATTATTAAATGCCAGTTATTTTTATAAATCAATGCAATAAAATTCAGTCCACCTGATAAATATTGGAAAAGGGTTTGATATAAATATAAGGGTTTGAAGCTAAGTTTGGCAAAGTCAAACTCAGCTTCAAATTTATTCACTTTCTTGGAATGTCTGTCTGGAATGGCTGTCCGAATGGAATCGATCAGGAATATCTTCCAATTTTTTTTTCTTCCAAATGAAACTGCCTGCTAAAAATGCTATTGGTACCAGATTGTTAGTAGCTCTCAGGTTTGTTTTGAATAAAATGATATTAAAGGAACTGGGCCAAACACACATTTGAATGAAATCAATAGCTATTCCAACTTTACAAATAAAGTTGAAAACCCGGCGAATGTAAGTCAGGAGACAATTGAACCACGCGGGGCTGTGGAGTTTTCAATTAAAATTTTCCAGCGAAAGCAATAAATTTTTCATTGCGTAGACAAAGAACACTTCCCAAAGGGCAGAACGTTTCTACGAAAGCAATTAAACTCGTCCGTTCGACGCCTCAATATGGCATTTGTATTTTATCATCTTGATTGATAGTGGAAAAGTGTTAGAACATTAGAGAACATTACTGACTAAACCTGATACCTGAAGGTAGCTTCACTAACGGAGCCTCTGCATTTTCGAGGATTAGACGCTGAATAAATTATAACCCTTTATTTAGCTAACAAAACTGACGAATCTAATTTTATCTGTTAATAAAATATTTAAACAAATTTTAACAAATTGTTTTAGTAACTCATGCCTAAAAGATTTAGATCTTCTAGTTTTAGAAAAATGATTTTAAGTGAATCTTTCGAGCACAAAAATTATCCTACTTTTGGGTTCGAAAGATAACTATAACTAACGTACGGAACAACCACGGTTTCAATAGATTTTCTTTCAGCATATTTTTTTATGTTTTTGGCCCACTCTTCAGTGTGGAAAAGAAAGATGAGGAAAATTTAAACTGCCACTTAGCCATTTACTTTATCTTATAGAATCTTGGGTTTAACCATTGGATTTAACTGTGTATTTTGCAACTGAATAGTTGACTCTTTATTATCTTATTTTCTTTCATAATCATAATTTCAACTATTTCTAGAGAAATGGTTGATATTAATTACCCTATGATTGAATTTAGAAGCCGAAAACATTGTAAGAGCCAAATTCGTTTATATATAAGCGTCACCGGTCACAGAGCAGCTTCAGAGCACAGCGGTGTTGCGTAGTAATTTCTAGAATGGCTTTTCGTGCGGGTGGGGGTGCGGGGGTGCAATTTCATTACCGGTCCGGATCCGCGCCCATAAATCACCAGGGCACAAGAAGCCGCTCAGCGTTCAGGTGACGCTCTCGAAGTCTACTGAGCCCGGTATTTCTGTTTAACTCCCAACCCGAATCCTACTTTCTTTATGACTATGAATTCCACGAATTCTAAGAACGAGTTTTAATTGGCGCCACGGAAAAGCTTTTACTAGTTCCCTCTTGCTCGAATTTATTTTCGTTTGAGCGGAACGTTCTGAAATTTGAAGTTCGGACTTTAAAAAAGTATTGTCGACAATCAAATTAGGGAGCTTTTAGCGCGTACCGTTTCGCGCGTTTTTGCGCATCCCGTCCGCGCCCATTATCGTGCTCCAAATTACTTATAATTGCTTCGCTTAGCGCTAAGTGCTTTCATTACGCCACTGAAAACAGTTCCGGTATAGGTAATATTCTCTGAACTAAATAGATTATATTTACGCAAAAAATTAGAAAATCTAGACAGATTATTTTAGTACATACATACAGGTTGTTTTTTACATAATAAAAAAACAATTTAATAATAAAAATAAGTCATAATAAAAAAAACAACTGATTAAAATAAATTGAACTACTTGAATTAATTGAAATTGACTACTCAGAATAATCATTCAGATTGATTAAAAGTAATTGAAATAATATCCACCGTTTACCACATTGCTGCATTCAATTTAGAAATAGACAGTTTCAGGGCGTCTGAAATGTGGTCAGAAAATGCCTCAAATTGGTGTCAAAAGGCATAAGTAGACTGGCAGTGGGCAGTGTTTGTAATATTCATTCGTTTACGTTGCGGGATGAGACTGATGACAGCTGCGCCACCTGAGTCGCCAGCCTTGCTGACTGTACACTGTCTATATACTTGTTTAAATATACAACCATAACAATATTACAAATGCCAAATGTTCCTTACACATCGGATCTGAGGGATCTTGTGGTATAATGTTTGTGTGTATTTTGGAAGCGTGAGCTTGATTTGGGCTACTTTTAAGCCCGATATCTAATTAAGGAAAGATAGCAAGGCCAGGTACTAGTCTACCGTATTAATAACTATCTGTCATCTTATTGAATGTTAAGTCAAAAATTACTGACTTTTTTGTAAAACTATGTTAAAGGCTTTAAGAATAAGCTCCTTAATAATTAATTAATAAGCTCAATAATCTCCGGAACCGGCGTGTTTGTATGAAAAGGGTAATGAACGTGAAAGAAGCCAGACATGTTTGTCAGGATCGTGAGGTCTGGCACTCGATACTCTCTGCCAACCCTGTAAAGGACTTGGCGTGAAGATATGTGTATATGTGAATCAGTGTAGACAAGGTGATTTTACGTAGACACTTTAAAGGGTAAATATAGAAATAATTTTAGTATGAGGCGGTAAATTCTGTATGATTTCGCTCAAACCACTTTACTTATTCAACAGTACTAGTATTCTGGTAAGATACCAGCTTCAGTTTAGCGCGATTATTTAGTTTGTGTTGCTATGTCGAAATAATACACAATAAAGTTGTAGTCTTTGTTCCGAGGTTACTAATCTACAACATTTTAAACAGCCACACATTATTACCTTTACTAATCCAGTCAAAAATGGCGCAAAGCTTAAGAAAACAACAGCTGCAGATCTAAAAACAATAGAAGACAAGGAAGATGGCTTTTGTTCGGATTACTATGATGTTATAATTATTTTTGTGCCCCCTGAAAAGGCTTAAACTCCTCAGGTGGGCTTTGTAAGCCATTCAATATTATTTGGGGGCCTGGGGTGGCTCATCACGTACGATGGTGTACAGGTTCCGGAAAGATTAATGATTAAGTGGATTATCTTTGCGGATATTTCATGTTGTCTTCTGTTGCTATCAATATTATGACGCATTTTAACACATTGATCCTTATTCGAAGGCAAACATACACAAACACTTTGGAAGTTTGAAACTAATCCAACTTTTGGAAAAATGTATATTTGATGTCCTGTTCTCAAAGTACTTTTAATTTACAATAATTTCAAAAAATAGTTATTTAGTTTTCTTGCTGTTTTATCATGTGTAATATGCTTAGTAATTATTGTTTTAAAAAAAATCCTTAATGTATTGCTTTAGTTATATTATACATATAAATACTAGTTGTTACCCGCGGCTTCGCCCGAATTGATCTTTCAAGTTGGATCAAACTGCACACGGTATGTAAATTTAATTAAAATTGGTTTAGTAGTTTAGGTGTCCACAGCGGACAAACAACGTGATATTTAATTTGTATAAGTATATTAAACTTCTTGCATCTAGTTTGCAATTGTTCAGTATCAACTGTGAATACGGTAGTAAGTAGCTTAAAAGTTTTTACAACCAAATATTTTTGTTGAGATTGGATTTTAGATAAGTAATTGCTAATTTAAATGCACAAACACTGATTTTGGATTCTGATTGTCGACAAATCTGAAATAGATTAGGATCAGAGCCGGTGACCAACTGTATCAGTCCGACGCATCGTTGTTTTAAAATTCATGCAATGAATTTTATCCACTGATGCGACTTGTACTGTTGTACAAAATACATTACGTTTATATTTTTTAAAGTTTATAAATACAGAAAATGATCCTTCATGCATTTATAAAATTAAATCGAATCGAATCGCAAAAAAACTATTTTTTTCGATTCGTAGAAAACCACAATAAAATAACAAATAAATTTTGATTTTTTTTCCACGATTTGTCTACTGATTAAAAATGTGTGAACTGTGTTAGTTTCAATACTGATCTTTGATGATCTAATGTTGTATTAGTAATAAATCTGTGTAGATTGGGATCAATACCGGTGACCACCCGGATCAGCGACGGATCGCAATTTTAAAATTCATACCGTTTCCAAGCACACACAGATTGTAACCAATATTGCACGCGCCGCACTGAATTTAAATGGCATCACGCATCGTGGCTTGAAACTAGTTCTCATATCCTTTTTAGGGTTCCGTAGTCAAAGGCTTAAAAACGGAACCCTTACAGACTCGTCATGTCTGTCTGTCCGTGTGTCACAGCCATTTTTTTCCGAAACTAAGAGCTATGCTGTTGAAACTTGGTAACTAGATGTACTCTGTGGACTGCCTTAAGATTTTCACGCATACTTACTACTAAAACACAAATTTATTTCTTCATCAAATCCATAAGTGTGGAATATCTATAGATAGGTCTTCAAAAATGATAGTTTCTACTACATTTCTTTCTAAATTGAATAGTTTGCGCAAGAGACACTTCCAAAGTAGTAAAATGTCCCACTCCCACTCCCACTCCCAGTGCAACTTGTTAAATAAGAGAGCAATAAAACTAAAAAATATGTAAAATGTACATTACCGTGTAAACTTTAACCGAAAATTGGTTTGAACGAGATCTAGTAAGTAGTTTTTTTATTATGTACCATAAGACTGAAAATATTTGTGCTTCACGCAACTACTGTAAAATATAATTTGACACTTATACTCAAAGTACTTTTATATTATGATTGCTGCTGCGGAACCCTTTATGGGCGAAGCCGACTCGTACTTGGCAGCTTTATTTTTTAGTTTGAACTGTACTGAATTAACTACAGCTTTTTATTGATTTATGGCGGATGTTATAGGTCCTTTCATCTAGCTGGCATGTTAGGATCATTGTACTCTACCGACTACATTATTAAAGAAAGAAAATCGTTTTACATAGACCATTCAAAAGACGCTTGTGACGCGTCTATATAATACTGATACTCCTGGTGTTGCGGATGTCCGTGGGCAGCGGTCATCACTTTCCATCAGGTGAGCCACTTGCTCGTTTCCCTCCTCTTGTATAAAAAAAAACGCGGCTACACACTTAAAAGATCCGTCGGAAGAAAGTCAGCGAGCTTGTCTTTTTTCCTCATTTTACTATATATAAACAATAATTAAAGTATGAATACTTTACATTTATAGGACATTGTTATGAGGAGCTATAACTCTAAAGCACTCTTATCTGCTAAATATTCAGCAACGGTATAACTAGCAGCTCTCCCCGAATTAAGACCTAGCGAGCAGCTAATAAATACTTTTACGTTTCCAACATTTTATCATCAACCATTGTTCGATTTAACGCAAAGCAATTAGGTTAGTGGCTCTAGAGTAGTGCGCAAACAATACACAACCTTCTTTTGCTGCAGTTAGTTCAGATAGTACACAATATAATAAAATAAAAAAAGAATTCTTTATTCTAGTCTCGACGTTCCTCCGTCTAAATAAGTTATGAAATATTAGAAACAATCTCTAATTTCTTTGGCTAACATGTGAGCTTGATTTTTTTTAACTTAATTTTCTTGATTTCTAAGAAAAGAGCAAGAAAAGGACAAATCATACAAATTGACCTAACCCCAAAGCAAGTCAAGTATATGCTTGGGTTACGGGTGTTAGTCAACGATACTAATACTTAGAAATACTTAAATAGATGCTGGAATTTTTTAAATTAAAAAACAAGACCCGGAAATAAAAAAAATGTTAATGTTTATTTCACAAATATCTGCTCCCGTTTGTAATCGAACCCGAGCCTCACGGTTAGTCTGTGGCGTTAGGCGTGTACGCTAACCCCTCGCCCAACGAGGCGATGTAAAAAAGAATAAAGAAACAGGAGCACGCTGCAACAAGTGTTTTAATTACATTGTGCGGAGCTAAATGTTAACACTAAAATGTATAAGATTTTAAAATAATTTTCTATGACAGGTCCAACGTTATATTAATAGAAGCACTGGGACGTAATAACCTAGAAGATATAAGAGAAACACGGAATTCCTAGACTCACGGTGTTGAATTACGGTCGTATCGGGTTCCCTTTGAGACGCACCGCACCGGAATGGAAGCATCGCAGAATAATCGCGCCGAAAGAATTTATACTTTATTTATGCTGGTACACTGTCTCCTATGTTATGTTCGCCTAGTACTTTACGATTATTATAGACTTAAGTCGATGACTACGACCTCTGATTTAAATGGGGAAACTATTTGCAAGATTTAATAGACCCTTAGAAAAGCAATGTCGACAGACGAACTGACTTCATCACAATCGTCTTTGTCCAATTTTGTACTTTCAAATGTGCTTGATTGTCATGAGAAAGCAATGAGTTTAACCAAAAAATAACTAACCAACACATGGGACTGACTCTGCGTCATCTGATCCTTATTCATGTCTTTGGTGTATGGAAATTCACGCAGGCCTTTATAGTCCGGTAAAGTTGTAAAAATCGAGAGGTTAGCAAGGCTTTAGAAGCCATGTGTATTTTTACCTATGAGTTTTTTTGCCTAATATCATTGGCTTAATCGTACTTTTTTAAAATTATATCGCAAAACGTTCTGTTACACAACAAAACTAGGGACTTTAATAAAACAGTGTTGTTTTACGGCCAATATTAATAATCAACCTAATCCAAAACTTGCTGTCCAAGATTGATATTTTGATCCATTTTTATGTTATCGCTTGCCAATAACGTATCTGTGGACAGGATAAATATGGCAATTGGGGTCCAGGATAGTCCGGCGGATACGCAGCTATCTAGATTTCTTTAAATCAATCTTTAGAGATACATTATTAACATTGGCCGTTAGTGGCTTTTGAAATAAAAAACCGAGTCTACATAAATAAAGAAATAGAATAAATAAAAGCGCAAACACATTCTAGCAATTTGAAAAACAAACATGGCTGACATTATTTGCCCTACATTAACATTAATTTGATAGCTCGGCGATTCTCAAAATATGGTCCAATTTCATTCGTTTTTGCGTTGAAAAAACGTACAAGAAACACGGTTTTCCTTATTTTATTTACGGTAAGGGCGAGTCGTAAGTTTCACTCGCAGGAGCCGGGCAAATTGCATACGAATCCTGAAAATGAGAATTTATTAATATTGGAAGGCGACACTGAGGGAATCTAAGAATTAACTTGTTCACGAAAAAATTGACCGAATAAAACCTTTATTGGACGGTGACATAACTTATTATAAAGGGAATAATATGATAAGCTTCCTTTTTACACCCAAAAACAAATGCCCTAAAATATAATTAAATATTTGCACACCACAATGTGGTAGAATATGTTGTATTCTTAAATATCTTTATAACAACTTTTTAACACACATATTCCGCAAATAAATAATTTTCATTTCATTCATTCGTTCATTCATTCATTTCATTTCATTCAATTACGAACTAAGCACTATCGTAAGTTTTTGCCCTGTTTAAAAGCTTAGTACAGTAAATGTTTACTCACTTGGAGCATGTAGTTTTAAAATGGAAACACAAGTCATAAGAAAAGAGTTATAAAAAACACGCGAAATACATTGCAAAAAGATAAACAGTGAATATTTAACGTCTTAAAAAATAATTTCTATTTTTTTTATTACGTAAAGATGATAACAAATTTAGGTTTTCCCGTGCTGGTCCGAACTCCTTTGCAGAAAAGACCACTCTGCCTTCCTACCGTGTTCCAGCTCGGATGATAAGGTAGATTGTAAACTTAATTTTGCTCGATGCCTAACATTTCAGCTTTAGGTTGGCAACGCACTATTACCACCTTCGGTGTCTCTAGGCGGCGTGAATTTCTTACCATCAGGAAATCCGACTGCTTGTTTGCCTTTCAATATCATTAAAAAAAATAACATGCGTTGAACCAATTTGTAATTTCTTGGGGGAGCATTTTTTTTATTAGAGGGGCAGATACAGACAGGCAAACAATAACTTGTAGCATAGGTAAGTATAATTAGACAAAGACACTATCTGGAGAAAGGTTACCCATTAAATCCGTCTTTGAATAATATCGTTTAATTTAACGGCAATTTAACGGCTAACCTGCTGAAATGTTTTTAATTAAATTATGAATACAGATAGTGGAAGCCAGGCAAATATGCGAATACTAAGTTTTATTCTGTCTTGCTCCCGCAAACCATTTAAGTTGCTAAGAATTTAAGGAAATTTCACCACGAGTTCCGTGGTGAAATTTTTATTTTTTTTACCGTTTAGGCAGGTAGTTCTGAAATATAGATACCTAGTTCTGTGTATCTGCTAAATAATTTCATTGTTACAGATGAAATTCACATTTATAATAGCCATTACTTTGGTTTCTCTCAAGGTATTCTAAGGTGCTGAAGAGTCGAAACCTTAGTAGCTCAAATGGTTAGAGGACTATCGGCTTGAGACGAAGGGTTCAAATCTTTTCTGGGTTGGATTTCTTTCTCTCTTTAAATTTTGTAGAAATTTAACCCAAGCTCAGGGAAAGTGCTAAAATTGAAACAATGGTATTGTTACACGTATCCTGTTGAAACCGATCTAATTCTGATTGGATTTAGTCATTAAAAGGTGCTGTGTGCTCTGTTTCTTCAAAATCAAAATAAAGCAGATTTTTAACCGCAGAAAATTTTATTATTGTGAGTGAGGAAACCCGTTAGTATATAATAGTCAGAAATATTATCAAACAATAATGGAAAGAACTACTTGTGAAAATTCGAAACAGAGATATATCCACCGCCAGAGGGCGACAGTAGTCATTTCCGGCTAGAACCCACTTTTTAGCCCGCGACGTTTAATGCCTTCTACGGGACGAACAGGAAATTCGAATCCACCGGAAATAGAGTGAATGTTTACCTACAACACTAGTTTTACTTTACTTGGACAAATATTCAATAGTGCGCAGTCTTGAATAAATAGTCGAATGATTACAGCATAGTAATGTTACATAAACTTAATCTTCCCACTTAACAAATTTTGATTGGGTTTAGTTGAGCTTGAATGAGCAATTGAAAATCCAAATGAAAAGCAATATGTAGTACTAGGTATATTTATTAATAATATATTTCAAATTGGTCGACTCTAGGTGATATTCCTTTGAAAATGTATTCAAATTATTTAATTAATATTTCATAATCAATATATCCAAACTAATTATAAGTATCTTCACGTTGTATACTTGAAGTGGTAGAACCAGGACACCGATGACTAGCCGTATACACTAAGTCCCACAATGTGACAGGTGGCAAATCTGTGGCCAACGGGGCTCATATCCAATTCCGGGCAATATTGTTTTATTAGAAAATTTATAACATACATATTTTCTTATTGTTGCCCGACTCGAAGATCGAACCCGAGACCTCACGAAGTCGCAATAGACCACAGAGGCGATAAAATCAATTTGATAATTATTTTTTATGATATTGGAAGGCAAATTTGCAAGCGGATTTCATGGTGGTAAGAAATTCAAGTCGCCAAGAGACACCTAAAGTGCGTTGCCAACCTGAGGTCTGGACGTTAGACTTTAAGCAAATGTAAGTTTGCTTTTTTCCCTACGAACCCGTCAACGGCAAGCTCTGATGTTACGGCGGTAATAGGTGAGGTGACGGAAACATTCGGGTGAGTCGCTGCGAAACTCTACCACCTCGTCAGTTATTACGATATCAGTAACAGTAAGCCCATGTTTGCCTTTTACAAGCTGCTTGGCGAAAAGGCAAGTGGTATATTCTGCCAAAGAGCCCTGTCCAACACGGGGGAGATATTCCTACCTACCTAATTCATTTCTAAAAAGTAACAGAAATAATTCAAAAATGATCTTGATATTGTTTTGATTTTTATGATACAACAATAGAATCGGTTCCCCCTTTGGATATTAGTAATTTGCCGATAAGTGTTAGATTTGCTTAAAACAAATGTGTAACTCGAACATAAAATTATTTTAAAATCTATGCAGCATCTCGGTTTTTAAAAGTTTGAAATTTTGAGTGCTTTTATTATATGTTGTTTCGTCATAAGAATAATAACTAAGACTTTTTGCTATTACTAGCTAGCTACTTGTTCACTATTCTTAAACCTGGGATATGTTTAAACTTTTCAGACCGCATCGATTCACAAAACTTACGAAGTAACAAACTGTTACCAATTTTTAGGTTTCTCAAATTTCATCCACAATATAAAAATATGATATCTATTTTTATCTCCACTTAAGAGCATCTGTATTTCACATACATCAAACAACCCTTAAACTTCCGAAATACTCGGAACCCCATATCCTGTAACCTGAGACCGTCCACTCCGAGATATCTTATCTTAACGACCCACCCCGTGGGGTCAAAGTGACCCCCTAGATTCGGCGCACGATACGGAACGGGCAATTTTGGTCAGCGCGACTAACTACGGTCGTTGGGACGAAAGTTTGTATTGTGTACACGTTATTTAATCTCGAGAACGATATTTAATGGGTTAACTTTAAGTGATTTCTTAATCAACAATTGACGAAGAATATCGAATGTAAATTCGAGCCAGTGTCTGTCTCGTACTCCTTGCAAGCTTAAAGGTTTTCTCTATTAAGCAGCTCGTAAAAAGGCGAGCAATAGTTTGTTTATCGCCAGCACCCAACGGCCGCATCAGAGACGTCAAAGAACATTTTGTAACATTGAAAACGTTTACTTAATTATTATTTTTTCCATAAGAAGCTCTACTGAGCATCTTCTTCGACATTACATTCTATTCTATATACTAATGAGTAATTATAATTTATTCTATTCTTCTAAGCTACGAGGGTCAAACTGAAAGTTCTTAGAAAATCAAAAACTAAGCATTCTAGCAAGTTATTAGTTTTATTATAACTTTTCAAAATAGCGTCCATTTACATCAATACAT
>NJDC01001788.1:266807-281370 GCA_002245475.1 Calephelis virginiensis | reverse complement strand
GAGACAAGTTAAAACTTTTGATTTATGAAAGTGCCAGTGGTAAAATCTGAGTTCATAGTTGATGTTGTTTATCTACATAACAACAAATTACCTTAAAGAAAACTGCAACATGATTGAATTTTTTAATAATGTTTAGCTCTTATTAAAAAGAACTTGAAATTCTCTGAACTGCCTGAGAATTTGTTCTGCAAAGGTCACAAACTAATACAAATTTACAAATTAAACGTATTTAAAACTTCATTTAGCGTAAGTATTATTTTAACACCTTTGACTCCAATGCCTGTTTCATCAGGTGAATAGTAAAGTATAGTGCTGGACTGTCCCTACTTCGTAATACTGATTTGAAGTTTTTAGTTAAATAAGTAAGTATCTTCACGCCCATATCCCCGAAGAGGTAGGCAGAGGCACAACCAGGGTACCCACGACTAGCCGAAGACACAGAGTCCCATAATGTGTTAGGTGGCAAGCCTATCGCCAACCGGGTACATATCCAATCCCGAGCAACGTTTTTTTTATTAGAAAATTAGAAAAAACAAATTTTCTTTTTGTTGCCGGACCCGGGATTTTAACCCGGGACCTCATGTAGTCAAGTCCCACACCTGGCCCGCTAAACCACAGAGATAATAAAGTTTTTAGTTAGGTACCGTTTTCACACCAAAAGGCTGAATCAATCCCAATGAATTTTAATAAAGATTAGACAATGGAAAGCCACATAAGGTCTTATTATCTCGATACCGTAATAGGTTTCCCCAAGGAAGCCAAATAAAAAATTAACATAACTTCAAATCAAAAAATTTCACAAATAAATGTCAAGTTAGTCATTTAAAAGCGAAGTTATTTAACTTTAAGCAAAACTCATGATTACACTGTATTCCAAACAAGTAAGAACTTGGATTGTAAATTTCGAGGCACTGAACATTGGGTAGGGGAAAAATTTTCCCAGCAAACTCCGCTTTTAGTAGAAAGTCGGTAAACTCTTCGAGAGTAATCTAAACTTAGGTACCAGGGTGGCAAGGCTATTTAGATGTGCATCTAACTCGCCCATATATCTAGATTGTGCAGAACCAAGCCGGGCAACTCTTAAAAGTGTTTCCCGGATGTTTTTCCAGTTTTTCTAGGAACAAAGTGTCTAAGAACGGTTTGCGGTAATCTAATAACTTTAAACTCCATCCAGGATATGTTATTTGGTGAAAATGTTACGTAAATTCAAATGGAACATGTTTGTATTTGGATGATTTCAAATGGTTTGCCTTTCGTGGTATCACAGAAAAACAATAACAGAAAATTGTTAGCATGTATCATGATTAAGGTATCATTTTAACGGTTTTAAGTACATTTGTTTAATGAGGTATTTTCAGTGGACTGGTTTAAATATACTTTAAAAACCTTATAAACCCCCAACAGCAAAATGGGTGTTATAAGTTTCACGTGTCCAAGTGTATGCCTGTCTGTGGCATCATTTCTTTTGAACGAATGATTTTAAGTCGATTTTTTTCAAGGTTTTTTAATTTTACCACTTGCCCTGTGCTTGGGTTTAATTCCTACTAAATTTAAAGAAAGAAATTTTTTTGCCTCAGATAGGGTTTGAATCTGGTACCCTTTCGCCGCAAGCCGACAAACTCTTAACCATTTGAGCTATTGAGGATTCCTTTTACACGGGTATTTCTGGATTATTGTGTTTGAATTTGATCGAGGTGGTTCAAGGCTTGGAATCGATATCAAAAGTACAGGTCCTTAGCGGTTCTAGCCATTTCGACGATCAACCCCAAAAAATTTTGCACCTTCGAGGGCAACCAAAAGGGCAATTTTATGACTTTATTACAAAATAGTAACTTTATTTTCCTATAATGAAACAGTTCCATAAGAGATTAATACATACCTACTGAATATAAACAGATACCTTCATTTGTAATAAAAGTATTTTGCCTTTAAGTATATAATACTTTACCGTATCTAAAAGTATTCATCCAAATCAGGGGGGTGATTATGTAACTCAGTTATCAACTCAAAATGGATGAGAGTACATCGAATCGCTGTCAAATGACGTGTTTTATATTTGTTAACTCCAATTACCAACAGAAATACAATAGAGATAGTAAACACAAATGACGTCATTTGATGTACACTTTTACAGTTTGAGTTGACAACTGAGATACATAATCACCCCTGTCCTACGTTCTAGTTAGTGACGAAAATTCATTAATTCATCCAAACTTTCCCATACATTATAGTTAGGCTGGTAAGATGAATGTAGTACGCGGCAACCCTATATTGGGGGCTGTATTTATTTAATTTTAATAAACATCCCATTTGCATAGGCAAGCGGCTGTGGCCTTCTGATAATGTGACTATTTGCATCGCTCCGTGCCTATGAATTATCGGTCAGGTGGCCGGTTGACATTTCCACATTATATTATTATAATCGTTATATTTGTGGTTTGTTGTTAATGGGTTTTGGTGGATATTTAGTTTTTAACTAAAAAAGTATTTTATAATTCACTAAACAGAAACTGTTTATAAGTAGCTTGGTATGTAATAATAATAATGTTCTTGTATAATTTTAATTGTATCGGCGTCATCGAGAAAAAAATGGTAGTAGTTTTTTTGTAATTATTAATTTTGGTTTTTATATTAAGTGAAATTAGTTACTTTTGGTGGTATTTTATACAATTTTGTTCAAATAGTGCACAAATGAAGTAATCATGAAGAAATAAGTGCATCTTGCATTTTCTCATTCCCGCCAAATCTCACTAAAGAGCTAGAGTAAGAAGGCCACCGCTCAAGACCCAGACCTGACTTTCTTTGACGACTGATGACTATTTCGAATAAGTTAAACCCGATTTTGTTAAATCGGGTAATTTGATAAGATTTCAACTTGCCAAAAATAAAGAAAGAAAGATTTTTAAAAATTCTTGTTTTTTGTGAATTTGTTCCCTAAATAGCAGAATAACTATTAAATCATTTGAAAACTTTAAATAAAATAAATGGCAGTACAAAGTTCGCCGGGGCAGCAAGACTCTTGCGAAGTAGGCAAGTATTGAGTGCCAAGTTTCTGCAGACCTGCCTTCATCAGACATGTTGAAAGTTAAAACCAAATTTTAGGTGAAATTATCTCCTTTTACGAGTATCTTTCATCAATAAACATATAATCATCATAATTTTAAAGTATTTTGTGTATCCATAAATACAAAATCCTACCTTATGTACCTGTTACGTATGTTTTACCTTATGTATCTATCTAATACTCCAATAGACAATTGTTTGACAAAAAGTTCATCATTTAAGCACCACACTAGCCCATAACTCGCTCAAAAACATTTGATCAATTAAACATAAGCTATCCCGTCTATATTTCATCCCTTGTCCGGCTCGAAGGATCAAGTTTTTATCCCTATCTCATTTCCCTAGCGTCGCAAGTCGGGCCTGCATAATGTCCAGCACCAAGGGGCCAGCAGGGCTTAGGTAATCAGCGGCCGGCGATTACCCGAGCGCGATAACGCCATCCGCGCGATTAGCCTCACTGACCGCCTCTATACCTTTAGCCGCCTGGTATCAGTTACCCCGAGTTTTCCCGACTTTAATCCTATTGCAGTGGCGATTATTTGTTTGAGCTTTTCTGTCTGTATGTTGCCTAGAGTCCAAATACTTTTGAAATAGAAAAATATTTATCCTGTTGAGTTTTTTCAGCAGAGCCCAATACGTCCTAATATGTCACAGTACAGAATGAAATTCGTCTTTCCATCTTATTTACTCACTAGCTGTTGATCGCGACTTCGTACACGCGTTAAAGTGACTTTTCGTGAATAGTGGTAGAAATTTAAAAAAACCGCAGTCAACGGTATCCTAAATTGTGACCGAGGCTAGTACTTACACGTTTTCGTGAAAGGTGAACAGAGAAACAGATACACCGACAAACATTTTAATAGCTCTCGTTTTGGGTTCTGTATCCTATAAAATAATATGTAGCAATTATGGTTTTAAAAGAAATTTTCATGTATAGATTTATTTTTATTGCTGTTTAATTGTATGTATAGATTTATCATTAAAATAATCCCAGTCAGTTTAGAAACTTCTTGACCGATTCAAATGAATAATGTCTTAGATTTTAATTGAATGTGTTCACCATCGCGTCTCTCGCGAAAACTTCCAATGTAAAATGTCCCCTCCCTCCGTTACTTCCAAAATAAGATAATGATAACACTAAAAATATATGAAGTGTATTACCATGTAAACTTCAACCAAAAATTGGTCATAGCGGGACTTAGTTCGATTTTTTAATACGTCGTAAATGGTAAACCGCAACCGCTGCATATGAACCGAAAGAACTTTTATTATGATGTTACTTGCTGCTACGGAACCCTTCATTGGCGAGTGCGTTTCGCACTTGGCAGCTTTTTTTCTAAAACATATTTAATTTACAGATACATCGATTTAATTATGATATGGAAATATATAACTGCTACAAAAGTAATTACTATTATTATCACTTAGTATTAAATAAAACTCTAAGGATTAAAATTTCATAAATAGAACGGAATAAGTAAACTGTAAGCCGCCATTAGCGGAATTGGAGGGAAGTGACGTCACTTTGGATTTACGTGCCGCCATTACAAACTCCACAGATAAATAATTTTATATTTTATTTAAGTAGCATGAAGTTTGTGATTTTATTTCTCAAATTTAAAGCAATGTTGCCATTTTTACAATAACATTTGTGAAAATAGTGAGTTTATGTTTTTTTTACTTACTTCCAAATAAGAACCAATATTTTCTAATAATTTGCGTTGAACGTACCTACAAACAAACTCGTACTATAATAATTAAACATATTATTACTAACACAATAAACAGAGAAGTAGGTAACTACTGGTAATTTCGCCACACAAACTTGCCAATTTTGGATACATTTACTCATGTTCTCACACACACACATTTAGATTTTTACCTTATTAATTAATATCAATTAATAGGATCATCATTGATAAAAAATAAGTTAACCAAGCTAAAAAATTTAAACTTGAACTTGGACTGGCAACTGGCAGTTTGTAGATCTTTAAATATTTGCAACCGAACTGAATAGCCTAATTTTGCTATAGGTATGGCTAAAATAAATCACCAAATTATAAATTACATTCTAACCTATCATTCTGAAAAAATATCTTCTTTTTAAACGCCATAAGAACGTAGGTCTCAGACACAAATAATATTAGTCTAGAAAGGCAATTACAAAAAAGCATTCCCGCCTTATATGAAACAATTACTTAGCCGGGTGTGTCGGGTGGGGGTGGAGGAGGGGGGGGTGGCAGCCATTTTCATAATGCACCAACACACCCCCTTCTTAAACTTTACACTTTAAATAATTGTCGAGTAGCAGATAGATTTAAACGCAGGTGCAACTGCTAAGATACCTTTTAAAATGCACGACGTGGTTTATGATGGCCTGGGTTTCTTGGAAGAGTAGGTTTTCTAATACACAAAGAAACCAGGTTTTTTAAGTCAGCGTTCAACGAACACGGAAGGTGAGGCACATATCTCTCGATGGTACGACCAACTGAGCTGAGCTTGCCGCCATAATGATAACGTAATTTTTCTGCCCGGAGCTACAGTAGCCTGTAGTCTTACAGAATTTGCTAGTATTGTATTTAAGAGTGCAAAATTTACACAAACCCGATTTAAATTTGCAATTTGCATGAAATTGAAATGCAAAAGTAAGTATGAGAATAAAATGAAAAAGTAAGCCTTAAAATGCCATAAATAATTAGGTACTTAATGTATATTTCATTCAAGTCGCCTTATCCTGCAGGCAGAAAAATCCTTATTCACATGGACCATACAACTGGTATTTGTGAGCGTCGACATTTGTATAAACTACCACTTGATCGAAATCCCGGCCATACACTGAGAAGATCCGGCGAAAGAAACTCAGCGACTCGTCTTTTTTTTTAAATATTTCAAATCCTTTTTATTTCAAAGCTTTGCAATGCTAGCGATTTGTCATGACCCGTGTTTGAGGCAAAGGCAGTTGATAAATTTGCACACGCGGCCAAAGATCCAGGCTATGAGATGACGAGGCATCAGTAACATTTATGCTGTGTTAAAGCGACGATTGTCTTTAAAGTGCTAACGATTTTTCGGCTTCCTAAAAGATAGGCAGTTGGCATATTCTTTTAGAGTACTGACTTAAATGCCAATACGTTGATAACTTTGCGTGTATTAATATGAATGACTTGCATAATAGTTCCGAATTATGTGTAAAGGCGCGTGCACACTGCATGTCGTGACGTCTCAACCGAGATGCTATCGCCAATGAGCTGGGCCAACGCTGCCACCGACTATATTTAATAAGTAACTTAAATTACATACAATTATTTATTCTAAGATTAACATTGCCAAGTTTCGTATACCACGCGGATTTTTCTACTGTGTTGTATTTTCCGTAAGTGGTTAAATAATGAAATCAACTGAATAAAACAAGAGTATTTTTAATATTTTTTGTATAGGAGTTTCTTTAATGCATCTTGTAGACAAATATTTGGAGGGATTGAAATGTATGGAGTAGTGTTACAACTTTGAAAAATTGCATCATCTCGGCCACAATGGCTGTAATATATTTTTTTTAATTACTATATTTTTGTTTGTTTAATGATTTGTTAGTTAGATCGTTCTTTTTTGTAACCAGATGCAAGTCTCTCAAAAATATTTCTAAATATGTTTTTTAATCAACCCTACCAAGTAGGGAAAAACTGATCCTAGTAAAACCTAGACACTATTAGCTGGGTAAAAAACCGCCAGGAGCAAAAACAGATTATACCAAGGCGGTTTGTTCATAAAAATTAAAACTCCCCTTTAAAAAGCATCAGCATCGGGTAGTTATAGTACATGAAGACGTCGAAGGGTGTAACAATGGGCTACGGACAATGGCGGCGAGATAACCGTGGCACTCCGTCACGCCGCTGACAGGGTTATCGTGTGCAATGAGCCCGGTCTCGCTAGGGGATAAAGTATAAGCGACGGCGGTAGCGGGAGCGATATAAACGCAATATGACAACCTGGCCAAGGAAAAAAATCGGGTAGCGGTGAGATTACAGGTTACTGAGCTGTAGCGTGAAGCCGAAGTGAAGTGAAGTGTCTGTCCTTGAGATAAAGTTTGGGCACAAATGATAACGGAAGTGATTACAAAGTTAAAGAATTATGGAGAGAGACAATATCAGCGAGATAACGGTGATACTAATTTACAGTAGTGAGTGCATTTTAGTGGTGGTCACAAAATAGGAAGCAACCGTAGCGGGAGTGGCATTCGACATTCGACTATGGTAAGAAATATGTGATCAAGTTAAACATAGAGTAAAAACTACAGTAAGCAACAACATTGGGTGCCATAAATGTAGCCATGATAATCCATCACACCTCTGAAACGATAAGTCATCTGCATTGAGCTATCGGTTAATTGAGACAGTGAGAGTGACATAAGTGTATAAAAAATGTAGCGCTGCTAAACTGACTAAATAACCTTCATATCTGTTTTGTCTCTGAGATGGGTTTCCAAAATTTTATGTCTTTTGTATTAAAATTTGACAGATTTCGTAATCGATTTATGCCATTTAAATATATATATTATTTTGATGACGTTTAAGCAACGTGATCTCTCTTTTGCTTGTAACTTGTACTCTTCTGCTCGGTACAGTGTATTGTTCATTTGTTCGAACGCTCAGTGCGTCTTTATGCATTGTCTTTTGATTGAGTTTATTATTGTTGTGGCTCTGGAGGTATGCTACACTGTGACCAGATACTAGTAATTAGTAGTAATTAGGTCTGTAGAAATATCTATAAGTGGCTGATAGGTACTTGCCGTCAACAATTTAATTTTTTCATCTCTTTAGGTCGTAGGTACGATATTACTTTACTTAATTAGTCGTAATCACACTATCTGGAACTTTTAGAGCTTTAAAGAAATCCGATGATTAAGTTCTTTGTAGCAAATTGCTTAAGTATTCACTGGTCTATCTATTTCTGCCTCCATACGACAGTTTTTTATGGTATTGGAAGGCAAAAAAGCAAGCAGATTTTCTGAAGGTAAGAAATTCACGCCGCCTAGAGACACCAAAGATGGTAATGATGGGCTGCCAAGCTGAGGTCGGGATGTAAGGACTAGAGCAAAAGTTTGTTTACCGGCTACTTTATCTTCCGAATCGGAACACGTCAACGGCAAGCACTGACGTTATGGCGGCAGGAATAGATAAGGCGGTGGTACCAGTCCGGGCGAGTTGGTGCGAAACTCTACCACCTAGTGAGATGTCACAGTATTAGTAACGGTAAGCCTATGCTCACCTTTTACAAGATGCCTGCCAGAAAGGCAGGTGGTCTATTCTGCAAAGTATCCTGGATCAATTTGGGGAAAACTAAACACTATCTTATTGCGGTCGGTAGAGTTGAGTATCTAGTAAAACTTGTACTGCTAAACATCCCAAAAGACAGCTACGTACCACGTACCTATAACATCTATGGTGTCTATAGGCTACAGATGTCTCTTACAACCAGAAGAAGCGCGTGCTTTTTCAACCTCTTATCCCAGTATAATCTAGTTTCTTCAAGGCTTTCATAAAGCAAACCTGCTAGCGGGTTTTACATGTAAATACCAATGTCATTTCAGTTCGTTGCTTGTTTTATAGCACATGAGAAAATTTACACTTAAACCTCATATACGAGCAGAGAAGTCTCTTTTTTCTCATTAAGGCTGTACAGAGGCTAAGATCTAGGGACTTCGTTATCATATATATCATTCCGATATTCAGATGTCCAATTTGAAATTCGTGCCAGGCATACATTAGAAACAATTTATAAATTAATATTCGGCGAAAGGTCTGACGTCGGCCGTCGCTCGCGGAGTCACCTGTCTCAGGAGTTCTTTGCCGTCACGTCGCCGCCAGGGGACTGCGACTTCAAACGATACACAAAGCGTACTGGTACGTTTGATTAGGCGTTCTTAGTATGCGCCCTGAAGGCGCACTTTGTAAGCTTTGTTAGTTTCAGTCGCTTCAGAATTCATGTTTCCCTTTGAATGTTCACTTGTCGATGTTTCGCGAGTAATAACTGAAATAGTACTTCGAAAAGAAACGTAACTAGTCACTCGAACCGGCTTTGCATACTAGTATGATACGGATATTGAATTAACGGACCTCTGAAATTTATGGGCGTCTGATTCATTTACATACTCTACAAAACTATAAGCAGATACAGGAAATGAAAAGTATTAACATTGTGAAATCGTTTGATTATAGAGTGTATCTTCGCCTTAAATCAAAAGTTTTACAGTTCAATATCTTAAGAAGAGAACTGACGAAAAAATCATCCAAGGTGTAAAAGTTTTAGCCTAAAATAATTTATACGAGGTATTAATCAAATAACATCGTAGCACACGCGTGTTGCACCCATTTATTAGATAAATTATTAATGAGGCGGTTTTATGGTCCAAACTCAAATATAGTTTATATTAGCTTGTTCCAAATATTTAATAGGCTGTTTGAACAGATTTTGTTACAGATTTATCACTGTGGCCAAATAAAAAAATATTTTTCTTTTTTTTATTATATTTTGAGTGACCAAGGACTAGCATATTCTGTCTGAAAAAGTTACTGAAAAACTGTAAGATACAAGATCTTTATTTAAAAAGCTGGAAATACTACATAAGTAAGCACGCGCGGGCGGGGTCACTAGTTTAATATTTAAAATTTTATAATTCGAAATATACCGGACCCCCAAAATCATTAAAAATAATAATATGTAAGATATAAATGACAGGCGACTTTGAAATTTCTTTATAAAATGGCGTCTTGCTTCCCACGCTACGATAGGATAGTCGATTGACAGGGCTTACGTTGAAATATTCCCGAACTATGAAATTTTCATTTTTAGCTTCCAGGTTGATGTTGAACATTTCAGATCTTCCCGCTGTTCAATGTGACGCAAAAGATATGTATGAATGAATGATATGACATAATTTTTTTTTGTAACGCGACTGATATTTTTATGCATAAAACTAAGAAACGAAAACTCTGCATTTTTATTGTACTTTTTTACTCTTTTTTTTATAATTATTAGATACATGTGTAAAAATTAAAAATTTAATTATATTACCAGTACGTACCTACAATGCAAATTCTTTACCTGCCTACATGTTTATTTCTTGGGTTCTTGGGTATTATTAGTATTGTTTTGCAATATCATACGTTAAGTTTTAACGGCTTTTATTTTCGATCATCATTAGTTCTTTTTATGCAAAGAATGAAGTTTTGTTTTTAAATAAAAAAAATCTGATGATGCATTTTGAATTTTCGTATTACATTTGTTTCCTCAGTTCTTTTCTGAAATATCAATTACTGATGCATTTAATGATTCATACAATAAATCCATAGGATTCAGACGTGGCTGAAATGGGAGTCTCGGGAATGTGTGAAAGAGAGGTTATTATGCTAATTTCTGCAGTTGGAGGGAGAGGATCGGCGAGGCGTCCCAGGCAGCCACCGTCGGAGAGCTGTCAAAATGTCAAATTTCAGAACGCTCGGCGCAACTTCAAACGTGCCCCTACTGGCATGCACTGTACGCTCACTTCTAATATAGTTATAGCTCCCTGGTACCGCGTGTTAATATTCATGCATCTCATCCGGCTCCTAGACACAGCCATTTTCGTGAAAGCCTTCTACGTTCCACCACTATGAATATGAATGAATGATTCCGTTCGTTTCTTGGATTAATAAGTCCGCTTTTTGTATTATGCATTCTGCAAGTTGTTTTTGATGTGGCATGTTTAACTACTGTTTCCTCGTATTGGGACTTGAACTGGTATTCATGGCGTGACCATCTTGATGTGACGGTACTGGATGATATCTTTCTCAAAAATCCAAATCGTGATGTAAAATTTCGAAGAAAACTTCCAACTCTATTATAAAATAATTACTAATTACTTCGCCTCTGTGGTCTAGCGGTCTGGTTGTTGGACTTGACTGCATGAGGTCCCGGGTTCGAATCCCGGGTCGGGCAACAAAAAGAAAATTTGTTTTTTTTTAATTTTCTAATAAAAAAAATCGTTGCTCGGGATTGAATATGTGCCCGGTTGGCGAAAGGCTTGCCACCTAACACATTATGGGACTCAGTGTCTTCGGCTAGTCGTGGGTACCCTGGTTGTGCCTCTGCCTACCTCTTCGGGGATATGGGCGTGAAGATACTTACTTATTTAACTAAAAACTTCAAATCAGTATTACGAAGTAGGGACAGTCCAGCACTATACTTTACTATTCACCTGATGAAACAGGCATTGACTCCTCAAAGGTGTTTAAGTAATACTTACGCTAAATGACGTTTTAAATACGTTTAATTTGTAAATTTGTATTAGTTTGTGACCTTTGCAGAACAAATTCTCAGGCACTTCAGAGAATTTTAAGTTCTTTATAATAAGAGCTAAAACATGATTAAAAAAATTCAACTGTGTTGCAGTTTTCTTTAAGGTAATTTGTTGTTATATTGATAAACAACGTCAACTATGAACTCAGATTTTACCAATGGCACTTTCATAAATCAAAAGTTTTAACTTGTCTCATAAACTAAAAGTTTAATGGAAAGATAACAATTTCGTCAAGTTTTTTCTGATAAAGAATGATATTGTCTAAAAGTTTTGTAGTAACTTTTTAAAACCGATGTATCTCACTATATAATACAAAGACCATTTTTAAGTTTAGGTGTGTTAATTAATATATCCACACGCTCACATATGTGCACGCCAAGTTCCTTTGGAAATTTGAAAGAGTTTGGATAAAACTCTTTAAAAAGCTCCCCTGACATTTCCCGTTTTAAAAAAAACTATCGGACAATAAGTGCAAAGACATCACGGTTTATGCAACCAATACAAGCTTCTCAAAATATATGACCACATACTTTTGACTCCATAATGTAACCAGTAAAAATACGAGGGATAGTAAATTTGAAAAAGAAAAATGTACGTTTCAGCTCCAGCATGTGAGGTATCATCGGTGACATTTACTAAAATGAAATTGAACATTTCAATTTCGCGTTTATTTCCTGGAAAAACAGGCGTTTCTATTTCATTCTTCAAAAAACGTGGGCAGCCGACGCTGTCTATCTCACTCTTGACGTGGAGGATATTGGAATGGACCGAAAATGAGAAGCAAAAGAAACACTGATTTTTGACGTTTCAATATGCAGTCATCTACACCGCACGAGGCCTCCAGTTAATTAATATTATGATGAATTTCCACAGCACACGACTGGATACCTTAGTATCTATGATTTTAGGACTTGATTTGTACATCCCATTTACAACAAGTGACATCGAAAGCTCTCAGTTTAATAATAACGTTTCTTACGTTTCCGAACTTAAGTAACAAGCTCGCTGGGTATTTATGAACGTCAATCACAATTGTCAAAGCTGACAGTAGTCAAATCCCCGCCCGTTAATAGCAAGACAGGACGTTCTAAATTTGAAAAACACACGTTCAGAAATGCGCGCGTGCTCGATTTGGCGATTAGTGTTTTTGAAAATGGAATCGAGATCGTGTCGCCTTCGGGTGTTCCCGCCTACAAGATGGCCGCCCTAATCAAGCAACGTTCGCGGGGAAAGAGTCCAAATGATATACAATTTTATTGAAGCGATATGTTATTACCGAGTTAAACCTATAATTACGTGCGAACATAGCGCGTGGGAAGATTAGAAAAAACATCTTTAGACGGCTCGTGCTTTATAATTGGTGTGTTCAGAGTTACTCTGAATGGCTTTTATTTGATTATAGGAATCAGTTTGCAAATAAAATCAAAACACCTTATTTTATGTTAATCTGAACTTGAATAATGTAAGAAAGTACATTACATTGGGAAATCTGCACAATGAAAAGCAGGTTACTGACTATTACAAGCGGTTTTGCTCGTCTAAGTTAAATAATCCCATTCGAACCTTAAATAGTGAACAAGTATACCACGAAGATAACGAAATAAGCCTTTATTTAAAGTAATGGGTTGTTCACAAGACAACATCTAGTTTAAGTGTAAAAGACAAAATGTACTTTCGTATTTTTTTGTAAAATAATATATCATTTGTCATTCAAAGCCATTTTTTCAATACACTTGAAAATGGTGATAAAAATTGCAAAATACAGAAACTTCAATCTTCAGATTCGTCTTAAGATTTGCAGATTAATCAATTATTGCCAAGACAGTGTTCTCTCTGGTGATTTACGATGCTCCGGTAGGCGTACCTCCTGCACATTCTGGTTCAGAGGTCATTTGTATCGAGGCATTCTGTATTGAGATGTATTTCGCAAATGATCTAACTGCCTAATATAATTCATTGAAGTTTATTCTTGAATAGCTTTGTAAATGTTTGTTTAATCCTACATTGCCCCATGCAGGAGTCGGCTGTAGGTACGCTAGCTTTGGAACGAAGTTTTTTAAATCTTTTTAATCTTGTTCCTTTAGTTATCGAGTAGTGTATTTGGTTTGGTTTTCTTGTATTTCTATTTTGACAGTTCTTAGCCTTAGAGAAGAGACAGTGATTATTGATGTATGTGTGGCATTATTTGTTTGTAACGAATCTTGTACATATTGAAAGGATAATGAAAAACTTAATAATGTAAAAGTTATGAGTTTTTTTAATCATCTGCATTTGGTTGCATGTATCTAGTTGTAACAGATACAAAAAAGTTACAAAAACAAACCAATACAAATACAATTTTAAAAATAGGTTCTATCATAATTAATAATGTCATCTTTAATATATTTAAGAACTTCTGGTTCGATTTTAAATGAAAATTACAATAAGCAATTGATTTTCTTAAAGTCATCGTCAAAGAACAGATTAAACAACATTATCTTTGACAGATTTGACATAATTGAAACAAAATGGTTTCTGTAACAATGGCTGGTGTAACAGCACCTAGGTGTCAGGGGCCGGACTGAAGCCCCGCCAAACGTGTGTCGTCAACGCCAGCCCGAGGACCGGGGCGGAGCGCCCGCCTACGCACGAGACCTGCCAAATTGGCACTACTCGTAAAAGGTCACGCAGCTCTTGTAGTATGACTTCAAATTGAATAGGATTGTTTTATAGATTGTCATTGATGATTTTATTAATGGAGTCGGTTGTTTTGTGCTGATATTTTAATCGAGACTAAATTGTATGCATTTATCACCAAGTCAGTAACATGGCAATAATGACCGACCCAAGAAATGCTGGCTAGATATCGTGAAACAAGACATGTGTGCGAATGGACTCACTATTAAAGGCGCCGAAGACCATGCAAAGTGGTGAAGTAAAACTAAGAAAGCGGACCATAGATTTCTTCGCTTAAGGAACTGGGATAAACGTTAGAAGGGATCAACTAGGATTGACGCAGACGACAATAATCTTACTCGTTAACCGATAATGTCCCAACACTTATACTTTATTTGCCTTTTTGAGTATTTAATTAAGAAAAGAAACAATTTTTAGTATCGAAATATTACGAGGGTGGATCCAAAAGTTCTAAGCCCGACCAAGAAAATGAAAGAAAAGTGGGTCTAA
>NJDC01001788.1:241052-266789 GCA_002245475.1 Calephelis virginiensis | reverse complement strand
GTGGTGAACCTAGCTTTCATCCATGGTAGCAAATCCAGACAAAAAGTCGTCGGGATCAGTCTCAAAAAGTTCCAAACAGTCTCGCGAAATTGTGTATCGAACTCGTTTTTGTTCAGCTGATAGCAACCTCGGGACCCAGCGAGCAGAAACCTTATGGAACCCCAACTCTTCCGTTATTATGTGTTGCACCCGGCCATAACTAATTTTTGTTATCTCAGCTATCTTACCAATGGTCAAACGTCGGTCACCCAGTACGAGATCACAAATTTTATCGATGTTTTCTTTTGTGGTAGAGGATGTAGGCCTTCCACCCCTAGGATCATCTTTAAAGCTCTCACGACCGCGCTTAAACTCAGCTACCCACTTCTTGACGCTGGAATACGATGGAGCAGACTCCCCCAAAGTGCTCACCATATCATGATAGATGTCTTTTGGTGATAGGCCTTTTTTATTGAGGTACTTAAGACTGCACGGTGTTCAATTTTCTCCATTATTGAAAATTGCGTCAGATTGCTTCAAACAAATAATCACAGAAAACTTATATTGTGCAGTATCGGAATGAAACTGCGCAAAATAAATCAATATGACACATACTAACAAATGACGGTAGATTTTAAAAAGATGTCATAGCTCCATGTAGGTTAGGCCACGAACTTTTGGATCACCCTCGTATTAATCTCCATAAAATTTTCATTTAATTCTCTATTTTTTTTATCTTTATTGTTTTCTTTTATCAGTTAGATTTAGTACATAAAACATTATTGATGTATTGAGTTATAAAGGGTATTAAGGCATAATTTTAAAGGCATTTTCCGTGTTTTTGACAAACAAAATTGGTAGATATCAATATCCAAAATACAGAAAATAACCAAACCATATGGTTCAAACAGTAATTACATTTAAAAAAATAATTTAAACAGTAGCACCAGGGAAATCATAGACAGTTTAATCAGTTTATAACCAATTTAATTTATAACTAATAACTCGTTAGGTATTCCAAATAGCCAAACATTGATTAGTATCAACGAATAAATAATAATCGATTGATTGGAATCAAAATCGAATAGAACGTATTCAATTTTACACAGATGATAGAGCGCGAGCACATCCACAGATAAATAACCGTTACAAATAAATTATTCTATTTGTTACAATTGTCAAACATTGAAATGAATGTTGAAATAAACTAACTTTTAGTCAATTATGGCTATTAATTAATATCTGTATGATGTATCGCGAATAAGTATTTTTAGAATAACAATTCAAAAATTAAAGTTTAAAAAAACACGTAGTTGATCACTGGATCACTGAAGGGCGGTACGAAATCCGCCTGGACTGCCACAACATCATACCTTTAACACAAGACGATGAATTTTGGTCTAGTGTTATCGACAATTACAATAATAGAATTACCGAAAATTAATCAATAAAACCTAAAACAACAAATCGTGTATAATCTGTGGTATCAACATGGCAGCACAGCCGCTCGGCTATCGGCTGGAACACGGCTTCGCATAAACAGCCGATATCGTCCGCGTGACAAATTTCATATCTAGCAGATATCGACGCGCGGTAAATCATCGCGGTCGCCTTTGTGTCGCACGCGTAAATTATCGTCTATGGGTGGCTTTATTTTCTGAGTGAAGTTGGGAAAATTTGAATTTGTTTTTGGATTTGACTAGGCGGTATCACTACAATTTCGAAATGCCAAAATACAAAGTCTTTACTTAGGTATACGTTACATAAGAAAAGGATTTAATAGTTTTTAATGAACATTTATTTCAAAATATATTTACCACAAAAAATATTATACGTTTCCTAAAATTCCTACGGTAATAGTTTTTGTCCATTTTCAAAAAACTAACGTTTATGATAAAAAATAAAAAACTCGGAGGGAGGATACCTATACTAAAAAAAATTTGACCATATAAACAATGTAGATAATGGTATACATAAACCGCTTTACCAAACCTCTGATGGACCCCCAAATAACACAGACTGTTTTTGCTCGCCATTTCAGACAAAAAAACAAATCCAGGAAAGGGTTAAATTTAAGTCATTCAAGTATCTATTTCCTCTCATTGTGAATTGGCGCGGATCCGGACCGCGCTGTTGACGTGGGCACAATGAACCGGTTTTTCAGCCAACTTTATTTATTGCCGCGAGTTGCATGCAAAACTAAATTGACACACGCTAGGGCTGTCGCTATTAAGTTATTGCTAAATATATTTTCCGTTGAACGAAATAAAAGAGGATTGAAATATTTTATGGTTTCCCTAACTATATTTTAAAGTAACTAACTTGATTTGATTCAATATTAATACATAATGACAGGTGATTATTATAGTGACTGGGTTTGAATGTTTTTTTTTATTCGAAGTTTTGTTTGCAATATGTTTCAAAAAATCGGGATTAATTTTCTATATTAAATGTTTATGACTGAGACAGTCATTATAAAACAAAACCACCTAAACACCCACTTATTCTCCAACCTATCAGTTAATATATTAAAACCATGATTTTTTTTTATCCCAGAGTATGTCTTCCTTCTTTCAAGACTGTATTTAATTAATGGTGTACTTTATTGAAGTCGTTAAAATTACTGTGTCTAATCTGGGTGTAGTCATTATAATATTACATTACAAAGGAATAAAACTATATAAATAAAGAGCATTAACCATAACATTTGCTTTCGTCAGTTGTTTCCGTAAGATATTTATTAAATAACAAGCCGATCAGGCGAACTTCGTTTACTAGTCACGCGATAACTCTGCCTTCTCTACAGGGAGAGCTGCCGTGAAGAAATGCATGCAAAAAAAATGATTGAACAAATATTTTTTTACGCGTAGGACTACGTGTAAGAAAATATAGCCTAATTTGCATTTTGACTTTTACCCCTCATCCAGGAGAACCCCTTTAATGACTAGGATGAAAAATGTCCTATAACCTTCCTCGAAATATCAACTACCTACTTGACCGTTACAAGTGGTTCAGTGAATTCGGTGGTGTCCTCTTTTTCGTTTTGTACATATTATACTTTTGTTCGTGCAACCCAAACCGTTGTTCTTCTATACTGGCGTCAAACTCAGCTCTTGCCATTGTTATGTATAATTTTGTTAGGCGTGGAAGAAGGAAAATTTAAGCTATATAGCTGAAATGTCGGCATTATTCAGCGTAAAATGGACAACCTACCTGCTGTAATAATTTGTGTCAATAGACAGCGTGTATTTCTTGCCAACGAACTTATTCAGTTTCCTTTCAGTGTTATAAAAAGCAACTATGTAGTTTTAAAATAAAATATTTTAATACTGCATTAAATATTATCTAAATAAGACTAAAATACTTGCGCTTCTGCAGCTTATTGGTCAAATCTTAAAATTTCTGTTATGGACTCCTGTATAATCTCGGTAATTTTGCTAACTGTTAAAATTACAAGTTATTTATTAAAAAATGTAAGATGTCAACCCTAAACATTCTGTGAGGAACCTCTAGTATCTCGTGTATTCGCCATTTTGTTTTATTTAATTTCGTCGTTCGTTTGTGTTCGCCGCCTGCGCCCGCGCACTGCAGGTGTACTCGGCTTCTTTGATATGTATCGATATGCAAAGTTGTAAGGAACCGCATTAGGTGCACTTTTTACAATCGCTGATTCTGTGTACCGATAGAAATGTTTTTTGATGATTTAAATAAACTGCTTTTACTGTTTTTATTTAAGAACAAAAACCTTCGACTTTTTAAAAAAAGTAGGACTTTTAAATATTTAACTTGACTTAGTTGTTTGTTTCGTATATTCATTTACATACAAATAGACATATAATTACACCACGTCCCTTACTTGGTAGGCAGAGAGTGTTATTCGTTTACAGATTATAAAAACTTTTTATGACCTCTTGAATGTTTCAGTTAGGGCTGATTTTGATGCATCATTATGTCGGACTTGAATACCTGATTAAAAAAATAAGGAAAAATAGGCTTTAAAATTAATTCCAGCTCGTCACTCCCTAAAACATCAAAAATATATTTTTAATGAACAATTACACCCACATGCATGTAGCATTAACATTTACCTATAACACATGAATAGAAAACTAAACTTTGGCCGAATTCCGCCATATTGATTATTGGTGGTTGGTCTATGCCATAGTAATAGACAATAACCTTGTGACGCTGCCGTCCCAATTCCATCAAAGTTGACAGCTAAAAGCATAAAGCTAGTTGCAAACACCTATCTCATTTCCTAGCCCAGTTGTTGCTTCCGAGCAGCCGTCAGAGGGAGCTTCCGGCTCCCCAGATTAGTATCGTCGTTTGACGTAGCCGCCATTGTTTCTATTGGTCGATTCAAGCTCAACGGGCTCAATACTTCGAAATTTAAATAATGTTCGTTTTTTAAATCATCCAAAGTATTGTATTTTATTATAACTTTTGCGTGTTTAACGATAATAATATAATAAATAATAATAAAACTGTGCTCAGCATGCATCTTATATCTTAAAACCGCCCATGAAGGTAAAGCTGTTAAGCTTTATGGAGTAGATTTATAAAATACTCTCTGGGTGGGATGTTATTCAGCGGAGTCCTTGATACCGACAATAATATTTTGAAATTGTAAATTAAAATTGAAGTGAAGTGAAAGTGCAGAGTTTCTAATGCTGAATATAGATGTCTCCTATTCTTATTTAAAATATTCAATTTCAGTTCCATCCAAATGAAAGATTGTTTATACTAAAGATTAAACTCTTTTAGAAAGTGGTTGCACATTTCATATTGCAAAAACTGAAAAAATCGAGAGTTTTTAAGACACTTTCAACATTTAAAATACATTCCAGCATATTTAAATGGTTCTATATTCGGGGAAAGCGTGGATAGCCATTACCGATTTGCATAATTCAGTCGTATGTCGCGGTAGCCACCGTCGATGAATCCTTTATCCTCTGTAAAAATGTCCCGTATTGGCAGGTGTCCTGATTAAGCCTGCGTTTTGGCTGACAATGTAAAGTGGCGATTAATTCTGTCTCATTTCACGGTGACAAGTTGACACGAGTATTTAAAATGGCGAATTGATAAGTGACATCAGTGTTCTCCGAAATAGATTTGGTTGGGAACATGTTGGCGCACTTTTCGACAACTTTTACATAGAATTTTATTTTTATCTGATATATTAACGGACGATTTTATTCTATACTAGCTGAGCCGACAGACATTGTCCTGCTCTAACTATGACAATGCTCTTGACAGTAATTAATACAACAAAAAAATAATCCACAAAATTGATAGCAAGATGAAACGACCAAGAAACGGAGTATATTTATATAAAAAACTAGCTGATCCCACGAACTTCGTATTGCTTGACGTTAACAGCTACTAATAATTTGTGCGATTGTGGTTTTTCCCACTTTCCATGCGATGACCACACGAAATAAAGATTTTTTTTTACAGAGTGACATTTAAAGTACCAGCCAATATTTGAGAAACGTTTCGGAATCGATAACACTTTCAATCTATGAAGTAATTAGTAATTAAAAATGTCAATTTATAATATGGATAAACCACAGCAAAATACAAGATGCATGGTTGTAACGTAAACAAAGCTTAAAACTGGTTAACCGAAACGGATAGACCAATTTTACATTTTTTTTATTGTATGGGTTATTGTCAGGAGAAGGATCATATTATAAAGACAAAACCCAGGTACCATTGGACGGACATTATAGTTTAAATTTTCCAATATACAAACTGTTATTAAATTCAAGTGATACGGAGTTCGCCGGGTGGGTTAATCCTTAACAAAAGTGCTTTGCCTTTTTATACTCAGTGATTATGCCCGCAAAATCTCTAATCGATCAATTAAACGAATATTGTCGCAAAATTCTTTATTGGCAAAAATATCGTAAGGCTTCTCATCTTAAACTAGGGCGACATAAACAATGTAAAGGAAACTGTAAAATACGACCGTGGGTCGTAATAGTGCCATCCATCCACCGGTCACATCTTCGATAGGGTTAGTTCCCACCTCCACACCTTTATGTGTCCCTGGTGAGACATAACGGCTCTATAGTTGAGAGCCCCGGTTTTTTGGCATCTATTTGTGGTCGCCCCTTGGCCCTTAACGACGTGTATCCCTTAACGAAGAAGCTAGTAAGATTTAAATTTTAAATTGGAATCGCATATAACGGCTCCGAAAATGTGTTCTCATGAATTATAAAAAGGTGACAATTTTATGTTTCTCACTATTAATGTAGGATAACAAAGAACGTGATAAAAAAAGGTTTAGAACTCTATTCAATAAAATTTATCCATCTTACTACAAAAAAAATAGACACTGGTTGAAGACATGTTTTAATAAACACTGAATATAATTTTAGATACTCAAATAATAACATGCCACTGCTTCAACCCCATATAGTAGTCGCATTTTAATCGATTCATATAAACAATATTAATATTTCAATTATTCGATTTGAAATGGTGGGAGATAAAAATACTTTCCAATAATAGTGACATCAAAAAAGCAAAAATAGAAGTTAATTCTGTCAGGGAATAATTATTATCTGAGTTTGTAATACCTTCAAAGAATATTTAAATAAATAAATAAACATTCCTGGCCAAATCACATAAATTGGATTAACCACAAAGTAAGCAAATGATGTGCTTTTACTATGGGGACACAGAATATTTATTAGATACCGAAATTTTACTAAACTCCTAGACCTGGAAATACAAACATCTAAATGTTATTACACAAATGTCTACCCCTGTCGGGAATTGAACCCGAGCATCACGGTTGGTCGGAGTCTAACCTCATTGATAATTGAGGCCGCCTACATAATAATATTGATCATTTAATAACATAAAATGTTTAAGGTGACATTGATTTAAGATTAAAGCTGTTATTAGTACATGTAGGCATAATTCTACTTTATTTAAAGAAAATTAAAAATTTTAGGAATTTAATTTTTTAAATTTAAATTTAGCGATTTAGAATTTTTTTATTAAAAATACAAGACCCGTGTTCCCCGTGTCACCAATTTTCCTCGTGTTGGTACTAGCATCTTTGCACAATTGACCATCTGCCTTCCTGCCAGGCAGCTAGTAAAAGGCGAGCATAAGCTTACCGTCACTAACACCGTGGTAACACCGTCACTAGTTGGTAGAGTTTCGCAGCGACTCATCCGGATTGGTACCACCGCCTTACCTATTCCTGCCGCCATAACGTCCTTACGTGTTCCGGTTCGGAGGGTAAGGTAGCCGGTAAACTTACTTTTGCTCGGGGCCTAACATGCCGACCTCAGGTTCGCAACGCAGCATCACCACCTTTGGTGACTCTAGGCGGCGTGAATTTCTTACCTTCAGGAAATCCGTCTGCTTGTTTGCCTTCCAATAGCATAAAAAAAAAAAGAAAAAAAAACACATCAAAATCATTACGCAGTAGAGATTACAAGCAACAAAGTCATAAAAGAACGAGGAATAGTATTCGCGATGATCCTAACGCAAAACGAAAATCACTAGGGCCCTGAATATATTATTATTTTTATGGCAACACTGTTGGGAAATTGAGAAATACACTACACTCACCCGCTGAATTATGTCGGCACGCATGTCATTAGGGAATTTTTGCGTCGTGATGTTGGGCTGACTGAATTTTTTAAAGATAACGACATAATTTTCTGATGGAACAACTTGTTCTCTGAACCTCAAGACTTAAGAATCTATAGTACATGTATTTATATCATTCTATTTTTTTTTGTTTCGAGACACACGCGTTAAAGTGATTGTATCAGTTCCATTGATCCTATGTTATTGCTATACTTTTCGTCCGATTTAATATCATATACAATTCATTTAAATAACAATTGTTTAATTTTTTTTTATACAAGAGGAGGCAAACGAGCAAGTGGGTCACCTAATGGAAAGTGATCACCGCCGCCCACGAACATCCGCAACACCAGGAGTATCACAGATGCGTTGCCGACCTTAAGTAATGAGTATGCTCTTTTCTTGAAGGTCCTTAAGTTAAAATATTAAATTTCTTCTAAAAATATGACATTTCTTAGTAATGTATCTAGCATTTATTAGTAACACATAAAAATAATTACAGAATTGTAAGTAATCTGAAAATAATGTTAAAAATTATAATAACTGAAAAAAAAATCCACGAAAACACATTTTTTATATAACTAGGAGTATAACTATTCAGATTTCCTGAAGGACCATGTTGACAGAAACTAAATATATTAGAGTTTGGGAAGCTTAGGGTAAATTATTAATCCGATTGACACGGCAACTTATTGGTATTTTTAACAATATTTTAAGAGAATTCTAGCACTTCGAAAGCATAAGATTTTAAACTTAAATCGTCGCGAATTAATAACATTTTTAATTATTTATACGGATTTTTATACTTCGAAAGCATTTTTAATAGCAATTGTATTTTGCAATTTTGACCCACACACATAAGGAAAATAATAAAAAAGAAACACAATAAAGCCTCATATTAAAATAAGGTGTAAATTTAACGCAATAAAATAATAAAAAGCAAGAACAAAGACATGTTACAAATAATTATTCGTTCTATGTCAACAAAGAATCCTTCGGATCCCGTCTCAACACCCCATAGATTCAGACGAACAAATGGATTGTTTCTCCATAGCAAAACAAAATTTATAGTTCGCCAGCGAATATTTCGAGCCTTTTTTTACCATGGGGGCTCTTTCCACTCCCGATTCTCGATTTATAGCTAACTTATGCCCGGTATAATCGTGATTTTAATGCAGCATGTGATTTATTGATGGTGCGGGATTGCTTTTCGAAATTTGATATCTCAATAGAGTTTATGATGCCCTGGTGTGGTGATCGAAATTGACATTTGTTTTTGAGTGACATGTCATTAGTTTATCGCTTAAACTTTTAAATATCATGATAATGATGATGATCTGCACAATGGTTTTGAAATAACATGAAATCTTCTTTCAAATCCGTACTAATATTATAAACTCGAATGAAATTTTTTTGTTCTTCTGTCACGTGATAACTACTTAATCATATATATATATCATCATGAAAATTTGTGCACATATTCTATGCAAATATTAAAAGTAACATAATTTAGAGACTTAAATGCAATTCGTGAAGCTTCGCATTCACGGGTAAAAGCTAGTGTGTATTAAAATTATTTTAACACGTTTAAAATTAATTCCTATAAAGTGCGTTTGTAATTTTTAATTAATAATGGAATAAGAATATATCAAAAAGAAATAACTGAAATATGTTAACACCAAGTCATTAAATTCAGGAGATATTAAATGCCATCAAAAAATGTGTAAAGGCTGTGAGTAAATGAATTCAATGAAACATAGGAATATAAAAAGAGAAGCATACACTAACTAAAATTTAAGACATGTTAATAAGAAAAAAAGAGGAAAGATGAAAGAATTGTAAGGACTATAAGTAACTAAAGTAAAGGTAATAATTATACAATAGTAACATGAATAAATTCGAAAATCAGTTAAAAGCTTTAGAAAACGACTATGAACAAAAAATCAGTTGAATGAATGAACAATCTTTATTTTTAAAACTTGGTACAAAATTAAGAGTTGATTGATGTATTCAAAACTCAGATATGATAAGGGCAAAAACTTTTCTCAGTCACGAGCCAAGTTGCAAAATTAAAAATAATTGTATGGCGTTTACAAAAACGCCGGTCCCCGGTATAAATTTGACAAATCCCGTTACCTGGCCGCCGGCCCGGACCGACTTTATCATTTTCCTGTTTTTGTGTACTCCGTAATAGGCATCATAAATTTTTGATAATGTTTTTTCGATTTTGGACGCGATGCGGCCGTGCGTTGACGAAAAACGTGAGTAAAAACATTTCTTGTTTTATCGATTTAACGGTATCAAAGGTGTGACGCACTTTACACTAACAGTATGTGGTTTGGGATTACATAAAATGACACACAAGTAAAAAATCGCTTAGATACACTTGCAATTAAATGTTATTTGAAGGTCAAGATTCCAAAAACAACAGACATTAGATGAACACGAGTTAAAACAAATTGTAAAAACGAAGAATATCATAAAATGTAAAATTTTTACATATTTGATATACATCCCTAATTGCATACTTTTATTTCGTTTTTTTTTAATTTAGAAATATAGTAAGGTTTTGCCTGTTACCTGTTTGCCAAAATGATGCAATTTACTTCCTTAACTAATGTTTAGATTTACCTTCAAATGTCTGTTTTAAATTTATGTCTTTTATTAATTACGTTGTGTTACTCATAATTAATCTAATTTAGGCTTCTAATCTTAACATTTTCTTGTATTAAACAATGTCAAGTGTTACAACCATGAAGTTATATGACTACTGGAGTTTATAATCCAAAAAAAGACCTGATGTCATTTTCAAATATTGTTAACTCACTCTAACTCACTGTAACCTCTCTTTTCGTTTTGTTTATCGACATTACAAGATTCTCAGAAAGAGAGGTTGGGTCAGTGAGTTAGTAGTATTTGGTAATTTTATCAAGTCTTCGTTAGGAGTCTAACTTTCAGTTCTAATATACATTGTACAAGGTTACAATACTTTGGATTCGTCTCAGCCCTTTATAGTGATATAACCTTTAAACCATTTATATATTAAAATAAAAAATACATGATAAGATAGTATGAAGTTTGCAGGTAGTGAATACATACGATTGGCCTAAAATAGGAGAACCGTTTTCATAATGATAATAATATATGGATAATGGATGTGGAGGAAGCAAGGCAGGTTTGCCAGGACGATGCGGTTTGGCACTCCATACTCTCTGACTACCCCGTAAGGGACTTGGCGTGAAGATATGTATGTATGATAATAAATTTACTGTCTCGCTTACTTACTTTATTATTAATCATTCTTTTGATTTCATCTATAAAAATAATACAACCAAAATAAATAAGTAGAAACAATTAAGAATAATATTGAGCGGTGTGCAGACCACCGCGGCACAAATCACAAAACACGCGATGCATTGTAAACATCCTGTATTTCCATAAATATATTCCATCATCTCACATTAGCTATCGACAATGCCAAATGCATTTAATTGTAATAACAAACGGGTAGACCTCCCTATTGGTACTGAGACTTAAGCTGAGTACACATTGATATTACATTCTGTCTATACATGTTAAAAATATTCCAAAGAGTCTTATTCGGTTGTAGTAAAAAAAAATTAGAAATGCTACAGAAATGATCTTGTACCGTTTCAGTATGTTTTTTTTATTTTGGCACTGCTAGCGTGCTTTGGTTAAATTTCTATAAATCCTAAAGAAAGAAAGAAAAATCTTATCAATTAATATGTTCAGTTAACGTAGCTGGTAGCGTAGCTGGTGTGAGGCTTAGTGTTTTATAATGAGAATTTTACCTATAAAACAGCGATAACAATAAAAAATAATTTTAAAAAAAGTTCGGGAATTTCATTTTCGGTACTCTTACACTTCAGAAACTGACAGCAGATTGAGATTTTAACAAATAGCGGTCAGTTCCTTCCGATTTGACTACCGAAAAGACAACCTGGTGGCACTGCAACAGGATTTTTTAGAATTATTGTATGTTTATTTAATTATCTGTTTGTATTACGTTTCAGATAAATTACGTGACCAATTTTGGTTTATTATTTGGAGTTTCATTTAAAAATCTGAACAATATTTAATCTAAAGCTGTTAATGTATCTTGAAAGTTGTGATTACAGGTAGCTCTATATTACCTGTAACTCTCAGGATACTATTTATATTTGAAAAAATCAGACTAAAACAGTAAAGACGACTAAGAAATCATTTTGATAATAATTATCAGAAAAAAAAAGTTTATTTTAACTATTGTTAAGAATGCTTCAATAAGTAGGCTTTGTGACTGCATAGTATAAAAAGTTGCTTTCAGAGTGATTCAAAAGGAACTTTTATATCTAATATATATAAATCTCGTGTCACAATGTTTGTCCTCAATGGACTCCTAAACCACTTAACCGATTATAATAAAATTCGCACACCATGTGCAGTTCGATCCAACTTGAGAGATAGGATAGCTTACATCTCAATTTATCGCGGGCGAAGCCGCGGGTAACAGCTAGTGTATAATAATTATTAACACAGAAGTTTGTTCAACTGTGCGAAGCTTGGATGTGCTGTTACTTTTTTTCAATTTTTTACTGTTATTTGACGAAAGATGTGTATCTGCCTTAATATTGACAGCTAGTTTACATTACTGAGCAAACGATGGTTTGTGCTATATTTGTCTTTGTTACAACTTATATCACTTCCTATATTGTGACAGCTTTTATATACATAGATTAGATTATGCCCAGTGCTTGAACTACGTCGCAATATTATCACTACAAATTTTAATTCCATGTTTCTACAGTCCCTCTCCGCCGAATTTAATGAAATTTAAACAATTTTAGGTTATGTTACAAAAAAATGGTTTTAAAGTGGTTTAAAATTATTGGTTGCGTGGTTTTTGCTTAATACGTTAAGAAACAGAGAGTTGGAAAGTTTAAAACCGTCAAAGTAACCTGTTCCGGTGCCTGAAACAAAAAAGTATCTTCACGCCCATATCTCCGAAGCAATCAGGCCTAGCCGAAGATACTAAGTCCCACAATGTGATAGGTGGCAAGCCTTTCGCCAACCGGGCACATATACTATCCCAGCAACATTTTTTTTATTAGAAAATTGGAAAAACCCAATTTCCTTTTTATTACCCGACTCGGGATTCGAACCCGGGACCTCATGCAGTCAAGTCCAACAACTGAACTGTTAGACAAGAAAGGTGAAATAACTATGACAAATAAAAATAGAATCAGTGTGTAATAAAAATATAAGACAAATATTATTTTTTGAAGATCTTGCCTAGGCGTTAAGTATGTGTCTAATTAAATATATTAAATAATTACAAAAAGGCCAACGTCTCTTTTGTGGCACACATCACACTCTCTTATTACATACACTCACACACATACAGACACACACACCCCCACACACAAAGTCACAGAAATACACTGACGAGACCCCTTTCTCGTTCCGGTCGAGTAATATTTTTCTAACTAAATAATTTTTAGTACTTATGGAGTTTAGCGATGACTGAATAGAATTGGCACCACCAATTACCGAATTCCGTCGCCTTAGCATCAGTGCTCAACATTATCGTGTTCCGGTCTGTAGCGATAAAGTAACCTTAGCCTTTTCGCCCAACGCACTAGTACCACTTTCTGAAGAAATTTGAAAAAAAATGTGGAATCAAGGTGTAAAAACCGCAATCGCTCGTGTACTACGGATCCCCAAATTAATAAAACGTAATAAAATGCAAAGAATTTAACCTATGATAAAATCCTAGGCTTATTCCAATACGTTTTATTATACTTAAGACTTCATCCCGAGAAAGAAACGAGATTATTGTTTTACGATGCTGTAAAAGACGCATAAGGGGTAATTCTCTATAAAACCCACACTTCCCATACAAGTACGTATATGATTTACCAGTTTTATTACCTGGTTTATCAAATGTGTTTGTATCCCAATTAGTATGTAACGGTTGTATAGCAATCTATGGTACATGTTATAGGCAAGAATAAAATGACAATAGTTTTTTATGCCTTAATTACACACAAAATGTAATCAAATACATAACGCGATACTGCCCTATGAGTTTAAGTTTTAAAAGAGAATCTGCCAAGGCGGATAGCTAAGAGTTGTAATCGATTCTGATCCGAAAGACCTTTCTCGCAGCGCAAAGAAAGAAGAAACTCTATAACGTTGTTGTTGTACGCTTGAGTTGCATTTCAAGTTTTCGTAGAATCTCGTGTTTCCGGATACCAAGATTTCTCCCGTTTAATTATTTTTACGTATCCTATTAAATAAATATTAAAGTATATTAAAGTAAAGTAAAGTATATTAAGTATATTAAAGTTGAGATTTGTACCTATCCTAATACTTAATACTAGAATAAATCAGATTAAAAGTAAGTGAGTAAATATCTTCACGCCCATTTCCCCGAAGAGGTTGGCAGAGGCACAACCAATGCACCCACGACTAGCCGAAGACACTAAGTCCCACAATGTGATAGGTGGAAAGCCCATCGTCAACCGGGCACATTTCTAGTCTAGAGCAATATTTTTTTATTGGAAAATTGGAAATCCACATTTTCTTTTTCTTGCCCGACCAGGGATTCGAACCCGGGACCTCATAAAGTCAAGTCCAACACGTGGACCGCTAGACCACAGAAGCGATTAATCAGATTACTAGTGAAAAAACATGTTATTATTATTGATGTGAGAGATTTCCTTATATTTAAGCCTTAGGAGCATTGGTTACAAGCTGCTTTCCATCAAAACAGTCATTGTAACCGAATATATCTTTAGGTAAACATTTATTATTAACATGTCGTTATATATCATAATAACGTGGACACGGACAATGGTGCGTTATGCCTTCGAGAAGAACGGGTGACGTATCAATTTCACGGGGAAAACGATGCTATCGAGGAATCGTGTCTCCTTGTTCGGTTTTTATTTATTATCACGTACAGATGGTAATGTTGGCTGTTTACAAAAGTATGTGTTGGCCACACTTGAAAGTGATAAAGAAAAATGAATTTCGTTCGGCGTTTAAATTAAGTAAAGAATTTCGAAATATAAATTCTTATAATCAAATAGATTTAGAGAAAATGGCGAGTGCGAAATTACTTAGATGTATCAGCTTTGATGTGTCAATTTAATTAAGTACAAACAACTTTTTGCGAAATTTTTTTGTTTTTTTGAAGCCTGAAAAATACTTAAAAACTTTTTAATTGAATGCAATAGCGAATATAATGTATTTAAATATAAATTTAGAGATGCGAAATTGGTCAACGGGTATCATGCTAAAACAGGAAAACATTTAAATTGTATTAATGGTATAAATGGTCTACATAATCTGCATACCTACCGTGAAAATAATAGTGACTTTTTACTTATTTAGAATGCCATTTACCGTATTACCCCATTTATTTTATTTAAAAAATGGAATATTTCTATTTCTCAGCGCTGGTATTGTATCGACCAGGGAATCAAACTCGTGAATAATTTAAACGCTGTCTGTGGCATTTGAGTAACACGAAACAGGACAGGTCTCACGAGAACATTACTTTGCAGCTGCTAGAAACAAAAAAAATATTTATACATTTACACAATTTATGATGTTCTAGTAATATCTAATATTTTATTAAAACTATTTATAATCTATTTCACCCCACACAACTGTATTGTCGCTTTTATTTGATACCTACATTACAAAGCAAGATAAAAAAAATATTTACATACATAATCAATGTTGTGAAATTCAGATGACAATACTCAAAAAAAGTTTCTTTGCAAGATGCTTCTTCTTAATTTGAACTTTCTGATACTGTTTGTCTCTTTTGTTGGTCCGGGCTACTTTTCAGAATAGACAATCTGCCTTTCTGCCAGGCAGCTCTTAAAAGGCGAGCATAGGCTTACTGTCACTAATACCGTGACATCTGACTAGGTGGTAGCGTTTCGTACCGACTCGCCGGATTGGTACCACCGCCTTATTTATTCCTGACGCCATAATAGGCTTGCCGTTGATGTGTTCCGGTTAGGAGGATATTATTTACTTACAGTATTATACGGTATTATTTTTATACGGTATACTTTTGCTCAAGGCCTAACAACCCGGCCTCAGGTTGGCAACGCGCCATTACCACCTTTGGTGTCTCTAGGCGGTGTGAATTCCTTGCCGCCACGAAATCCATCTGTTTTTTTTTATTTCATGATAATGGAAGGCAAACAAAAAGATGCAAGCAAGTATTGCAAGCAAGCAATACCATAAAAAAAGAAAGGGCTTTGGCTTTATTTTTCACGAATATCTTTTATTGCTTCAAATCGTTTAAATATATCCATTCATCTAATTATCTCAACATCTGTACCTGAATTAAATGGTTAATTATCCCTCACATAATCTCCAAAGGCCTGAACTTTTAAAGGCAATTTTATTTAAATCCACATACAAATCGAGCCCGAACTTCATTAGGAGGATAGCTTTAGCAAATTCGATTTGTCTCATTGCGTTTTGTTTGTTCCAGCATCCGTACCCTTCAGAGGATCAGAAGAAACAATTGGCACAAGATACAGGGTTAACGATACTACAAGTAAATAATTGGTGAGTACAATTATCTTTAATCTAGTATCTATTATGACATAATTGCGATATTCACATATTATTTTGCGCTCAAGGAAAATTAGAACATAGACGACCTTACGAAACTAGAGAAGGTAGTAAGAGGCAACCATCTCTTGTAAACAATTGTAAAGCGTAGTCAGTGCACAAACTATAAATGATAAATCAACTAATGAAGAAAAAGAAAAAAATGTAATTTATCACTATGATATATAAATTTTTTTTACAACATACACTAATTGAATCTAACCCCAAAGTAAGCAAATTATACGCTTGTGTTATGGATGTTAGTCAACGATACTAATACATAGACATACTTGAATAGATACCAGAATAAATTTAATTAACACCCATACCCGGAAATGCAGACATCTAAATGTTCATCACACAAATGCCTGCCCCCGCCGGGAATCGAACCCGAGCCTCGCGGTATGTCGATGTAGTTAGGCGAGTACGCTAGCCACTCGACCAACGAGGCGGTATTATGTAGTTTATAAAATATAATATCTTCTGATTTATTAATAATCATCAATATTAGGGACAAAAGAAGTAACGAACTTAAGTCTAGAAAAGCTACATTTAATATAAAATTATAAATCTTTACAGTTAAGTTTACATAAAATCAGTGAAATTGAAAGGATAGGAGAAAAAATAAAGAAAATATATTTATTTGCGGAACATGCGTATTGAAATTGTTACAAAATTATTTAAGCATTCCAACGTATTCTACCACATTGTGGCGTATAAAATAAGCATTGATTTTAGCAAACTTCTCTTAGAATATTTTTAAGATTATGTCATTCGTTCAAGTTTTCTATATAACCCCAGTTAAAACAAATTCGTATCGCATTATTCCTTCGGTATTATCGTGAACGTCTTATTTATTTATTTTTACTTTATTACTTACTTGGAGCCTGTTGTAGGTAAAATGTACATTTCAATAAATGTTCTTAGAAAATAAGTAGTAGAATCAATGCCTTAAAGAGAGCAAAACGAGTCGTACTAAATTTAGGATTTAATCAGAATATCCCGATATAGAGTTCCAGGCCTCATTTGACATTTTTAAACACTTAGATTGTCGCCAACGCACCGTATTACCGTGTGACTAAGCGATGTAACAGAAGACAGCGATCTTTGGTCCGCAATTCTTAAGGTGCTTCATATTTGCGACGTTTAATACAGGCCCTCCCTTTTAATTTTAATTTTCGCTAGAAATTTATTTCTCAAATAACAAAATATATTCTTTTTTAAAATTTCTTGAGAATTTGATTAGTATTTATTAAAAACTAAATTAAATTAGAAAACTCAATTTAAGATGTTTGACTGTACATAAACACGGATTACCTATTTCGTGTTTGTTTTAGTCTGTTCGAACTAAAGTTGTTATTTCGCAATGTGTTGAAAAATCTATACACAATTAGATTCAGCAAATAAAAGCAAATTACATAATTTTATATATTACTAATTTAAGTCAATGTAATGTCCTATTGGTTGCAGACATTTTTTTTCATATTGTCACTTAACACTTTTAGAAGAAACAAATAATAATTAGGCACTTCAACAAATTAAACTTCGGTAAAGTTTTCGCCCTTATCAATCATGCATATATGTGAGTTTGTTTAAAAATAACTATACACAAAGTTAATATGGTTATCAATGGGAGCCTCGGTTCTTTAAGCGTTTATTTAACATTAAAAATCGCGGGAAACTCCGTCTGTCTGAAACACCACATGCAAACACCCGTCGCTGTTTCCCAGTTAAGTATGTATGGAAATATCATGATTATCTTAAGTCCTCGAGCATAAAGTATCTAAGTTTACGACTCCTGTTGGTACCTAGCAATAAACGCGATTATTAATGAGCTGGAGATTCCGTACGCAAGTGCAGGCGTCACATGCATATGGTGACTTATTTTAACGAACGTTTTATTAAAAACCACATAATTTATAACGGCGCTTGCTATTACTTTACTTGAGGATACTTTTACTACACAAGAAACTTTCTAAGAAGGCCCTTTTGAAACATAAACTCAATAACAGATTGTTACAATATAAGGAGAATGACGAATATGTAATCAATTATTCAGTTGGTGATAAGTTTGCTACCTATCATATTGTTGGACTAAGTATTTAAGGTAATCGTAGTTAACATAGTCGTACTTCTGCCGCATCGAGGATACGGGCGTAGATATTTTTTTTAGAAATACGTTCATTTAAATAAAATTACAATGACGATAGGAAGCATTATCGTCCAGGTTTTAATTGTGACAAGGCCGAATGTCTTCGTCATTTCTAAACTAGATAATTGTGAAAAGTAATATAATTAGTTCTAAGTTGCTTTTTGTAATCCTTAAATCTTTTTGTCACCTTTTATAACTTTATCTTACTGACGAGCTCATAGTTCGAGCTTACTTATTTTTTAGTAATCTTATTTTAAATTTTAAATCTCGTTTGCAGCAATACGCAACTTTAGCCGCTAGCTGTACACGCGTGTTTGCGCAATGCACGTGGGTGTGTATCCCGCGCATCACGGCACCGTCAATAAAACGCCGGATAAATTGACTATTGCCGGTCTGACAGGGCCAGATATGGCGGACGCGGTATTTCGTAATCCGATTTGTTATTTTGTGCAAATAAGATTTGTAACAGGATTCGGACATATTTATTAAAGATTTAAAGACCCGAAGACCGTGAACGGTGTTCTGGACATAAATGCATGGGCTGTAATTTGTAGTGTTACCTGCGAAACATTTGATTGTATCATAAATTCATGGCATGATTGAATCAACAAATGTTATATCGCATGAGAATAAATATTCATAGGAATTTATAAATGGGAGAAAAAAGAACATCATTATTAATCACTTGATGAATGACGTTTATCATTCGAATGATAAATCTTTAACAATCATGGTCTTAAACGTATAGATTTAATCGCAGACTGGACTTCAATCCGTAAACCTTGAGGTATATTACAAAATTTACAAGTTTTCACCTCAAATTCCAATGAAAAATGGTAAAATTAATAATAATTCACAGCTTAACCATTAGTAACGCATGTAGTAACGTACTTCGCTTTTACCAAAATACACAGATTGTTAGAACACTATAATATAAAACTAACTTGAAGTAAATAGAAAATTGTCTTACGAAAACTATTTTACAAAAAAAAATTAATTTACAAAAAATGACATAGCTTACCCATTTAAAAATGTTCCTTAAAAATAACATCGAGAATAAGTGTTTTTTTATGTAAAAAGAAAGCTAACAATCACACGTTTCTCTTGAAGATAAGAGATAACCGTGGCCTATACAGATACCATAGATATTGCAGGTACGTCGCTGTCTTGTGCCCCTGGTGTTAAGCTAATGAATGTGCTAGTCTACCGGCTACCCTGCCCTCTAGACAGGAACATGACAGACTCGTTATGGGGGCTTATTATCTACCTTTGATCGCCTCTTAGGCTGGTAGGAAGAAAGTTCGACGGTTGCGTTTTTGGCAGGTTTGGCTGCTGCTACAATTGAAATTTAAAACACGTTAAGCATATACTTAATTAACAAATCTGTTTGATATTATTAAATAGCTTACCGCCTTACTACAAAATTTTTTCACCTGTTTAGCTAGATACTGTTTAAAATTGACGTCCAGCCAATAACATGCTACACGTCGATGACGTGTCAGCATATTATTGGTTGAGAATCTAACTTAAGATACTGCTTAATAAAACGCGCGTCTAACGAGCGTCAACATTTTTTTTGTCGTAATGTACGCCGCTTAACGAGACAACAAAATATTTTTTTGTATATAATATAACTTCATTTCTGTCACGAACCCTAATTGTTAGAGAAACACTCTTAGAATACAAACAATTTTACTGTAAACCACTATCTGAAATTACATCTCATACATTGGCAGATAACTTTATGTGCAATATCCATTGCAGTTTATGATTAATTTATATATGTAATTTTGATATCAAAATGGCAGTGTATTGTTTTTTCTTCATAATGACGAGCTTTATATCGTAGGGCTTTAACCCTTTGTGTGAACAGGTGTCTTTACCCCTTCCGATTACAAACCATCTCGAGAGAATACTATGTGTAAATATTTGATAAGTATAGCTTTTCTCGCGATTGTAAATGTTTTTAAATTGAAATTTAAATACATTAACAATGTTAAGCGCTAATTTGTGCGTTGGAAACATTGTTTATCTGTATAATGTGTTTAAATTGGATTATAAGTTCATTTTATATCCGTATTTACATATGTATTTCTTTGTATTAGTATCATTGAGACCCTTAAATCAGAAGTAAGTATTTAACTGAATTTGGGACTAGAACTAGAACAATAGAAAATATTTATGAATTTATTCATTTATGTTATTTACGCGTAACTTGCAGTTTCCAGATTAAGTATATAAGTATATTTTGATCATATTCCTATGAGATCTTATCGAAATTATAAATAAATTTAATATAAAATAGGCAAAACGTTGTAAATTAATGTACCTGATTATACACTTTTAGGATTATAGAAAATTTTAACATTATAATTATTTGATAATATCATAGTTGCGGTATTAAATAAATAATATCAAAAAGTGTTTTTACTTGTTTCCTGATAAGTAATACATGTTTTACATAAAACGTATACATTCATACATATGTAGATAGCAATTTTGTATAGATATTCATTTTTATTAACGACCACTTTAAAATTAAAAATTTTCCACTAACCCCGACAAAACCCACATATACTGTAGCTAAGAATCATCTGACATGATCTTTAGCTTTAAAACTAAATTATCCGCATCAAAATCGGTCCATTCGTTAAAAAGTTATGATGTCACAGACAGCTAACCATAAATATGGACATAAATCGTTTCACAACCTAAAAGCTTCTTTGGAAAAAGCAGAAAGCTACTAACGCATTTACCTGGTGACTAAGAGATGTGATAGTTTTTAAGTTCACAATACAAATATGATTTACTTCTAGAGATGATAAGAAAAAGTAGATGGACTTAGGGACTGTAGTTGAGCACATCGAGTAAAATTAAATTTACTCATTAGACTATAGGTTAGATCGTAATGTAGGGTAAGAATCTTTTTAGAAATTTCTTCCAGGCAATAAAACTAACTCACGAATTTAATTTATAGTTAACTCCGAAACACTTATGATATTATAATTAAGTGAAGTGTTTTTGACGAAACAACTTTTTTCAAGTGGTAGGCTGAGATTCTGGGGCTGGTTCGGACACATAGAGAGAATGACAGATGAAAGATTGACAAAGCAGATATACAATGCGAATGTGGATGGATGTACATACCCGGGGAGACCTAGGTTGATATTCCACGACTAAATCGCTCGGGTGCTATCCGAAGGTTTTTTTATGATATAGGAAGGCAAACAAACAGACGGATTTCCTGATGGTAAGAAATTCACGCCGCCTAGAGACACCAAAGGTGGTAATGGTGCGTTGCCAACCTGAGGTCGGGATATTAGGCCTCGAGCAAAAGTAAGTTTACCGGTTAACTTACCCTCCGAACTGGAACACGTCCGCGCAATATTTCGCCATAAAATTTGGCACACTTATAGTTTATGTGTAGGAGAAGTGCAGAACGCTATTATTTTTTAATACTAATGCTTACAAAGTACATTAAATCAATAAATAAACATTACTCACACTACCATGCATTTGACACACACAAACAAATATATTGATGATAACTATAAAATATCACAGATGGCGCACTAAAAAGTTTGGAAACAAAGTAGTGGGTCTTGAGACGTTCTTACCAACAAAATATTAAAATTTATTATGGTCGAATTTCGACCAATGGGCGGCCACTAGTATAAATAAATAAGACGAAAAGTACACTGTATCGAGCCGCTTCTTTAGTATTAGTTTATATGCCTTTTGTTAGCAGAATATTCCATACCTTAACACCAAACATAATTTTACATATTGGTTTGAATAAAAATCCCATTCCAATAATTTTATTCACGGTTTATTAAGAACATCTCCTGTCACTTAGCGAACATTCAGTTGTAATACCATTAAACGCACGGGGTTCTCCATAACGTAGAATTGGTCCGCTCTGGGACCCTTCTTTAACTAGCTCGTCCCTAATTGGTATTGTATGAAGATGCAAATTCGAAGAATAGGAAAAGCTACCTCCTATTGTTGAGTTCCTGTTACATGTAATTGATAAGGCGTCTCGGATTTGAATTTCAAATTTTATTTTTCATTCATACCTCCAGGGACTTCCAAATTCCCGTTTATAGCATTGTTTTGTAATTCCTTTTGTGTTTCTGATCTAAATGAATATTCTACAATGTTTTGAAAATTTTATTTTTATATGTATAAAACTTTTTTACATGTATCCAAATCTTTCAATATAATTGAATCGAATTCAAATGCTACTTACTTACCTAGATATTTTTTGCTCTGTATGTAAACTCTATAGCGCTTTCTGAATTATCTTAACTGTTCTAGTTGTTGTTATCAATACTAACTTTAAATATTTTCCTCATGCTTGTTTTAATGTTTGCCATATAAACAATAATAATAACAAGGATTATAATTTCTTTTTAACAATAAACCCACGGTAAAATCACATTGGAAACTCGTCCAGGGAGCCCTAATATTAGCACACATGAGATAGATGAATATAAATTTTCTCTAAACTAAATCCCCCAAATCAAAATTATACACAGTTTCACAAAAATGTTATGACAAAACAATAGAATATCCAGCTTGCAAATTTACTTAGGATTGAATAGCCCTTCTATCGGTAGCAGCATTTTTTTATTTACCTACTACATTTTTTTAAAAAAGAAATGAAACAATTGTAAGTGAAATCAGAAGATCTTTTTGATTTTTTTTAATGATATTGGAAGGCAAACAAGCAGACGTATTTCCTGATGGTAAGAAATTCACGCCGCCTAGAGACACCAAAGGTGGTAATGGTGCCTTGCCAACCTGATGTCGGGATGATAGGCCTCGAGCAAAAGTAAGTTTACCGGCTACCTTACCCTCCGAACCGTAACACGTCATGACGTTATGGCGGCAGGAATAGGTAAGACGGTGGTACCAATCCGGGCGAGTCGCTGCGAAACTCTACCACCTATTCAGATGTCACGGTGCTACTGACGGTAAGCCTATGCTCGCCTTTTGCGAGCTGGCTGGCAAGGAAAGCAGATGGTCTATTCTGCAAAGGAGCCCGGACCAACACGGCCATATTCCTATCCGGTAGATTTTTGCCTTGATAAGAACTGCTTGTTAGTCTATCACCCGTAATCAACAAGCATACATTGCTAAGTAATGAAAAAACGATATGGGAATTACGACCTGTAGCTATGCGTTCCTTGCAACAAGATATCCAATTCATAAACAATACTTAAACCAGTTTGGCGCAACTTTCATATAAAAAAATAAAAATAATAAGTTTGCTATGTTTTTTATTCGCCCAAATCATATGACATTAGTTGCCTTATATCTGAATGCCTTTAGACTTACTTTCACATTAAACGGGTTATAATTTTTCAAGTAAACTTTATAGAAATTCGGGTTTGCTATGTATCTATGGAAGTCCCGCCTCTTACTACGTAGTATTTATATACTCTTTGACTTAAACATTATTATGAATTAGATGGCTTGACCCAAGGACCGCATAACTAAATGACGTAATTCGCACATAGTTGTTTCATTACTTAGCGGAGTATGCTTCTTGAATACTGGTGTATGAGAAGTATAAAACTATATTTCTAGTACAAAAATATGAAAACATGAAGGACATCAATAAATTCACATCTAAACCATGACATAATACGAAAGATGCCAAACGTGAAACCGTGATAGGGTAGACAATGCAGCGTGTGTACCAGGATAACAAAGGGTGTATCGAGAAATTGGATATCTATTGACGAACACAATAACTAACGCAACGCCAAACCTAGATTATAGACGGCCTAGCGCATCGCGACAGTCTGGATTAGACGGCTTATAGTATTACACTTGATTAGTGGCCAATAGATTGTGAGTGGGGATAACTGGTTAATAATAATTAAGGAGAGTTAGGGTGATTTATGATTTACTGTTATTGCTGTCTAGTTTAATGTAACTTTAAGCGTTTTAGTGTATAAAAGATCATATTAGATCTTTCGCGTAAACAAGCATACGATAAATGAAAAAAATGTACATTAGGAGCCTAATTTCAAATTTTAGACATCTAAAAAATAGCATATTCTTTCTCTTAAAATTTCAGATTTGGTTAAAGTAAAATGTAAATATTTAAGGTTCATTTTTCAAGAACATATTTTATGTAAAAATGTAATTAAGACCACGCTTATATGCTGTATGCATTATTTATGTATTAATTAAACAAAGAAAAAATGTAATTACTGTGTAAAAAATTCTAAATGCAAATAGTAAATATACAATATTCAGTTATAATATTTTAAGTTATTAGCTTTTAAATTATTTAGCCAAAGTACCCATAGAAGTGAAAATTTTGAGACAGAAAAAAACGAAAACAAAGGGAAAAATAAAAATCAGCCACAAAACGATACGAAGCTGAACATTTTCAGCTACTTTGTAAACTCTCAAAACGGCTCGTTCATTTGTTTATTCGTGAGCGCTGTTTATATTGCTGAAAATTGGGATTTATTAATATTTCTTATAGCAAGTAAAATTAGAACTTGTTTGCAGTATCTGATTTTCTAAGTATTTAATAATTACTTTTTAATCCTGATCTTATTCATATTTAACAAAGATTTTTAAATAGTTTATTTGATATTAATTATTAATCTCTTAACCGGGTATGCCAAAAAAATCATAAAAGTGAAGTAAAGAAATGAAAACGATCCAGAAAATTTGTGTTATTGCCAATTGCATTCTCAATAATAATGTCAGAGATATGGTGGGACTAAAAGTTAGTATTACGTTACTCGTTTCAGCTATCAAAAATATGGTAACAAAGTGGTAGATTTAAAAACGCCAGAGGCATCTCTAGTGTCTATTTCTTGTATTTGAAACTGTTTTAAATAATTAAATCTCACATTGCATTAAAATACACACATATGCCTGCCTAACTTCCTATATATTCATTACCTTTTCTTCACAAATAAACCAGTTTCGGAGACTCTTGACATCCCTCTCGGAAAAAATGTGAGGGGTTTCATTATGAAATGTCAACCTAGGTTTGCCGGTGTACTTATATCTATCCACATTCGTACTGTGTATCTTTTTACGACCATCTTTCATCTGCCATCGTTGCCACATGACTGAACCAACGGAGCAAGCTCTTTCCAATTTCATTCCAACATTTTCTTTAAATCCCACTCTTCATCGGATCTTACTATTGCAAATTTGCGCAACATCATTAAAATATACTGACAATATAAACATCGTAATAAAAAAATCAAACAAGACTATCAGGAAAATAAACACTATGGCCGTAATTGAAAAACAATTGCCACAAAACGGTACGGCCCCAAGGATTTGGAACAACGTTGAAAACTCTCGAA
>NJDC01001788.1:208799-227549 GCA_002245475.1 Calephelis virginiensis | reverse complement strand
GAGCCATATGGTCATGGATTTAGCAAAAACACTCAATGTACCTCAAATATCCAATAAACCCATTTTTAATTAGTAGGTGCCTTAATATGACTTAATTGATTCTTAGTATCATGCTCATCATCTTGATGCATGGCGATCTACAACTGTGCGATTCCGAGGGCATTTTTTACCTCGCACAACACCTTTGTAGAATCAGTTACCGGGGGCTGTATTCCCAAACGATTATGACTTAGGGACTTTCAAGAAAAGAGCGTACTCATTCCTTAAACGGCGGTGACCACTTCCATCAGGCGACCCACATGCTCGTTTGCCTCATCTTGTATAAAAAAATCAATACAATTAGTACTTCACAGCCGGAGCAACGAATCCGCTAAAACTTTAAGCGAAGACAAAGTAAATGGTAATACGGCCATAACAACTTGCCAAGATGCTGCGACAAGATTCTCCCTACAATTTTAGTTTATGACATATTAGTAAGATGTCAGACGACAGACGTTTATGGCGTCATAAACCCAGCCTCTTCACTTGTTGAGTTTATGATCGCATTATACAAAGACAAGTCCGAACCGCTCTTATTTTTATAGCACTAAAGAATACATCCCTTACTAGGTTCGCAGAAAGTTAGTGGTGTTTAATTTTGACCCGTGACAGCCAATTAAATGGGGAAAGAATTAAGATTCGCTTGCGGAAGGTAATTATAATCTGTTATGAATAGATTTTATGACAACAGGCTTTATTTAATTAAAGTTGACATTGTTAATGGTTAAACAAATAACTGAAAAAAAAATCTTGTGAAGTAATTTATAAAAAATAGAACTTTTAAATACATCTTTCCCACTTATGAAAGATTATAAATGAAAATGCATATGACAATACAAAAACAGTACCTACGTTGCAAATTTTGAAAGAAAAGTTACTTTTGCAACATAGATCCTTTGTAGTACATATATGTATGTTTTTCAAAAGTATTTTAATATTGAGCAAAATTTTTTAAGGATTATGCCAATGACCAGCTTTACGGAAAAACCTTTAAATATCGTTCTATCGTATGAAAAATTACTAGTCAGAAATTTATTTATAATACGAATTTCTACAATTCTACAATTTGTAACAGTGGAAGACACACAATGGTGGTGATTCTGCTGTTTAAAAACTAAACTTCTTTTAGATGCATGCGATCCTTTAGATAAAAACAAAAGAGATAGAACATTTTGGACATGCCAGATTAGTCCGGACATGTCAAAATTGTGACGTTTCTAGTCGTAATGTCGTGTACAGACTAATCTAACAGTACTAAAGTGTTTTGTCTTTTTCTATTACTTTCGTTGAAAGAAGATAGCGATACTACTGTACATAAACATTTTGAAGAAAAGTCCTAAAACTTCAACCTCTGAGTGTCGTTCTAAAATGATCTTTATTTATTTCTCAAGAATTGGCTAAGGATTACATCCGTTATGCCATACTATTAATTCTAAATGATTCTACAATTGGTAGTAGAGACACAGTAATTAGTGAGGCAATGCCTCGTTGAAAGACAAATGCACGGTGAGCACCGAGGTGCGAGACACCGCGTAACTTATGCGCTCCGGGGCGGGGTTAATAGCTAATATCGCCGCCTAATGACCATACTCGTCTTGAGCGTAATGCCCCACATGGGATCCGAAACTACAGTAAAACACATCGCGCTTATGTTCGCTTAGTAATTTACGCGTAATCTTTCTCTGTCATTATAGGTTTAATTGTCTGTGTACCTTTTGATTAATTACATAAAGCTCAACAAATTTTTGTGAATCCATAACAGTGTTTCTTGTTGATCCGGAGCATCTAAGTAAAATAGACCTGCCTTTATTGTCTGACAGCTCGTAAGAGGTGAGCGCATGTTTTAAAGTTCACTACCGACAAGCGCATTAGCGCGGGCAGTAGAGGGCTGTCCAGCAACTTGTCCACCAACCTATTTCTGCCGCTATAATGAGAGTGTCGTGTTCCGGTCCGTAGGGTAAGGTAGGTAAGTCTACCTTACTCAAAAGGCTTCAAAAGTCCCGGCAACAGAACGAATGATGCGTATTTTAGGGCAACGGTTATCTCTTACCATCAGGGGAGCAGACGTATATAAAGACAACAATAATGACAATAACGTGTTTCCGACTCGAAGCTGAAATGGTTTTTCTTGAACATAGAAATTTTCCGACTACTTATCCACATTTGTATCGTATACATACCCCATAGCAGATTGTTCATCTAATGAAGACTTTGTTACAAAATGAACACCTGCTGCATCACAAAGCATTAAAACATAATCCCGTAACCTAAATATCACATTTCACTCTATTTTTAATTACGTTTATGATCTTATATCAATAATTACATCGTCATATTCAAATTATTACGAGTTGATGAGCATTAAAAATAAATTAAACCCACTTAAGAATGCAAATAAAAACTATCAACTCAAAGTTGTAAATCATTCTAAAATTATATTTGAAAAGAACGCGAGGCGCCTAGCCCAAAATGGCTGCTGGAACAACACGCTTTAATTCAAACATAAACGTTGCTCCAGACGTTTTTATATCCCGAAATTTAATTGCCTATACGATTACAAAGGACTCGTTGTTTTCACAAACACTTGATTTACGATTTCAGAAAAAAAATCCTAACGAATCTCCTTTCGAAACAGATAGATCGTGTTTGACACACTCAGTTTTGAAAATATTTGTTTACTACTGGTCTTTGATTTAGAGTTGACGTTCTTTTGTTTTTTAACGATTTCCTATTGTTTGAAGAGTTAATAAATCTTAGCATGCAGTAAATGATCACTATAATTTAGTAAAGAAATGTGATAGCCTTATAGAAGACATAAATCAACAAAGAAATATGGGCCGACGTTAAGCACCTATATCACCAAGTTTCGTAAAAATTCAAATCAAGTAACACCTAATATTTATTGGTTTGTTGATATGGAATCATTGAGCTGATTTATATTTTTAAATTATTATCTGGTGTTAACTAGCTCAAATTGGATAGCCATTGAATGTTACGCACGTATTTCTTTGTCTTGACTCATAATTTGTCTATAGTTTTATAATGTTTTGAAGGCTACAAATAAATATGTAAGTAAACATTGTCAAAGATGAACGTAGATCATGGGGGTGATTATGTATCTCAGTTATCAACTCAAACTGTAAAAGTGTACATCAAATGACGTCATCTGTGTTTGTTATCTCTATTGTATTTTTGTTGGTCACTGGAGATAGCAAATACAAAACACGTCATTTGACAGCGATTCGATGTACACTCATCCATTTTGAGTTGGTAAATGAGTTACATAATCACCCCCCATGACAACGATACCATTCTAATTTCATATATCGTACACTTTTGAACTAGACACTGAAAAATCCTATTCATTCTATAGCCGGTTCATTTAGTCATTAATTTAAACGCATCTCTATTTTAAATCTACGTTTCACACTATTTTAAATTGCATTTTAATATGATGGAAGTTATCATAATTACATGTATAGTATAGTTTTTATCATGTACAAGTAGTTTAGTTTTGTGCATTAGGTATTACAATTTCTTACTTCACCTTTGTGTGATACAACACCATTTATGCTTATTTTTAACGGATTTCAATAAAGGAGGAAGTCATAGGTTTCGACTCTTTGTTTTTTACGTATTTATTTTCATATCTATTTTTTCGTAAAATCTAAACCGATTTTAAAAATTCTTTTTTTATTTGACGGTATATTTCATTGGCACCAAGTCTGAATCTAATGCTGGAGTCCAGTGAAAATCGAGAAAAAACTTTATTTTTGTAGATGACTTAAGGGTACTTTTTGAAATCGAAGAATCCTGTCTTGGACGAAATTTTTTAATAGTTAGTAGGGTTTCGTAGCGACTCGCTCGGTTTGGTACCACCACCTTACCTATTCCTGCCGCCATGTCAGCGCTTGCCTTTGCCGTTCGGAGGATAAGGTAGCCGGTAAACTTACTTTCGCTCGAGCCCTAACGTCCCGACCTAAGGTTGGCAACGCGAAATTGCCACCTTTGGTGTCTCTAATCAGTCTGTTCGCCTTCCAATATCATAAAAAATCGACTTTTGCTGTTTCATTGCGCATAAAATTATTCAATTTGTATTTTAATCTTGAAAAAAACTGTATCGAATTCACTAAATATTCTAAAGTTATATATTTCAAATTATAATCACAATAACAAAATAGCAACACAAATTAACATAGTTCAGAAGTCTCAAAGATAATTTTAACATATCGCCAACCTAACGATTATTATCACACAAATTTACCTATTATCTGCCCTGGTATCTAGTTCAATGCTACCAACACAAGTGGTTGTAATGGGAAAACAAAGAGATGTTGTAATTTGCAATCCCAGCGGGCCTGCCCTTATAAGGTTTGCAGAGCCAAGCGGACGCAGAGTTCTGCCTGACTTGGCTATCATTAACATTACATATACGTCCCAGTAACATTCGTACTTCGCGACATTTGTCTCTTGTACTATTGTGTGTACAAATAATACTTTTATATTATTCTTATTTCGTTTTAATCTCTACACATTTAAAATTGTAATTCAGAAAGTAAATGTGTCCTTGCATTGACGATACTGCCCAAAAAAACAAGCATTTGGGACACATCCAAAAATAAAACAGTTCTTTTTTCGGATTCCCGTCTGGAAGAAATAATCTAATCTGAAAAAAATATTTTTTTACTAAAATCTTCGAATAGTTGAAGAATATTGCGAGTCTCAAGTTTGTGTAAGAATGAAATAAACATCTTAAAGCTGTACTCGATATCTACTAATGGATACAAAGACATTTATCCATACCTACGTAACACATACCATATCACAATAGACATCATTAGAACCAAATCACCTTATTCAACAAAAGGTTACCTAGAAGCCGTATAAAAAATAATACTTAATTGCATCCATGACATGAATGACATGAGCGCAACAAAAATTGCCCAATTATGGAGCCAATGAGAACATAACGCGTGCACAATCAAAAACAATTTGGACAGAGCCGAGCGCAGATCCTGTGTTAATGCCACCAGGTTTTCAAGTAGTGTGCCGACCGCAAATTGCGTCGTTTCGTCCGCACACAACCGCAGCTCGTTTACGCGGACTGGGCCAAATGTCAACGTAATTTTTACGCGTGACGCGCGTCTGCGGTCTGCCTTGATTTCTCTAACAATGTGGTCTAATTATACTTCCTATTGAGTCAAAGGGTTTGTTAATTAGCGTGATATGCGTCACCAAAGTCGCCCTTTCTTATTCGTTTTGGAAATGTGTTGACCTTTTTCAAGTCACGGTTTTTTGTTTCTTTTGTCTGGTTGAGTTTTGATTTCAAATTTGCAGTGCCGTTCTTTGGATTTTAAATACTAACACCAAAGGCCATTTATCAGATCAATATTTTCAAGTAATTATAAATCCTTAGTGTTTTTCCATATTCAGACCGATACAGAGACAGAGGTCGATGTCGTTTAATATTTATAGCGCGTGTCCCATTATGGTGTCGACATGTTGAATAATTAACACGACTTACCAATGCCTGAAATAACTTCAGGATAAACCCTTATGAATAATTATAGACTCAATCAATGATCTAATTATTTTCCTAATTTCATGCATAACTTAAGTTTTTGATTTTAAAGTAATCAACTTCTTTGGGACAGTTGTTTTTTATATTAAACACTAGATTTCATTACTATTATTATTTATGCGATAAGAAAGCGAACCAGCACTTTGTTTTTCGTATGGTTAAAAACAACCGTGATCTATAAACACCACAGATGTTATAGGTGCTCGCTTGTAAAGCTTAGTTGAGACGGTAGATCTTATGAAGTTTCTGTACAGCACTCTATAATTAGTGGTCTTTTTTGTGATGCAACCTATGCTCGTCTCCTATAAACTTAACAAAAATAAAAAAAAATTCTAAACAAAATTTGTTTTTTATAAAATTAGTAAAAAAATATTTTGTAAGGAAAATTAATGCCTAATTTCATCATTCAAGGAAAAGGAACGCAAGCATAAGAACTATATTATGACATCTTACTTTACATCAAATGTAAGAAACAGTTGCGGTCTTCTCGTGTTAGGCAATCATGTTAAAGCAAAAATATGGAGAAATATCGTTAACTTTAGCGACTAAGTGTAAGCTGTAATGTAATGCATAATACCCGAATCAACTTCTTCTTTTATTCTAAATTTAATCAGTATCAAAACTAAAAGGGACAACATAAGGAATAAATAAGATTATTACATATTCTCCGTTCTTACACTGCATCAGCAACAATTACAACATGTAAAAGATCCAATTAAACTAGGATATTTTTCACTTTCGTATTGTCAAATAACATAAGAACTAAAAAAATAGTTCATTGCAGGTTTTCAAAGTTATACAGAAAACAACTTTGAAAATAAATTTAATGTATAAACAAATAAAAAAAAAACACAAAATGTGACATGTTCTAGACCAGCGGCCCGCTGACATCTTACTTGCGGCAAGATTTAAAATAAGTTATAAATATCAAAATAAATTCATGAAAAATCTGCGCTTGACCGTATGTATAATATACGGCGTATAGTGTAGATTCAGCCTTAAGAACGCGCTTCTCTCCGCCCATTTTCATTTTTTCTATGGGACATGACCAATTATACGTAGGTATATTTGGCTTCTAGAGTAAATGTTACAAGTGTGGCCCACCTTTACTATATTTTGCTGCCGTGTGGCCCTTGCCTGCCAAAAGGTTGGCGATCGCTGTACCGTATGTATAATATACGGCGTATAGTGTAGATTCAGCCTTAAGAACGCGCTTCTCTCCGCCCATTTTATTTTTTTCTATGGGACATGACCAATTATACGTAGGTATATTTGGCTTCTAGAGTAAATGTTACAAGTGTGGCCCACCTTTACTATATTTTGCCGCCGTGTGGCCCTTGCCTGCCAAAAGGTTGCCGATCGCTGTTCTAGACCATTCCAATGTATATTTGATATTTAAATAAAACAGCATTTTAAATTAATAATAACCGGTCCGGGTGGTTCGGATCTGCTGAGTAGAATAGACTCTGCCTTTCTGCCAGGCAGCTCATAAGAGGCAAGCACAGGTTAAATGAAACCAACAAGACCCCTGGCGGTATAGTAATGTGCGGCACCTTACCCATTCCTGCCGTTAATGCCGATAAGAAAAGCCAGTAGACGTCAACAATAGGCATAGCGTCCCGCCCACAGGACAGGTCAGCGACGCACCCATAACATCTATGGTGGCTACAGACCACGGTTGTTTCTTTCCATTAGGAGACTCGTGTGCTCATTCGCTGACCTTCTCACATAAAAAAGGAAAAGAGATATTAAATTTTAAAGTTCAACAAACACATTGTTTTGTATATAGAATAAAAATGTATTATGCGACACACGTACTAGGACATAAGCAAGATGCAGGTGGGTTCCGGTATAAGGCGGAATGTGCGGTAAATTTTCCGGATGCCTTCCCAATGATTTCCTCGGAGACCGCCAAGCCAGATACCTTGGATTTCGATACGATAACGCTTCTCAATTTCTACTTTCTCGGTACTTTAAGATATTGTAGCGCTGTTTAAGTAACTACACGATACACATACCTTATCTTTTATGTTAGTAAGATATTTTTTTAAATAAAACGTGTACTATCATTAAAATAGTAAAAAAGTATATTAAAAAAGATACTTTAGGTCTGCAACTCCTTAACTATTTTAGTTCATAAAGGAGGAAATGTTTAGTTTCCCATTTAAAACCGCCTGCTTCTTTATAAAAGTTTTAACATACGGATACTAATACCATGTAAAATTATATTCGCAATTATAAACAAAATTATAACTATTTTTTAAATCTGCTGAAATGTCGAACACTGACATCAGAGAGAGAGAGTGTTGGTGTAAAATAAGAAAACGGCTCGCTCTGTTTGCTCGTTTATGTGAAAAGAGTCCAAATATGAAAAATTGATAATACAGATAAACGATTCGAATGCAGATTGTAGCAGGTCCCTATCCGAAAAAAATCGAGGTAGATATTTCACAACAAATCGTTTGGGTATCTTCCAAATAGCGGTCTAAAAGAATCGTAATACTGCACTGGATACTCTGTGCCCACACCGTAATGAGCGTGAATATTTTATACGAATGTATGAAATAGTAGGTGAATATAAGAAATTATCTCTAAATACCTTACAAGTCGTGTGAACTATTTCCCTCTAACACCCAGTGGAACCCAATTTCTAAATATTGGGACTATTTTTACCAACAGTTTCAAGAGACATCGCTATGAAGGTACTACGCCTATAATGCTTCAAATTCGTATGGAACTTTAATATCGTATTTTGCAACTGACACCTTAGAACAGCCTTTCCCAAAGTGGGCGATAACGCCCCCTTGTGGGCGCTGGAAGCCTAGAGGGGGGCGGTATAAATCTTGAAAAAAATGTTTTTTTTTTAAACTAGGCGCAACAAATATGTTATTGAGGTTATTGACAAGAAAAAAACGAGGGGGGGGGGGCGCTACAAAACAACTGATTTTCAAAGTGGGCGTTACATGAAATAAGTTTGGGAACCTCTGCCTTAGAATAATGAAATACAATCGTGGGTGCCTTGTTTGGTTCTCTGCCTATCTCTTCGGAGATATGGGCGTGAAGATACTATACTGAAATACAATCTACCTGAAAAAAGATCAAAAATGGACTTGTCGTAACCTGGAATGAATCTACTTAACCACAAAATTTCAATAAATAAACCACCTACTTCAGACATGACAAAACTACACCAAAACTGTAACGAGAACAAAAGAAAGAAAACGAGGATAGCTATTAATTACACGGTATTAAAGTACTGTCAATAAATAAATAATAAAAAAGGAAAAGATAAGAATGAAAATACATTAATTTGTATAACTAATTCTGCAACTTAAGCCGATACTTTTAACAGTTTATACATATAAAACTCAAGAACTGCTGAATTAATTTTGATGACCTGATGTGTTGAATTAGTTAACACGTCGAATACCAGAGCGACATAAATTATTTGCCACCTATCACATTGTGGAACTTAGTGTCTTCGGCAACTCGTTGGTGCCCTGGTTGTGCCTACCTCTTCGGGGATATGGGCGCGAAATACTATTAAATATCGAAAAGAAGGTACTAAAACGAATGTCACGAAATAGATGGTACTAAGTTCGCCGAGTTAGTTAGGGTTGATAATAACAAAAGGAAAAGCTAATAATATTTTAAATTCATGACCTCATAACTAATCATAGACATATTATATTGTATATATGTTTACGACGAAGGCAACAAATGCTAAAACATCACCTTATCTGGGAACTATAGTATAATCCTATCAAAGTTTTTTCATAAGGAAACTGAAATAAAATATTAAAGTGCCAAAAAAATTGAACGCTAGTAAATTTAATCACAAAAACAAACCTTTAGGCAATCGCTTATTAAAAGTGGATTCCTTATTTGACTATCTTAATAAAGGAATATTAACAACACGAAACGCTAAACAACTATACTCTTACATTAGATAAATCGAATACACTATAATGATCATTGATAAAAATTTAAAAGGATACTTACATTAATATCATGAATTATTTATTTTAAATGCTTTATGAGATAGCAATTTAATGTGCAAAATGTGTATTTATAATCTTAAATGTAAAAACGAGCTAATTCAAAGGTGTATTTTTTAGTGCAGGTGTAAAATATAATATTTATGGGGTAAAGAAAGTCGGATTCTTGTTAGCAGTAATGAGGTGCGCGCGCAGCGATAAATTCGTTCCGCCGCCCGCCGCCCGGGGGCGCGGTTCATTTGCATCTTTATGTTATTCTATCGTTTATTTTTCAATAATCACTCGACGGGTCGTCGACACTTAGTTCGTCTATTCGATAATAGATGGCGTTTAAAAGTGCGTAGTCAGGATGACGAAGCGTTGGTGTGCCTCGTTAGACGAACACGCCGCCTGTCAGATTTTTGACAGTTTTTGACATAGATATCGATAGGGGCATCGTTACAAGCGAGGCGGGGTCTCTTATCACAGATTTTGTTGGTTTATAGCTATTTGATTTAGCCTTGTAAGCTCATTGTTATGAGATTGTTTCTTTTTTATGCTGAGCTAATAGATTGTGACTTTATTAAGATTTTTAAGAACGCTGCAACTTCCAAAGATGTAATCGTATAACCAGAATTGTTAACAAGCTTCTGGGCTCTGATTCCGTTTATAACAAAAATATTCCATTTAATTATTGTGGGTAAAGTTGACCAATTTAATTATTAATAATATTTTTGTTTCCTCTGCTTTGGGCGTTGTGCGGTTTCATATTATAAATGTAATTTATCGGGTGTTCCTTTATTTGTTTATAACCAATTTGAAAGCAATAGTAGTTTCAACGCATGTCATAGACAAATTTAAACTCAACATGCAAAGAATATATTCTGTTACCACTCTAGATAACAGGTAGTAAATATTACACTGAAATATGTCAGCTTGCATTTCGAATAAGATTAGCTTCTAAGTGGAAATTAAAGTTTTTAACACTTTATCAAAAAATTTTGGGTTGATATCACAAAAAAAATGCTTTCCATATATTTAAACTTCGTGAAATAGTTGTCCGTTCACTAAAATATTCCATTAAAAATAGTTGTGATATATTCAATGACTTCTCCCAAGCATCTAGCTTCTAATTTGACACTAACATTTTAAGTGAACTTCTCGATTTTGCTGTTTATTATTGCATTACGGGAAAAATACTGGATCAATTTAGATGGGGTTTGCACTAATTAATACTTTTTTAACGAGTGGAAATCCTCATGGATACCCACCGCTTTCGGGGAAAGTGGCGAGTTATGCCGAACTCCTATCGGCGAAAACCATTCGGTGACCATCCTCTGTGCGTTTCGGGTGACTGCGGGATCTCCGAAGAACGCAGCGAATATCAAGATATATAAGAGACGCAGAAATATCAAATAAGACTGCAATACCATAATAAACATTATTATTGTGGCTCTGCAGTCTTTTAAGAGGGGGGTTAATTTACTTGCGAATGAGATATATAAAGATAATGATAAACATTTATAATATCTCAGTACCTACGTACAGAAGTTCTCTATTAGGTAGTTTGCTTGTTTGCTAGTCTCTTTAAAAAGTGCGAAAATAACACTACAGAAATTTTAGATTCATAAGCAGTTGTCGCCATTTCAAGTCGCCATCTCGTATTCATGACTCGATATATCACGGTGGTGGGGAAAAAACTCGGGAAATCGCGTTTTCCCGACTTGACGTGCAATTATAAAGATAATAACGTTTTCACCTCGCGGCGTTTTTATTTGTACCCGTTGATTTATAACAGTTTTTCATTCGCGCGTGTGATGGCTGTCGGGTTTTTTTTTTATTTCCATCGGCAGTAGCTTTGCGCTAGAGTGCCAATGTATTTTTATAGTTAGTTTGTTCATTTGCAGATTTCACACGCGGAAACCGAGTATTGAATATTTACGCATATGCATGCAATCTACGTAACTGTCTTGGTAATCCATGGTCTGTTCACTAACTATTGGCATATGTTGTGAAACAGGAAATTGATTTCTTTGTTTCGATTTTTTTACGAATATACATATTGATTTGATGTTACGACACTGTTTATTCACCGTCTTGCATTTATACTTGCTTTTATCTTTTAAACGTAGTCTTCAAAATAAAAACATTTTTTTAAGGAATACACTCACATAAATGTAAACGTACCTATATATCACGCAAAAAAATAATACAGAAATTGCCAACCTAGTTTTGCTTAGTTACCTAAGTGGACGAGCAACATGTTAAATTACAAAATGGCTACCTCTTACGAATAAGTACTTAAATATAACAACTTACGATAATCAACATCCTACGATCCTACGATATCCACTCGAAATTACAATTCTTACTAAAGTTATGAAAAAGGATTTCAATAACCTCCTTTTTTTTAAAAAGCCGCTCGATGACTCTTGTTTTCAATTTTTTAATTCAGTAACTGCACTGAAAGGTTTTCTTAGTCGAAATGGAGTCGTAAGTATGTTCTCTTTCACTTTAATTGTTGTTGTAAATTGTGGCAATTTTACCTGCAAAAGAGTTAGTTAACAAACAAAACGTTATAATTAGTAATAAATTCTAACAAATTTGAATAAAAAGCTCTTTTCCCACGATTGACCTCGATAGATTACCTAAAACAATAGGACCAAAGCCAAGTACGAATGACGCGTAAACTATTTTGATTAGAATGGCGTTCCCGCCAAAAAATGCCGCCAAAAAACCATGACATGCGAATGCCATGACATTTCTCAACTTGTCAATCCATTCGAGCTTTTTGCGGCAATTCCTTGGGTTCGCCTTGAAATCTTAATTCCGAACTTTTTCGGAAGACCATAAACAAAGTCCGATTTATAGAGTCGAACAATCGACAATAAAGATTTGCTCGAAACGTGATAGACGACCGCTTCTGCTAAACGTCTTCATTATGACGCAAGAAACGCTAGAATTCTTTGCACAAAATTACTTAATCATTAATCACCGTGAAACGAAACGTAATACCGCGCAGAGTATTATCGTAAATATGGTTTTGTAAAATGCACCCAGAGCAAAAGGACTACCCGTTCCCACCGACACTGGAGCTTCGAGAAATCGCAGGCCATTATCAGAATTTACACCCGGCATAACGTATAACCTAATCCGCGGGTCAGATTCTTTTTTCGCGGACATTCGAAGTGGAAAAACAAAACATCGATCAAGCCCGCTCACTCACACATAAATCAGTGGGACGTGAAAGAGACAGGTGCAAGGACGGCCAGTCGATTTTACAAATGGGCGGAGCGCAGAGCTAGTGTCGACAACGAAACAAAAGAGTGAAAAGGCAATAATTCCGAGTGCAATGTGCAACATGTGCGAGCGAGAGGGTAATTACTCTTTTTTTTCTTCGTTGCAAAGGAAACGCCAAGGCGGTCGGAAAATCTAAAGAAAAAGGTGGAAATGGGAATTGTTCGCGCGTTAAAAGGTACTTCATTAAACCTGAAACTGTGTAATATAGCTTTATTTATTATGCAATGCAACTTTCGTGGGGTTCGAATGTAAATCTATAATTTTGTTGTACACAGAGTGCGTTGGAAACAATAGAGTAACATTGCATGGCTCAAGTTATGGAAATTAAGTATTCCATTAACTTATATAGCGTGTGTGTCAACTTCCAATGCACGCAAAAGTGGTTTAACTTAGCTTTGTAACCCCAACAGATTGACTTTCCTATAAAAAATATTCCCATCTTTCACCTACAGCTCCTCTGTTTAACACGTAGTTGAAAACAATATATTGACTGGGGAGCTGTTGATATAAGTAAATGTTTTTTTTATAAATCCCAATAAAAAAATAATACTTAATTCCTATTCGCCAATTTTCATGGTATTAATTATTCTAACTCGCCAAAGTCGCTTGCACTTAACAATAGGTAAAATATTATATTAACTTAAAATTTTAAAAACACAAAAAAACAGAAAAAATATGTATCTTGAGATAAAACGTGAAATGATGTAAAATCTTTTAATATATTTTTCCTCGTCGAATGACCATGAAAATTTTAAGTTAATAAAAAATTGTAGATACTACACAATGTAATTAAGTTTCCACAAATAACATTCTTACAATAGTAATGGGCCAACAATTTGAAATTACAGTATCTAATAATAAGTGCGTCACGTGATCGGCGTTCAATTGAATTAGTAACAAACGGAACAAATTGGTTAATTAAACATGTTTTTGAACGATTCAAGCAATTTTCGTATCATGAATCCGACGCTTTGAGTGACGGGGCAGGCGGGTCATGCTCCACGGTCACGACCGAATGTTCACCGGCTGAAAATACGTGTCTAATTGTGAACAGTAGATATAGATAGCCGAGCGTATTAGCGTGAAACGAAACGTACGACAACCATTTTTAATTTTGACAATATAATCTATTGTCGAATTTAAAAATGGAACACAGTTGTTCCGACATTCAAATACACTGTTTGTAATACGATTTTAATCTATACTTACCTACTATAATAATAATATATAATAATAACATAAGATTTGATTTTTGTTTGTTTGTTAGTTTGAAATGAAAAAGCTCCGAAACTACTGGACCGATTTCAAAAATTCACCTTTAGAATGCTACATTATCCCTGAGTGACATAGGCTTTGTTTCATCAAAATGCCAAGCCAAGCGATGCCAAGTTACGCAGGCGAAGCTGCGTGAAACTGCTAGTGAGATATATTACTATAAAATGTGATAGAATATTTTTAAAACATGGCGACGATTTAATCTAAAAATAATACAGATAGCTTGAGTTAGTATAACTGTATTATTTGATTGGTAAAAAATGTAGAAAATATCTTAAATATAGCTTGAAATACATAAATAATAAATTGTCCGTGATACTGATTTGATTTCAGAGAAAAGTATTGATTGATTAGAGCATATCAAGTTTTATACAGTGTTTGTTGGTTTCAATGCAAACTTTGTATGTAAAGTGGTCCATTTCCTTTCCATCAACCCTTTTTCTTATTTAAAAGTTTGATACCTACCTCTGTGTGCTAATTCTAAAGTATTCAATGTGCACTTTATTGACAGGTTACATTTTTCACTCTAGTTATTTATACGGCACAAGCATTGAATTTTTTAAGCCAAGTTCCGCCCTTTCTTAGAATAATGTTACAAGATTGCCATAATAAAGGTAATTTATTTTACCCCTAATCATGGGAAATATGCACGTGCAATTCTCGATATCATGTAATTGACTCCAAAGTTACGTTAAATTTAAATAATTAATAGGTTGTGTTGAACTATTATGCAAACTGATAATAATTCAGCATTTTATTCTGCTGTTCATTTATGTACCTAAATGGTACAAGACAGCATTATGGAAACCATTATCATATGATGTATGTAACGGTCTCTTGATGACAGCCTTCCGATACACCTGCATTACCAAGTTATAGCCAATGTCGTCATTTTCCCACAGGAATAATATGACCCATGAACTTCTAACTATAAAGTGCTAAAGTAATATCTAGACTTTGTTTCCATAAGCATTTCAGTCATATTTTTCTCAAAAAGCAATATTTTAAATATTGAAAGGACAACCGTCGTCTACTGATACCATAGTCATTAACTCATTAGGTACTGCTATTTCGGACCGGAGCCCTGTGGAAGTCTTCCGGCTCCAAAACCCTCCAGCTTGGAACCCGACAGTAGCCAATGCTGGTCACTGATGTTAATAGGTGAGGTAGCGGTACCAGTCGTAATCTGCCACCTAGTTATGACACTGCATTGGTGGAATAGTCCAATAACCTAGTTTACTAGATTACTACTAGAAGGCTATGGGATCGCCCCATTCCAACGCCTCTGAAAAAATATATTTGTATGTTTTGTAAATCGTTTGTAAGCAACAATTTATTTTGTTAAATTCTTTGACTTTTTCCTTATATTTTTTATTGGAATCTAGAATTACAAACCGTTTTAGACATAATTTGTGTGAACCTACATTATCTTTAATATACATACACTTTTATAGCAACACTTAATTTTGAAACTGTCATAAAATTTAAATATACGTATAAATCAAAAAAGTTATGTCTATTTAATCCGGCTAAAAAATAAGTTTATCGAAATCGAAACCTTTCTGGTTACATTTTTCTACTTATTTTTTTACTTGAAATAAAATTTTATGAATGAAAATAACCCTATAAACTTGTTAAAGCTATCTGTATTTGGGGAAATAAAGTTTTATGGCTTTTTTATTTAGTTATTTTTACGTGTATAAGAATATGCGGGCATAAAATGTATGGAATAAATTAGTAATATTTTTTAATTGCCCAAAATATTTCTTACTTTCTGGATAATTTAATAATCTTAATCACTTAATAAAAACAACAGAACGTCATTTTTTCCTTTATTGTCATAATTAAAAAAATAATATTTTTTATTACTTACGTCATTACTTATAATTTTTGTTTTTCAGGTAAGGATCTTGTGGCATAATACTACGCTATAATGGGTAAAAAAAATTGACATTCTATTCAGTTAATTTTTTTTAAATAGATTACACACCTAAGTACTTATTGTGTCTCTGTTTTATGTTTACAAAGCGTCTGTGCTCGCGTACAATTTTACTGAAATGGTTGAAAAATTTATTCGAATAGGAGAGGCAGTACGGCCGAAGTTCTTATCCTAAACAAAAAAGGCTGATAGAAAAAAAACTGATTCTCAAGATCTTCAAACCGAATTCCCAGCCACTACGAAAAGTATTAATACTGTTTCGTATAAGCAATTACACGTAAGAAAACAAATACGTAAGATAAATGCGCGCTCATACATCAAGATGTTATCGAGATCCACTCGATGCCCGCCCCACGCCAGTCTTCGTCAGAGCGGGTATCGGGTGACGGTGCCTCAGGTGATAAATGTGTGACGTCAGCCTGAAGAAAAACACCCGCTGGTAGGCAAAGCACAGTAGTGCTGCTTAACTAGAAGCTGAAAATAATCGCTCCCACCGTATAGCCTGCCACCTTCCAGTTGTTTAGTTAACTGTTTTTAACAACCTAAAAGGAATCTGATAATCGCCATTGTGGTCTTGTGGTGTGGTGTTGGCATTAATTCAGGTCTCGGGTTTGATTTCAAAGGGCATCTCAAACTGTACTTTAATATTTCTAATGAAAACACTATTGCCCAAGATTGAATAAGTGTTTTGTTGGTGATAGGTTATCACATTGGGAGACTAGATACCTTAGGCTAATCGTGAGTTGTCATAGCTGTAGCACTAGTTATTGTCAGGAGAATATCCATATGAAGAGAAAACCCGGGAAATTGCAGGGAAATTAGAAAAACAGTACTTTAATTTATTCATAGACGAATTACAAGCCAATTATAGTCAAGCAATACGAAGTTCTCCGGTTCAGCTAGTTGAAAATTAACACTAAATAGATTGTTTCTGATACTTTCTTAACGCTGGAGAGCTGAGAAATCTAAAAATCTTCACTTTCTTCACAATTGAAAAAACACAAAATATTATGTTTTTTATTGCCCGACCCGGAGATCGAACTCTGTACCTCAAGAAGCCAAGTCCGACGTCAGACCGCTAGACCACAGAGGCGACCTATAAACATTTTGTTTTAATGTTTTGTATATTAAAATGATCACTTAATTATGATTATTACGGTTCCGTACCCAAAGGGTAAAAACGGACCCTATCACTAAGCCTCCGCTGTCTGTCTGTCTTTGTCTCCAGGCTGTATCTCATAAACCGTGATAGCTAGAAAGCTGAAATTTTCACAAATGCTGTATTTCCGTTGCCGTTATAACAACAAATACTGAAAGTTAGAAAAATAAAATATTAAGGGGGTCCGCATACAATAAAGGTGATTTTTTTCGTATTTTTTTTGCTCAACATTAAAAACGGTAACATGTAGACGCTTCAAATTTTTACAGAATATTTACTTATATGTCCAAAACAAACAATTAGATAACAATAAAATAAATGTTAAAGAGGGGCCCCCATATATTCAAAACCAATATAAACTAACGAGCAATACTAAAATAACATATTATACATAGAAAAAAATATTTTCGACAAATAAAAATTACTAATTGTTTTCAAATTAGAAATTAATATTATACAAGAAGAAGTTTTTTTAATAAAATCAGTCGACGAAGTTAAAAGACTCATGTTATAAGTATATCTTAAGGAAAGTGATATTTTTTTGTGCTGGCCTTACGTGGTCTCTTCAATAAAACAATGTACAAATCTAACCACGCAGTTTCAAAAGTAATTATAAAAAAAAACTTGATAATAATCGTTCTTGTCAGAAAAATACAAATTCTAATTAATTTAAACAATAACTGGCGACTTTTATTGCCGCCATTAACTACTATTGTTGCTGTACCTCATTATAATATCTAATTAATGTTCATATTCTGTGTTAAGTAAATGTTAGATGTTCGTTTGCTTTGTTCCTTATAATGGCTATTTAAATATCACCAGACTTACACTTACTTATTCTTAACACAGTTTTTTTTTATTGGAATGACTAATGTGTTGCCAACCTCGCGGTTTTTACAACTTCACCAACAACTTGACCAATACCTGTGACTTTTGTTTATTTGATCACGTTTTGTATTATTACTAGCACGTTACTTAAAGATCCGTTAAACATCTGTCACCTTCTTACTCACTAACACTAACATCCTTACACAGGCAGCTCGTAAAAGGCGAGCATAGGCTTACCGTCACTAACACCGTGGCATTTGACTAGGTGGTAGAGTTTCGCAGCGACTAACCCGGATTGGTAACACCGCCTTACCTATTCCTTCCGCCTTAACTTCCGCCTTTTGCTCGAGGCAACATCCCGGTCTCAGGTTGGCAACGCAACATGTCTCTTGGCGGCGTCAATTTTTTACCATCAGGAAATCCGTCTGCTTATTTGCTTTCTGATATCATAAAAAAAACACTAGCTTATTCGTCAGTCAATTCTCTGATTATGGTAAAAGAGACAGCAAAACCTATTGAGTAACGGCAACCTTATAGGAAGCCGAAGGAAGTTCATTTGATAAAGAATTTATTTTATATATTATTGAAATAACGAATTTCTTTATTATAAGAAATACCCACCCAACATATCAATGCGTTGCCAACCCAAGGC
>NJDC01001788.1:191236-208648 GCA_002245475.1 Calephelis virginiensis | reverse complement strand
AAACTTACTTTTGCTCGAGGCAACATCCCGGTCTCAGGTTGGCAACGCAACATTACCACCTTTGGTGTCTCTAGGCGGCGTCAATTTTTTACCATCAGGAAATCCGTCTGCTTATTTGCTTTCTGATATCATAAAAAAACACTAGCTTATTCGTCAGTCAATTTACTGGTTATGGTAAAAGAGACAGCAAAACCTATTGAGTAACGGCAACCTTATAGGAAGCCGAAGGAAGTTCATTTGATATAGAATTTATTTTATATATTATTGAAATAACGAATTTCTTTATTAGAAGAAATATCCACCCAACATATCAATGCGTTGCCAACCCAAGGCCAGGATTTCGAGCCTCTAGTGTTTCACTGGTCACTCTACTGTCAAGACACGACAATCTCGAGCACTGAGGTTGTGGTGGCAGGAATAAACAAGGTTGTGGTATCAAAAAGTAAAAGTAAGTATTTTGAAGAGTTAGGCAAGGTTATTTGAAGGTCAACTAGCCAGACATTAAGTCCCACAATGTGATAGGTGGTAAGCCTATCGCCAACCGGGCACAAATCCAATCTCGATGAACATTTTTTATTAGAAAATTGGAATGAAGAATTGGAAAAATTAAAAAACCACTTTTTCTTTTTGTTGCCCGACCCGGGAATCGAACCCGGGGCCTCATGGCGTCCAGTCCAACACCTGGACCGCTAGACCACAGAGGAAAAGTCGTGACAGGATTCTACAAGTAAACTTTAACAATTTTTTAGAAACTTAGAAATAGTTGCGAAATGATGCAAGATTCTAGAAATGTGGTTCTGCTAAATGTTAATGCTTAATAATACTTGACGGAAATACTTATCTTGTGAAGTGTTTAAGGTTGCTTGATGTAAAATGTAAAAAATATGAATAATGCGAATATTTATAGGTGATCAAACTTCAAGATTTATTTTAAGATAAATATTTTATTTAAATGATAATCTATTATTATATCACTTCCAGACACTTAAACCCATGTAGATTAATAAACATCAGATAAAATGGTCATTTACATATTTTATAATCTATGATTTTTAATCTGTGAAATTTAAATCTATTTTCATAGTTGTGAAACAAGTTATAAATAATATGGATGGCCGTTCCTGTTATAACATATTTACAAATGACATTTGATTCCTTTTCGAATTTACGCGTTCAAGCCCTGAGGTCAACGTTGTTTTATTTTTTATACCGTCCAATGCTTGAGGCTTAAATTTCAGATGTGATCTCGAACGTCGCATACCGAACATATTTTGATGTTATTTCTCCTTTATTTTTTATCCCAACGGCCAGTATTATGTGATATTTTTTTTGTCTGCACCGAGATAAATTCGAGGGAACATGGAAGGGCATCGGTGGTGGTGTATCTTTCTTACTTAGTTACGGTAGTACCTTGTAAACTACTTGAATAACACCGCACGGGAGTTGCAACTTTAATACTTTCATCATTAAGGTAGATTTAGTTTGATAGATTTAAAATGTAAAATATTCGAAGTGTGTATGTAAGTTGGGTGCCAGGTTTCTTTGCACCGACAGAACAAGACAGGCGAGCGAGAATTAACGCGCTTTCAAATTGCGATCCTCGACGACGCCGGGGAATGTTCGTCGGGCCCGGATACCGGTAATTTAGTTAAGGATGAAGATACAATTCCAAATAGTATTCCACATCTAGAAATCTCCGACCATTAACCATTTACATGTTCCTTTATTCACTCTTAGAGATCGCTAATGCATTTACAGAAAAGAAATAAATCTTTTACTTAATCGGTTTAGGTTAACTTCAAGCACAGATCGCATGTGAGAGGTGAAGGTTATCTAATTTTGGAATATGCAAGTAATATTTCATACCAAAAACTACCCAAGGAAACTGTATGACGGTGACATTGTAGAGATCATAGATTGACGAGTACAACCCAAGCAAATGTTGGTGTAAAAACGCAATGTTGTCTATGATACATAACCTGCTTTATTTCGATGGGACAAATTGGGGTCTATTTTATTTAGCTTATATGCTGTATATATTTGTATTGTATTATCTTTAAGACTAATTTATCATCAGTGTCTATAATTGAGGTCCATACCTACCTTGTTGGTTTTAACATCCTACAGTTTTTGAAATTCTTCCATCACTTAAGTGGATCAATAGCCATTAATTTTCCATTTCGTCAGCTGGAATCATTTTTATAGTTAATGCGTTATCTTCAATAAATCACCATTCCTTCCATATCTTCATCATATTATTGTATTATTGTTAGTGTTCTTATGTTCGACCACATTTAATTAATTAGGTCTTCAGTAATGAATCTTTTATAAATCTTTTGAACATTTGAATTAGGTGACATTAGATGTCAGGAATGACGTAGTGAAGTACCAAAGCATCATAAAACGCAACATCCATACCGCACGGGCGTCACATCACGAGTCCAGGCGAGCGCACAATGCTCAGCCTGCGTTATTGTCCAACAATGCGTGAAATGCCCTGACAAACGATGACAGCGGCCCGGCCGCCCAGCGTTGTCCACCTCCTGCAATTTATGATACCCCCATTACTAGATTTAATGACACTAAATACCAAACAACTCTAATGTTCGCGAAACGGGCTTAGAAAAATTACCATACTCTAGAGTACAAGTAAACAGCCGACAATCTTCCCGTTGTCAGGCATTGGGGTATCCGACTCGCAGTAGCCAAATATTTGCGGGTGTCTCATAAATTCAGCGGCGCTCGTCCTACCAGGATAACATACATAATGCGCTGCTCCACGGATCGGTAAACATATTGTAATGGAAAACGCCGTCATTGTTTGCACTTTATGATGTCCTAGTGCTGTAAACTGACGCGACTCTTTGGTTACCCTGGTATAATATTTCCGGGGATTCACGCAATTTTTCCCTCAATATTAACAATACATTTTGACAGAAAGGGCCCTTTTTTTTCTTTTTGTGTTAAATAAACAAAAATATTTAAATTATTTTCATACATTATTTTTACAAACTAATCATTACAGGTCTTCAACTGCCTTTCTTCTTTCTTTCTTTCTTTAGGTTTTGGCAATCTCGTTAGTATTTTGCCATTAGTCAAGTAGAAATTTGTATCAAATTTTATATCAATTATAATTAGTCATCAGTCATAAGTCGTCAGTAAGTCATATCAGGCTCTTGGGTAAAGCGGTGGCCTTTTTACACAAGCTCATGTAATGAGATTTGGCGGCAACCAGGAAATATACGATACGCTAATTTCTTCATGATTATTTCATTTGTGCACTTTCACTGAACAAAATTGAACAAAATGCCACCAAAATTGACTAATTTCACTCAATATTAACACGAAATTCAATAATTATGAAAAAACTTCGACCATCTTTTCTCTCGATGGCGCCAAAACTCATTCAACTACCTCTTACCTTATCTAACTAACTACCTCTTACCTCTACCTTAATCTATAAACTGGAACTCATGTTATACATATAGTTAGGTTCTATAGACGCGGAAGTATGTATCTACTTGTTATAACAACATAATATTAAAAAAACAACAAAAAGTAAGCAGTTAAACAAAATAATATTTTGCTACGCTCATCTACGACGTAGCTACACAACCAGCTTCGAAGGAATTATTGCGATATAAAAAAATATTATTTTTGCAGTATTTTAGTTGATTTTATTAAAGCTTATAAGATTGATAACAAGAAGCGAACAGTTAAAGAGTTTGGAGTTAGGAAGAAAAAAATCTTGTCTTCCAAATATGCATATGCCGCTATTTTAGATTATCTAAGTATTATAAAACTTCCAGAACTCGCTTATTCACATGTGACTATGAGAGTTTGAAATCCACAAGTTTATATAATAATGCAACAGCTGGTACGCTATTATGCACTTTCTACTAAATTCTCGGCGTCTTTATAACTATCTTTAGGCTGCGGAGGCAGTTAACCCACTAAAATACTGCATTAATGCCTCCGCCACCGTGGAACTGTAATATTCACTGCATTTTCGCGGATTTGAGAATCTTTAATTGTTATGATTTGTCACGTCTATAAATCTATATGCTTAGTGTTTATTATCCTCATCGGGTTTAATAATAATGTGTCTAATGTTTGCATATATTATGTACTTACCTTGGTATTATAAATACAGATTAATAAGATTAGTATTCCTATAATAAACTATAAGGGATAAGGATATATTTAAAAATAAACATTTTCAGAGATATCTGATACATATATAATATCACTATAATAGGCAATTGATCGTTAATTCAGTACCTAAACAATAATTATATATCTATTTTTTAATACCTTAATTCAAAACCACAGTTAAACTGCAAAAAATAAAATTCAATATCATTAACACTTTGTACAAGACAAAGATTTAGAAATCTAACACAAAACAATATTGGTTAAATATAACTCAAAAACTGTTATTACAGTTGGACTTTGATCAAAATGGGATCACAAATCGTCACCTACCTTCCTAAAAAAGAACCATCAAAATACATTCGCAGTTGACGGAGTAAACCCTACACATTTTTGAAGTTGGTTAAAAGAAATATTTTCAGACATATGGTTTTATGCATAATAGGAAAATGATCGTTACATCAATAGAAAAAACATGATATTACAAATATGGTGATTCCATTTAAAAGCATGTGAATATATATGTATCTTTATATATAAAAGAAAATGGTGTTAGTTACACTATTTATAACTCAAGAACGGCTGAATTGATTAAGCTGAAAATAGGTGGGGAGATAGCTTAGAACCGGGAGAAGGACATAGGACACTTTTTGGCCAGTTTGATTGTGAGGAAACTAGAAAAAACAAAATTTTAATTTTTCCATACAAACTGAACGGGCGGAACGATTTTCGCGGGAACAGCTAGTTTTAAATAAACTATGAAGTCTAACAAGTGGAAACGAGGCAATAATAATAGTATCTATCAAAACTACATTAAACAAAAGGTTCTACTAAGTTACAATGATTATGATATTAACATTACTGCATAAAATCTTACACATTTTGATAAAGTACCTCATGAAAAACTTTCACGATTTTTCTATAAAATAAAAGCAATATCAATCAAGAGCTAGAGCAACTAAACTGTAAAATTACGAGCGCCGCTAAGACGCACGTCTCACACCTATATCGCCCTAATCCGTTAAAATATTCGAGTAGCGTCACTCTGTAAATCGCGCCCTTTGTATGTACTGGGTATTCAGGGTGCAGATAGCCAGAATTAAACTTGAATTTAAAACCATTTTATATTAGCCAAGCTTAGATCGCTCGAGCGCCGCGCGCGAGAGATAAGAGAATTGGCCTGTCAGGCACCGCATGATATATTTGACCAACATTTCCATATCCTCCCGGTCCCCATTCCCCTATTTTCATTTTGTACGTGTCTGCCTTTATATATAATGTAGCTTTGAATAAGGAAATGCGAAGGTGAGGTGTTTTTTGATAAAAATTCTCAACTGTCAAACGTTGACAAGGATGAGACTTTTTATTGCGACTTTTTTATTGAGAGGCACTAGAATTTTATTTTATACTGCCATTTTACTTTTGCGCGGCAAATAAATTTTTAAAAATATACACATAATTTAGATTATTTTCTATTTTTTGGAAAGGACATTAAAGGTTCTAAACATTTTTTGGATTTGCAAAATAGTGTAACAATATAGCATTAGAATAATTTTTCACGATTTTTCTTTGATTTATTTTCATTTTTTGTCTGTAAAAATTAACGTATCGACTTTACAAACGATTTTATACAGCAACAGACTACAGGACTAAAATAATCTAATTAAAACAAACTAAAATTACAATTGCATTTAATACAACAAATAATGATTGTCTTTTCTTAATTAAACGTAATTCAAGATAATGGACAAACAGTGCTATGATTTAAAAATTGGTAATACCTACATATATTTTAATAGTTAATAATATGTGTAGATACATCATTCAAGCCTCTTGAGCAAGTTTTCCGGCTACCCTACTTACCGGAGCGGAACACGACAACGGCGTTCACCGATGGTATTGCAAAAGGAGTTGCAATGTAATCGCTAAACATACATTAAGTGAAAAACTGTGATATCTTTTATTGACATGAAAATTCATTTTGAATTCCTTAACCTCAGGGGTCCTTCCTTTAATAGGTACCTATTTTAACCCATGTTAGTCCGGGCTCCTTTGCGGAATAGACTATCTGACTTCCTGCCAGGCAGCTCGTAAAAGGCGAGCATAGGCTTACCGTCACTAAGACCGTGACATCTGACTAGGTGGTAAAGTTTCCCAGCGACTCACCCGGTTTGGTACCATCGCCTCACATTTTCCTACCGTCATAACGTCAGTGCTTGCCATTGACGTTTTTCGGTGTGGAGAACAAAATATCTGGTAAGGTAGCCAGTAAACTTACTTTTCCTCTAGACCTAGCATCCCGGCCTCTGATTGGCAACGCACCATTACCACCTTTGGCGTGTCTAGGCATCGTAAATTTCTTACCGTCAGGAAATTCGTCCGCTTGTTTGCTTTCCCATATCATTAAAAAATTAAAAAAAGTTAGGCTGTATATAATCCTACTTTTGCTCTAGGCCTAGCATCCCGGCTTCTGATTGCCAACGCACCATTACCACCTTTGGCGTGTCTAGGCATCGTAAATTTCTTACCATCAGGAAATTCGTCTGTTTGTTTGTCTTCCAATATAATAAAAACAGTTAACCTATATATAATCCACATTATGGGTCGACGAACCCACAGATAACTGCAATAATAATACACCTCTACAGAAATCCCCCATTAAACGATACATCTAGGTCGTTATGCCAGCAGATACGTACATTTTGAATAATTAAAAATTTGGCAAGAGATCGGGCAGATAGCTTCGTCGGCGCCGGAGTAATCATGGCGACTGCACTGCGCTGTTGCCACTTTGCAATTTATTTTTAATATCTTCTGAATGATGCAAGTAAAAGAACTGACGTATCCAAACTTGAAACTTTTGTTTTTAGAGAAGAAGAGATAAATGCTGATATTATTGAATAGATGTAATACTGTGTCAAGTAGAAGTATCTTCACACCCATATCCCTGAAGGAGTAGGCAGAGGCTCAACCAGGGCACCCAGGACTAGCCAAAGCCACTAAGTCCCACAATGTGATATGTGGCAAGCCTTTCGCCAACCGGGTACATATCCAATCTATCCAATCCCGGGCAACGTTATTTTATTAGAAAATTGAAATACACATTTCCTAATTTTTTTGTTGTCCGACCTCCGGATCGAATCCGGATCCTCAAGAAGTGAAGTCCGACGCCGGACCGCTAGACCATTGCAGTGTGACCCTTTGCCTATACTGCAATGGACTTGGCGTAAAGATATGTGTATTACCAGCTTTTTGCTTGATTCGATGACTGCAGAACCCATTCATCGTTAGGAAAATATCTATGTCTAAGAGATGTGTTAAGGTTTTGAGATGGTTTTGAGAAACGCTATGTTACGTGAAATCGGCAAAATTGGCATTACAATAAAACAATGACATTTGCTTCAGGTCATCACAATATCCTACGTTTTTCTTCTTTTTCTATGAATATGAATATTTTATATGTATCTTTCTGTATCTTATACTATATGTACGAATAGTCCTGTACTGTAACATTATGAATTCGAAAGTCTGTGTGTGTCTGTTACGCTTTACGGCTAAACCGTTGGACGGTTTTTATGAAATTTGATACTAATATAGTTAACGGCTCGAGTTGACAGGCTGTCTTAAAAAAACTTCAAGGACTGTAATTGGAGATGGACGATTGTAAAGAATAGTAAATATTCTACAGTAATGAAGTCGCGGGTAAAGAACTAGTTAACTAATAAGTTACCACAGCCCGTCGAATAAAATAAAATAAGTAGAAAAATATTAGGGAGTACCTATAAATATCTATAGAAAATATTATCGATATGTATATAAACCTAGACAAATTCAGTTAAGATATTAGTATCTTATACATTCACTTCTAAATTATATACAAAGATAAATCCATATTGACAAAAGCTATTTCGTATCTAAATAAGTGAACGTCGCTAATACTTAGAGCGATTTATATATAGCATTAGCGCAAAGCTTTCATGATACTGGAGCTTTTACCAAAGCTCTTGGCGTTTCTCCAATAACTGACACCGCTACATGTCCTTCTGAAAGTTCATCTCTATAAATTAACACAAATAATTAAATGTTGTTTTTCTTTTGTTAATAATGCACTTAGGGGCAAACGTTTTATATAATAAACAAAGTACACACGTAGTCAATAATAACAAAGTACGCGAACAAGTATAATACAAAACATAATGAAAGTTCGTGACTGATAAAATTGTAATTACAAATAACACAAAATAAAGCAAAGAAATAGGTTACAACTGTACAAATCAGAGATATGAAATAAATTATCAACAAAACTAATTCTAAAATACCTATTTCATAATAACGAATCCTTAATATAAATATACAATAACGAACAGAATGAAATTATATTTTTCTTATATTTCTGCCAGGAGTTGGTAGAGTTTGAATTTGTTTGATTTGAGCGGGAAAATACTGGTAGTAGCTATTATATCGTAATTACCTGTTACCTAATTCAAACCCCGGTTTATAAGAATTCGACTCAATGATTTTTATTTAAATACTTTCCTTGTCGGTCCGATCAGATTGTTGAACTCTATTAAACTTTTTCAAACTTGACGTACCTTTAAATTCAAACGGTAAGCCATCAGATAAACGGTTAAAAAAGTTTCAACTGAGAGCACTGTGGCTTATCTGTGCACGTTAATGTCAAATAAGAAAAAAATGACAGCTCGCTTTTAGTAAACACTAAACAGATTATATTATTCAAAGTATCATTTTAATTAATTGTATTGTGATAAAGTTTTACAGGTTTTATAACTTTTACATATAGGGTTATTGTTGCTGTGTGAAAACATACGTCGGTTTTAATTAGACAAAAAATTGTATAGCGGTCTTTTAACAATGTAATCTGTATAAACAAGTATGCAAATTTATTTAATGTCTTCGTAATCTAATTATAAATTTAAATTGAAAATGTTTGTGTAGATTTTTTAATCTTTAATGACTATACCGCAAAAGTGTGAATGGTGTCGCAGATAATGTTTATGATGTAGAAATTCATATATTTTTATTAAGCTATATTTACCTTGCAGTTTCACACACAATAACTAAGCATTTGATATACAATTAAAAAAACTATTGGGAGTGGATTTGTTTGTGGTTCCAAAATTAAATTTTTGTTTTTTTTTTGTTGTTGTTAGATTGGCACAACTGTCTTCCATTTTTGCGCGGAGTTCGATAGGTACAATTATAGTATTTAAAGTCAACTAGTGACATTTGATTTAGGTGAATAAAAAAACACAGCAAACTTAACACTTTTATTTTTTTATATAAATGTTGCGCCAAACTGCACACCAGTTTTTTTTGATTTCATAATGAGCAAAAATATTGAACAAAGACTTAGCTTTAAATTTTGCATCGCTAATGGAATTTCGTGTTCCGAGTCAATTAAAATATTACAAAAGGCTGACAGTGAAATTATTTTTTCATAAAGTCATATAAAACTAGTGCTTATGAGTGTTAAAAAGCGGTTAGGCCATCAACGTCTGCGACTGAAATTAACATCGCAATAGTGAAAGAAAAAGTTCTCAACCGTCGCCGAACTTTCTGTGTGTTACCAGCCGATCCCTAACATTTTGAGAAATTATTTGAGTATGAAACATGCTTTCAATTGCATGTGAGTCGCAGATAACATGCTAGTCTAGTCGAGTCAATTCTGACCTAACAGTAATCAAACGCATTGTCAATGGTGATGAGATGTGGATTTATGAGTTTGACATGCAATCTGTGGCATCTTTCAACTATACCGTAACCATAAAAAGAACGCCAAGCTGCCGCCAAATCTCCTAAAGTGAGCTTGTGTAAAGTGACCACCGTTTTACTCAAGACCCGACGTGACTTTGTAAATAGTGATTAATGAATGTATAAGAAATAATTAATACGGAAGACGTGGCAGCATGGCTTTTGGTCTTAGCCGGCCCCAGAAAGGGACAAATTAATTAAAAAAAACGCCAAACTCGTTCAAAAGTTAAAGTAATATTGAATGTTTTCTTTGACTATCGCGGTGTTGTGCACGCTTAGTTCTTTCCGCAAGGTCAAATAACGGTAAATAAGGAATATTATTTGAGCATTTTGCGTCTAAGGGAGCAAATTCGACGAAAAATACCAGATTTGTGGAAAGAAAATTCTTGGATTTTGCGCCTTAGCACAAAGTCGTCACTGTGAACGAACTTTAGACCAAACATTTAACTAATACCATCGAGCAACTACCATATTTACCAGCCATAGCATAAATACCCAAAAAAAGTTGGCTGGTTGGTTGGTTGGTTGGTAAAGTTGGCTGGACCCATAAATATAGCATATTTATGGGTCCAGCCAACTCCTTTCTTTTTCCTAAGCTCAAATTACCACTTCGTGACACCTGTTCCTCATCGCCGCGAGAACCAAAGAGTATATAAATAAATACTACGTAATAAGAGGCGGGACTTCCATAGATACATAGCAAACCCGAATTTGTATAAAGTTTACTTAAAAAAGTATAACCCGTATAATTTGAAAGTAAGTCTAAAGGCATTCAGATATATGGCAACTAGTGTCATATGATTTGGGCGAATAAAAAAACATAGCAAAGTATTTTTTTTTATTTTTTGATATGAAAGTTGCGCCGTATTGATGATTGGATTATTGTTTAACTTAATGTCAACTCTTTTTTAATGTAGGAAGGTAAGCAAGCAGTCTGATTTAGTGATGATGGGGAATAAAATGGGATGGGGGTACGAAAGAGAATATGGTAGGGTATACCAACAGGATATAGGGTATATGCCCGCATTTTTTGAAATTGGTTTATATCTCTCAGATTAAATAACAAAATGTTTAAGACACATGACACATGAGTATTTCTCTACAAATTTGTAAAAAGTAAAACACATTTTCTTAAATAATTTCAGAGTCGCACCTAGCGAGTTTTGAGGTTCTCTACATTTTAGGGGATTTTTTTCACATAAGTAATAGTTGCCAAACCCTTAAAAAGTATCTTAAATAATACATTTGGAATAGATGACTAGCTGAAAAATAAGAAATCTATCCTCCAAAAACTGTGATTACACATTTTAGCAATCATCATGCGACATAGTCATTGGTCATCTAAGTAAGAGTAGGAGGATCTTTTGATAAATGCATAAAATAGTAAGTGACTCATATAAGAAACTAAAATAACCATAGACAAGAATCTATGCTATTTAGGCATCTATATCAGTTTACCCTATGGCCAGATCTATGACACTATGCCAACCACAGACTGGAATGTTAATCTGTTTGTGTTAGTATACTTTATCAGTTACCCTAACTTCTTAATGGGAACACGACAACGATGAGAAGTAATATTATGTCACTGATAGTTGGAACATTAGTATCAAAACTTTCACTTGGCCATAGCAGTGTAATGCAAAATATGCCTTTTATAAATTACTGTCAAGAAGCCTACAAACAAAACAAAGGTTAAACTTAAATTCGTAACGATTACACCTCTTACAATTATGGAATGGCTGTACTGCTTTTGATGATCTCGGATGCTAAAAGTATTGAAAAAAAAGAAACGGACATGGACACTAGACATTCATCCGAACAGCTAGTGTAATAAATTATACAATACTTCACAGCCACAATGTGAACCAAATTACAATTACTTTATAAATTATATGTTTTACTACCCTGCACTCTCGGCGAAATTTTATAATTATTTCAAATTTTACAAAGCAAACAAGGGGAGGGAACCCTTTTCAAGTAATGACAAGAATAAGGACGCAGCGTTGACCACCTGCGCCCTTATATAATTAAAAAAATACATTTAAGCCCTTTAAACTTGCAATTTAAAAACAGCAGTGCTGCTGACATAGTTGTATAAAATGACGTTTACTTAGAAGCAATCGTTTAGTCTAGGCCTATGTCCAGCTGTGGACTTCCTCTGGCTGATGATGATGAATCGTTTGGTATGACGATATAAAAGTATAATTCAATTTGTATCAATTATTGTATTATCACTAGCTTAGTTATTACTAGCTCGGCACAAGTGCCTCTTGTAAGGTGGATGTGAAAAAAAAGAGTTTCTATTTTATTTTATTCTTGAGTTGTCAGATGATGCCATCTCCAAACAATGAATATATTTTTAAAATGGACCTTCTGACATTAACTAAATGGACCAAAAAAAGTCTATCCGTTGACGCGTGATGCGATAACAAGAAATTATTTTTTTAAAGATTCTGGTTTTTTTTTTTAATAATAATTTTATATTATGTGTAAATAAATTGAATTTTTACTAAAGTACCGAGCACTTTTTTAACTTTAAAATATTTGTAATAAACAAAATACCTCAAAAGTTATGCACCAGGAATTCATAATCAAGGGACATTAGCGAAACAATGCACAGCTCACAACTAAGAACAAAGAGTCGCTGAGACCTAAAACAATGGTACACGAGAAGAAAACAAAGACCCCGAAATTTACGTTTAAAAACAACGTAGATACCTAAGCGGGATCCGTATCTATCCTATTTAGATATTAATCTAAACGAAAAAGCAAAAGCAATTCAAAATAGGCAACAAGCTAACAGTAGGGACGGGGCGGGCCGCGCTGTAATTGGCCATTTATCAAACTGCGAAGGGGTTAGGGGCTCCTGCCGCCTCTGCAGGCCTGGTACTCGGCCCGAGGCATGGCAGGCTTAGTTAAACGAAACGAACAAACATACGGATTGTATTATTGTTGTTGGTGTATGTATAATTTTGTTTAATCCGCACCGAAGAGCTGCTCTGAAATTTTAATAGCGTTTTATATTTATTTACATGTCGACAAGCAAAGACAACATTCAAATATCCAATTTATATTAAAATTAATTTTAATTTAAATGTTATGTACATACAGTACATACTTTTAAAATTTTTGTTCCTATCTACAAAAACCGACGTCTATTTTAATGACTACCTCGGTACATAAACTTTTTCCGCAATTTTCCTGGGATTCCAATAGCAGATTCAAACTTGGAGGAAATGGGCCCACCTCTTTGAAATAAGAAAAGAACTCTTTAAATCGGTTCAAAATGACAAACAAATTAAATAATATACACAAAATTAGGATTCGAACTAATATAACCTCCTCCTTTTTTTGAAGGCGGGTAAAACAATATCTTGTTACGTTATATAATTTTATTTCCTCTTAACGCAGACATAAAATTAATCCAGATTTCTAGTTATTTGAAATAACGTGAAAATTAAATAGATATAGCTTTGCTAGAAGTCTTTAAGTTTTTAGAAATAACTTGAGTAAAACAAATTTGAAAATTTACTCTTAAAAACCTTTGATTTTTAATAGTAAGAACAGGTTTGACAATTTTATCACTAAATAGTGAAAGTCATGCGATGACTATCACTCCTACCATAAACAAACAAATCAAGCAGTGTAAAGTGACATCGGTATTTGTATTTTTCAATTATGAGAAAATTCATATGAACCCATCAAAAATTTTATATAACCACTAATTCACACGAACAACGTTACAATAAAAGCTAATCTTATCACACCGGGCTTTAAAATTTGCATTCCTTTGCTTTAAACCCCGATAAACCATAGACAATATTTGTAATTCGCGCCATAATTCGAAAAAGCAGGACGGGTGCGATATTAACGAAATTTTAGCTAAATAATCCGTTCCCTAAATACACAGGTGAGGCGTCCCGGCCGCTTGATTTCAGATAAACCCCCATAACCCTGATTAAGCCCGGTTTTAAATTCAGCGTTTGGGTAATGAAACTTTCTTATCACCGAACCTCCTTGTTTTGAATTATTGCCACGGGTTATTTAAATTTTCTCCCTACTATGTAATTTCTAACATCGCTGCCTTCTGAATTAATTACTCTTAATGCTGTTATTTTATGATTAACTAAAATCTGCTAAGACATTAATTGTAAATGCTTCCTTGATCTAAAGATTAAATTAGTGTTACCTAAAAGTTTTTTTTCTAATTCATAATATTTTTGACTAACCAACATAACAAGTTATAGGATTCGATTTGACAATGAATGATAAAATACTTTTATCGGCTACTAATATCACGAATGTAAAAAAGTACAACACAAAAGGTTAAGTAATTATTTAAGTTTGCTTTCGGATTCTTTTAAATAAATAGACTAAATCGGTTAAGTGGTTTAACTGTGAAAGAACAACAGACAGACCGACAAACAAACAGATAGACCTTCGCTTTTACTGGTATGGATTTATTAAAATTATGATAATATCGAAAATTGTACTTATCGCTGAAAGGTTAATATTCATTTCATTTAGACGTTAGAACACTTTAGCACAAACATTTTTCGATCATTGAGGAGCTAGAACGGATTCAGAAAGTTCTTTTTGGTTTCAAATATACCTTTAAAAATACATAAAAAAGGTAACAATAAAAGGTAAAAATAACAAGGTAAAAATAAAATTAGCAGATTTTTAATTGCTTAGTTAAAAATAAATTTACAATAAACCTTGATGCTTTAAAATGTTTTCTATGATAATTTTTATTTAGAAAACAACTTTAACTTTTTTTTAAACAGTTCTGCGATATTCTGGCGTCATATAAAAAAATTACTTTTTTTTTTAAAGTCATTTTTTTATTATTATAGAGTGTATGTCTAAGCTTTATATTTTAGAATTTAAATTTTAAATTCAAATTGAAGGATTTTTTTTTAATATTGAACTAAAATATAAAAAGCTTTGATAAAAATAATGATGGCTTACTACAATATTTGCATAATGGCAAAATTATCTCTAAAAGAAATAATGATAAAATTAAACCATTAAATTTCTTCAGTAGTAAGTTATTATTTATAAACTTAATATTTATTTAGTTGTTCGTGTCGACCATGAACACATGTTATATTTAGCAATATAAATATTTTGAGATAAAACACACCATCAAAGTACAAAAATATAATAAAAATATTATTGATGTTTCCTAAAACCATGAATATAATCTCTGTTTAAGATAACACTCGTGATTATGAATAAACATGGCATTAAATCAACTTAGTGTATAATCTAAACGAAATAACAGACTACAATTTGTCACCCCAATCCACTCGGTGATTGTCAAAGGGTGAATCCGTCTCTGCCAATCCATCCGTGCTTAATCTAAGCCTTTGTCTATGGTGTTTTGATCGGAAAAGTTAACTTTAGATGGTTACGCTTCCTAAGAGATTGAAATTCGAAATATTTTACACGTATAAACTTGTTTTTACGTAATATTAACTTAATTTTCTGTTGAACTTACTGCGATTAGCCACCTTTTGACCAACAGAAAAAACTATTAGTGTAAATAATATTCATATTTTTTAAATAAAGAAACAGGTACTGTTTTACGTATCACTTATAATTTATTACTTTGTAAATAGCCTTCCGGTTGCCCTTATACAGCATCATCAGGGAACATAATCATCTTATCAGCAGAACTTAAACTGCTAATCAATATTTTTGATTTTTAAATATAAATTCATTTATTTTAATTTGCTCATTCATTGAACATCAAAGATATGTATGTATGTATGTAACTTATGTATTATAGTGTGTAAAGAATGACAATAGTTGTAATACTTGTAAGTTTTGTTTTTTAATATTAATAGTTTATTTTGATTTGGCTAGCTGCACCGCTAGTATTATTATTCGTTATCTGATCGATGATATTCCGTCTTTTTGGTCAATATTTAACTAATAAAACTGCTTATGCTTTCTAGCAATTTGAAATTCAAATTATACTTGAATTTACTTAAAAATACACATTGTTTGCTTTTTATATGTATATACCGATGGTATCATTTTATCACGAGTGTTTCGTCAGTTATACTGTCCACTAAACAGTGGCCTAATCTAAAAAGCCTTTACCTATGATTTATGGTCAAGTAAACCAGCTTGTATATTTTTTTAAGCTTCTTCGTAAATACAAGCCAGCACTAGAACGAACCCAAGCTCAAATCCATTGAGCTGTCAATGTAATAAAAAAAAATTAAGTGATCTTAAACAATGGATAAGCTTCCAGGATATATTTAGGGTTTTATGTAGAAGGCTTTGGCGAAATCGGAAGATAGACGCAATTTCTCCATATTATTTTTTTTCATGTTTTTAAAATAGGTTAATTTTAGTGGCGTTTTTTATACTTTTATTCAGATAAAGTACCTACGCAAGTATTCATGAAGAAATTTGCGTATTCTGTATTACCTCGATGTTACCAAATCTCACTCTATGAACTTGGGTATATTGCTACCGCTTTGACGCAGACATGACTTACGATGATGACGTATAACTGACTTGAATAATTAAATAAAAACTAAAGCTTTCAGATTTATGATAGAAAATATTTCAACTTGATTAAGGGCAGATGCTTACGACCAAGCCAAAATTGATAAAAAAAATACCAAAACCAGATTCAAATTTGATTATGAAAATGGAATATTTAAGAATACCAGCCTTGATGTGTTAAAAATGTTATGAATTGTTTATTTTGATTAAACCAGTTACACCGCTGGTATTATTTTACGTCGGTTTTGGCTTTACGACCGTTATCAAGTTGATTACTAAGACCGTAAAAATTAATACTCCCTAATTAAAAATAGACGTTTATTACACGATCTCTCATTGAAACACTGTATTACAAGTAATAAACAAAAGTTACTGCTTTTAAAGTGATAAGTGTTGTAATTTTAACGCATTTGAATGTAGTTTCAAATGATTTCGTGTTTTATAATTTGTTACTGAAACAGGGGCTCTGAGATTAACTAGATTAAAATAGATTTTTCCTTCTAGAAACTAATTGAAAAATTACTCCATGAACTACCATATTTTTTGTAAACTTATATCGACATTTTTCAACTTTTCAATTTTAAAAACTGCAACTGATAAGTAATCTACTATTAGTAACCATCTAGTTTTAGTAGCATCTATGATATTGTTAAGTTGGTAAATAAAATTGAATAAACAGAAAATATTCCTTTTGTATACATTTTATTTTCCATCCAATCCATTTTGCATTTGTAATAAAAAACCTAAAAGTTTTCCTGTTCAGTTTATCATTGTCATCACTGACGCTTATAAATTTAAAAGAAGTCGAATGATACATTAACTGAATAAAATTATTATCTGAGTCTCAAGAAAAACCTTAAGGCCCCATACTTAGTCAGCCAGAAGAGCCAATCAGCGCACTCCCCCGTTCCATGATTACTATGAAATATTGCGCTCTAAAGTAAATGTCTTAAGCGCCAA
>NJDC01001788.1:166714-191085 GCA_002245475.1 Calephelis virginiensis | reverse complement strand
AAAGCATATTAATGTTAATCTTGTGTATTTTTGTCGCCAAGTTCCATAATTGCTTTGTATGAAAAAAACAGTATATTGCTGACGTATTTTAGCATACATGGCCCCTTAAAGCGGCTTTCTCTTACCATTCAGAATCCGATTGCAAGATTGCTTTCCTATCCTATGAACGTTTGACACCAGTTTGCGTCATTCTGTTTGCCGTGAGATAAACTCATTTCGTTTTGCAATATCAATATTCCATCAGCTCTTCAATTAAGGTCTTGATGAGGCGCGCTTGACCTGCAATTTCTATTCAACTGCCAGCTGCCATATCTGCAACTGAAGTCCCGCTACCCGCATTTATGATGATGATGATTGATTTGAAGAACTACAGTTATGATTCAATGTTTCATTATTTCTTCCAGAAGCTTCCTTGCATAAGCTGCATATTCGTAATATATGCAACATTATTTCTACGAATTTTAGTTAGCAGTATCCAAGTCATAATTTCTTTTAATTTAACCTCAGCCATAAAAGGGAGCTATTATACGTTTGACGTATATGTGTGTGTATGTGTGGCGGTGGCATCATTACTTATGAATGGATGAACCGATTTCAATGCGATTTTTTTCATTTGACAGCTGACGTGATCAAGATGTGTCTTTGCTATATTATGCATAGATATTGCCAGAAGTTATTGAAAATTTTTAATTTTAGTGTTTTAGTATTTAAAACTGTGAAATATATGTTTACGTATTCATATTTAAATGTTTAGAGGGGTTTGGTTTTATACTAATAAAGCCTAGTTCAAAGCAATGTTATGTGAAAAACGCGATGGTAGTGATGTACTTTTATATCGCTAATTAACAAAATAGTGAACACTGTATGTGGAGCATTTAATGATATTTCGTTATCCCAGTCTACTTATTTTCACAGAACGAAGACATTTCTACTTGACATTTCTACATAAAGAGTTATAGACGAATAATATACAAAGTAGTGACACTAATGAACTTCACATTTTTGTTATTTCTTAGAATTGACCAGAGATAACATAAAAAGACAACATGGCGACCTCACTGAAATGTCACTGTGTCCTGAGATCGCTATGCAAATTTACCTCTTAATTACTTTATATATCTTTACTACGATCTCAAGTAGATCGTTTAGTTGCGATTCTTTTGAAACAATTATGTTAATGGCTAACGTCGGTCGAACAAGCGTCGCCCAAGCAATAATTTACAATTAAAGCGGCTCGTGCAATGGCGCCGCTTCGTAGTAATGGGCGCGTTCGGATTGTCACAGCGAGACGTCATAATCTGCCGCGTACGGATTTGTTCGAAGCCCCAGCGTGCGCTAGACGCGTTTAACTTTGCTTATAAATTCAGCTGTGTCCCGCTGTAACGCAGTCATACGTTGGCATTAGACGAGACGCTCAAATTAATACAACGGGGCGTCGGAACACCTGCGCCTCGCCTGTTTCTTTCGAAATTAACTCGCTGTAGTTGCCAACAATGGAGCCCGGACTCCGCCCGATAAACTTTTGCACTGTTATTTTTTCCACCGTCTGCGGTGGCTATATTTCAAACTGTCATACTTAATCTTTTTATCAAAGTTTGTTAAATACTGTAAGAAGTGCACCCGTCTGCGTTGCGAACTCATCTGCCCCATAATTACGTTCGGGGTTTCTATTTGTGGAGTTTTATTTTCGAAATTAATAAGTTTTCGTTGGTGTTATCTAAAAATTTGTATCCAACTTTTAAATGAAATTCTGTAAAAGAGATTGTCCTATTTCGAGACTAGCAAATATATTTATTACCCTTTAAATTGCTAATCTTTTTTGGCAAATAGGTATTTTGGTAACAATTTTGTTTATGGCAAGGGTTGTTTACTTAGCATTTCACAATACCAGGCAAGCAGCAGGGCCTAGCGTATAATTTATATTTAATTTAAACAAGACGACATTGGTATTCGGAATACGAGTGCGTAATTAAAATTCCCGCCATGGCGGCTGCCCCCGCGCGTCGCAACAGTTTTCGCGCCAATTTCAACGCGCCCGGAAATTAATTGTGACAGAAAGACGCGGCGGTCACATCCGCTTACGTTCCATTACTGCACGTTTGCATTAACATGCATAATTAATTTTATTTAATAAAATGAAATGACACATTTCGTGTTATTTGCTGATTGGAAATGTGGGATAATTTAGGCAATACTGCTCGTTCTGATAGAAAACTTAATTAACTACGTGACCATTGACGAATGATAAGGACTTGCTTCTAATTTAGAAAGGTAATAAAAGAAGTTATCACAGTATTTCCTGATATCATATTTTCTTAAGAGTGAAGCATTTTAAGTTTAACACATAAGGTCTATTAAATATTCTCGCATTAAATTAATAAAAGATATGTTTGACGGCCAACACTTTTTAAATTGTTCCCTTACATACACTTATTAGGTGACTAATCTACGTAAGAATACTGACAATTATGCAACCATTGTCTTGCTCTAAACAATCTCTTGAAAAAACAGACACAAAAATTGTGCTGCTAAAACCATGTATGTCAACGCTAAGAAGCTATAATGCTTCTGAACGTTACACTCCTAACAAGGGCCTGGTGTCATTTCCAAATATTTGCTAACTCTCTCTAATATACCGGACTCTCTTTCAAAGAGTCTTATGACAATGTCTAAACGAGAGAGAGGTCAGTACATTCTTCTTCTTCTTCTTTTATAAATATGGCTTTCGTAGTAGTTTCGTAAATATGGCAAGTAATAAATTCGTTAATTTTACAGTCATTAGTCACTATGTACAAAGTCATGACAGGTCAGGGTCTTGAGTAAAGCGGTGGCTTCGTTACTCAAGCGCATCTAGTGAGTTTAAAAAGACAATACACTAATTTCTTCATGATTATTTCATTTGTGCACTTTCACTGAACAAAATTAATTTAATTCCCACGTAAATTAACCAATTTCACTCAATATAAACTCGAAATTCAATATTAATGAAAAAATTACGACCACCCTCATTTACGATGGCGCCAAAACACGTCAGTACATTAAAGTGAGTATTTTAGAATGATATTAAGTCTTAGTAACTAGTGTAACCACTAGTATTAAAGCTTCATGGCCGCACATTAATACGATATTTCTCGAACAAATAATTTAAAATTTTCTTTGCCAATTACCTTTATGTCTCTTGTCTATAACTATTATCTTTTATCAGCTTACGTCTAAAAGACTTGTATATCAAAAAAATCTCAGAAAGTTAAATCGTGCATTCACAGTCTGTCGCTATAAAGATACTATCAGACTTGAGTATGAAGTTGAAATTTAGCTAGACACGTATTAATTGTTTTTATATCTTAAATTTGATAAGACAGCCAGTTTTTAGAATGCCTCGTTTGGATATCCAAACACATGCCGTAATCAGATCAAATGCTATTACATATAATGGATATTACGATCTTTACGTCTCATAAAACTAAAAGATTAAGTAAAAAACTAGTAACAGTAATTAAAATAATCGAGTTCATTTAAATCAACTTTAATGTGTCAGATTAGCTGGTCTAATTTGATTCATCTGACAAAAAAAACAAAATACGCTAAATCATGTAGTTTTATGAGAGAACAACAAATACGTTAAAGGGTAAAGGAAATCATTTTTTTTATCAGTGTGTTACTAGTATTAAAATGTGTTTATTAATTTCTGTCTTAAGACAGCTTTTACATGTATCAGATATGCTTAGTGTAATTAAAGATTAACAGCCCTTTTGATATTGTTATTTGATCATTCCAAACTTTTTAATCAAAATACCACAATAGCAATTTTCTTTCAAAAGCTTTAAAAGTAGTCATAAAATGCTTGTACGTGTCAAACCTTATTTATAAATACATTAATTTATTAATATTTAAGAAAAAACGTAGGGTTGCACTCTAGGAATGCCAGCAGAAGTGAAAACTTGAATATTAACATTGTGCATTTTTGATATTTTGGAATAGTTAGGGAACAATTTTTGCACGAATTACTTTAATTATCAGTATGAACGTACTATCACTTATGTGGTAGAATACAATATTCATTTATTGCGCTATCGTACACAAACATGACAACACGAACATGCGCGCAAGTGTCCTGCGCCGTCTTATCCGCGCAAGCACCCTGCGCCGTCTTACGAATTTTTGTCTTACGAACCAGGTCACATGTCCTGACGCTAGTTTAGAAGTTTTTACCCATTCCAAAAAAGGTGCGCAACGCCGCTAAAGAAGTTTTCACTTAAAAAAATGAGTACAGACTTATTAGAATTCTCATATACTATACTAACTAAATTATATATTCATAGCTATATTAACTATGTATAGTCAAATTCTGATCTGTTTTATTTCACTTTTTCTATTTCATAAAGCGGCTTACACATGGCTATGTGCGTTTTCTTTAATTGTTAATCCATTCAATAAATAACCTATGAATTAGCTATTTACCTATGCCAGCTAAAGATCGGGAATCTTAATAACTATCTTTTAAAAAGATCACCTGTGACAAAACATCTTGGTATAAAGTGTAGATATCACAATCGAAATGTCGTTTCGTTTCACGCTTGCCAGGTAGCGAGTAACAATTGCGATCTACAATCGGGGCTATTCGTTACCTCCAGTAAGGGCCTCTAATGGGCCCCTTAAAATTTTTAAGCCTTTATTTATAGAGGCTTTTGTTCCGATACAGCTATCGTCTGTCGAAATCTTGTGCTTACAGCCGTTTAACAGTATTTTTAACATAAAGTATAGATATATTTTTGTAATGTCAACATTGGGTCGCTATAGCAAAAAAATAAATAACGGTTTTTCCTCTCCAAATTAGAAAAAAAAATACATCAAATTTGTTATTCTTACATTTTGTTGTAAAAGAGTTTGTTTTATTGTGAGACTAAAATAGACTAGTACTTAAGAATTCTGTCTGAACAATTAAAATTTAATAATCTACCATTGTCGTTCTGCGCACGATATGAACAAAAATTTGCCATATTTTTTTTTATTTTTTTTAATCCCAATTTTATTTTTTATCCCAATGCAGATGCACTAACGATTGAGTACAATGTAATGAAAGGTGTGTCGAAAATATGCCCTTCGTTTCTTTGGACACATCATGTTGTATTCAAGGCATGGATTAGAGAAACAAATAACATTGGGCTGAATAGAAGGCAGAAGTGCTCTAGGAAGATCTACTAGGTGGTTTGATAAAGTGAAGAGGGCAGTTGATGGTAACCCGCATCATGTCGTCCACATGGCGTATGACCTTATTACTTACCTTAAGCAGACAATAGGTAAGTGGTCGCGATCCTTAGCAATGTAGGACAAATTATGAAGAAGAAAATTTATTATGGGTACGAAACCAAGTTTTTTCTATTTGATTTACAATGTCTATAACTTAGGTTCATTGAGACTTTTGACAACAATCCGTATAAATTATATACCATTGACACCTCAGTCAGTTTGAACCTTGTTAAACACGTAACGAGTAATCTCGAGTCAGCCATGACTGTGACAACCTAATGACGCAAATCGCGTTACGCCACGCATGTGTTACAATATAACAAAATATGAATTACACAAGCCATAGATAAAACAGAAGCTCAACTAATCATGAAAAATCGTACCTACACTATTTATGTAGACTATACTAACAAGACAAGATCACTAATAAATCTCCGAGTTTAAAATGTTTAATAGCATGATTTACATCGTCGACAGTGTTGTCACACTGCGCCTTATCGCTACATCACATTTGTACGTCATTTGCCTCCGCCGCCATATTTCATTTGTAATTAGAACGTCAAATGTCTGTGCCAAAGGTTGGTTTGAAAAAAGAAAGTTTTAATTGTTTTTTTGTTTTTTTAATTTAATGGACGTATCACATTCAGTGACTAATTTAATAGGCTCTTGTAGTAGATATTATTATTTATGTATATTAATATTGCGAGACACGGCAATTCGAGAAATTTGATATTGTTTTAAAATGTAAATTAAGTTGCTCGTATATTTTTTTTAATTTAAAGCCATGAAAAAGAGGTGCTCAAATCTTAATTGAATTAAATACTTTTTGTTTCTTACCTACTTGAATTGAACGTGAACTTCATATGCTTGAACAACTTTCGATACCATCGATCCAGGTAGTTGCCGATTGGTATTATTAAAAAAAATAAAAGCTCTTAAAGCTTTGTTTACATAATATTGAAATTGAAGTCCTTTTTAACAGTTTAAATTATTGTATTAGGACTAATCAAGTAACTTTTTCATTCTCTCACTAAGTTTACGTGATTATATCATCAAAATATACAACAGCATTTACGATGTTTTTGTCATTATTTTATTAAAAATATTCTATAAGTAAGTAAAATGTCTTTTGTAAGCAAGTAGTTCTCATGAATAACATCAACTTTATAAATGGCTACGCCCTTACGTCGTCCATGAGTCTAGAGCATATTTTAACTTCTATGGAAATATATATTTATTTTAAACTTATCGCAATATCTAAAATTACATTTTTAAATGAATAGTTACCATAAGATATCAGTTAAGTGCTCCACCGATATGTAAATACTAAGGACATTAAAAGGTGCATTTGCTTGATACGATATATTTTAGTTATCCTCACGCAACTTTAGCTTATGATTAATTAATGCAAGTTTATCTGCTAAAGGTGTTTGATGTGGATGAATGATTATTATGCACAGTAAGTGTGAAACGAATTAAATAAATATTTTAATTGGACTCAAAATTGTTTTACTAATAAATAATGTATCATATTGTGTAGCTTTTGATATTTTTTTGCCATGACTCTTTCACAAAACGAATGGTTAGAAATAAAAACTTCCTAAAAATAAGGGAAGGTACCTAAACAAAAACCTTATCAAAGGTGTTTTAGTTGTTGTTGTTTACTTCAAATTTTTTAAGTAAAACTTCTTTTTCGGCACATGTGAGAAATTTGCCGTCATATTTTTCTGTTACGTTCACTGACCTCTAGTTACGCTCCACAAAAAACACTGTATGTTATCGCGGAATTTCATACTGTGTTCTTCGCGATTTTTGTTTCACCGGCCAGTGTATCTTCAAGCTATCTCACAGCTAATTCCACCTCGCTCGACGTGCTATATATAAAGTTCTTTAAAGTAAAACTTCTTTTCTGTTACACTTAACGAAAAATAATACCATATAGAAGTTTCAATTCTTACATATTATGTACACACAATTTTTTATCAATTATTGTTCGCGACGTAATTCGAGTAGAAATCTATCACACAATACTTACTTTACACAATACTTACTAACATATTTAACCATTACGATCATATGTTTTAAATTACGCATTACGCAGTTGTTTTAAAAAAATAGGCTTATTTTTTACTTTTCAAAATGTATAAAAGACACTCAAGTAAAAATATTGTCACATTACAAAACCTCGCCACACACAGGGTGTGTCGCAACCAACGTCCCGTTACGTTGGCGCCCATTTGTCAAATTAATGGCGCGAGAATCTGAGTTTTAGGACACCTGATAGCATTTGTGACGTCATTGACATCTTCGTTTCATAGACAAAAGTAGTGAGGGTCAAAAACAACAAGATTATGCACTTGATCTCGGTCTTGTTTCTTTAATCTATGACTTGGTCCAGCTCAATAACTTACAGGTGTAGTATTGTAGTACTGGATAGATGCATTCTCTGATTTTCACTCTCTAACATTCTCTTTTCTATATTTTATTACCCCCACAGTTAAGCGGAATGTTAAAGCTTTGACGTGTTTGTGTGTGTCTGTCTGTTTGTGGCATCATAACGCTTTCGATTTTTGTTTGAAAGCTGACATGATCGAGATAGACCTTAAATACAAATTACGTTGAGTTCCGTTGGAGATTATTAAATAAGTTTAATTTTAAAACTATATCCATAATAGTGAAGTTAGTAAAATTCCTTTTACAAAATAAAAAAATATATTTTTGATTTTTTATTATTACATACTGATTAGAAGCATTCTTGCTTATTTCGTTTAAAAAAACAGTACCTTTTAAAATGCCAATTTTGACTTTCTGGGCTAGAAAAATCTCGGATGGTCAGTTAGTCCATCGGAAACATCTATCGCGTACAAAAATAGCGTCTTTAAAACTAGAAACATTTTTTATCGCTGCCAATAAATCTACACTAATGATATTTTCGCGTGTACTAATTGCAGACATGTAACGATGTCTTAATTGCTGTTAGAGTCAAATGGATCAGATATTATGATCCTATAATATCTATGGCATGTATGTACAATCTTTTTTGGAATAGTTAAACATTTACTTAATGGTGGTTTGGCAAGACAGTTGCTTTATAGATATTGGTACCCGGGAAAATCTAGGTGTCCTATTCACATTCCACGATCAAATCGCTCGGGTTTTATCGAGGGAGGTGTCAGGAGTCTACAAAAACGGTTTGTTTGTACGAAAAGGATAGTTAATGTAGAGGAAACCCGGCAGGTCTGCGAGCATCGTCGCGTTTGGCTTTCAATACTTTCTTCCTACTTCGAATACCCCGAACGGGATATGGCGTGAAAATATGTGATAAAACACCTAGGTGTTTTATCCTTCTTAAGTTTCAATAATTATGCTCGCCATTGTTGTGTCAGTTTGGAGGTTAGGGTAACCCGTAAAATTACCTATGCAAGTACTTATCACATTGAACTTTAATGTCTATAGGTTACATGACTTTTTTGTCACTAAAGAATCGAATGCTTTTGACTATCTTAAAGAGTATACACGCCCGTACTTCTGAAAATGTAGACAAAGATTCAACCAGGACTTCCACGACTGGTCAAGTTTGCTGAGCACTTATATAAACTAATTAGAAGTAAAAATATTACCAAAACCGAAAATAATCATCACGCAACATTATTTTCACTGGTAGGAAAATAGAAATTGTTTTTCGTAATTAAGTTGGTGAAGCTATCGGTTTTTTGAAACAATGAAAAGTACCGCTATTATAAATGTCAAATACCCGTTATATGTTTTAGAGGCAAAATGTACACTATTTTATCGTTTAATAACATTAGTTAGATTTAGCAATTAGTGTTGTAGTTGGAAGACAACGGTTTGCGTCAGTAGGCAATCCATCAACTACAAATTAGTTCGCGCGCCCGCCGCAACAGCCGCATGGCGCTGCTGTTGCACTCATTAGTGGTTGCCATATTTGCTTTACGTTTATAATATTCCCATATAAATTACTTTAAATATCATTATTATTAATTTAATTTACGAAAATATACTGCTATACTGGACTTAAGCAGTGTAAGTGGCTGGAATAGGGTGTAAGGCGAAGTTTTCCAATCAGGGTAAATAATTGCAAAACTCTGATATACTGTTGTAAAAAGAAATATACCTTTTACCATATTTCATACATATTTCGTACATACATTAAAAAGGTGAATTTACTTCGTTTTAGTTAAGACGTCGTTTGATTTCAAATGCTTAATTTAGGGTCTTGTTTATAACAATGTTTTCGCATCTGTTGCCAACGAATAACGTTTCGCACCTCAACCCTTTGCCAGGCTATATTTAATACGAAATAAATTTGGCACACTCGTCAAACAATCATCGCAATATGGCGCTGGGTCGGGACCTATTACCACCATTACTGAATACGCGACCCTATCTTTTTGTGGCTACGAAACCCTGTAGAATATATTCAATTAATATAATATTATTAATACCTACGTATATGATTATAATATAGGCAAACTCACAACCTGAGATATTTAAGACTAGTCAAACATAAATAAATATGAAATTATAAATAAATATCCCAGGACAAGTTACACAAATTTAATCTAACCCCAAAGTGAGCAAATTATATGACTGTGTTGTTTTGTATTATTATTCAACGATTATAATACATATAAATACCTTAAACGATGCCAGAATAAATTCAACAAACACCGACAACCGGAAATGTCTACCCCCATCTAAAATCAAACCTGAGCCTCGTGTTTGGTCGGTGGAGTTAGGCGGTTACGCTATCCCCTCGGCTAACGAGGTGGCCAAATAAAAAAAATATTAAATAATAAACAAAAAAATTAAAAACAATTAAAAACAATTTCCTTTGAACAAATCGTACGAATAGATGTAACTCTAAAGTAAGCAAATTACATGCTTGTGATATGTGCGTTCACCAACGATACTAATACATGTACTTGATGAATTAAATTTAATAAATATCATGCTAACTTTAAATCAAATCCGAGCCTCGTCTATGGTACAATAGAAACACCCAATATTTATTACGTTTATTGGTAATGTTGGGTTAGGTATTTCGAAATTGCTTATGTATTAAAAATCTCTGTTCTTTTCGAAAAATTAGTCATTTTTAAATTAAATTTCTATTTAGTCTCTGTCTTGTATTATTTTGTTTGTTTTCTTTTTTAGTTTTGGTTTTGACGTAATCATTTGCCATTAGTTAGTTGACGCAAATTTCAAGTTACCAAATTAAATTCAATCAGGTTAAGAAAATTATATCCAAATAAGTCCTACGTCATCAAAGAAAGTAATATCAGTGTCTTTAGTAAAGCGGTGGCCTATTTTGGTGGCAACTAGGAAATAAACGATACATCACGGAACGAATTTGCACAAAATGGCACTAAAATTTACTTATTCCTCTAAATATAAACACGAAATTCAATAATTACGAAAAAACTACGACCATCTCTTCTCTCGATGTAATCTTAACAAATGTCGTCACTTAGTCACACCTACATTATTTTTCAAATATTTACTTGTCTCACATGATTGCAACATTACTAGCCACTAATTGTCTACTTTTTAAAATTCCGCTCTCTCTTATCAATTGTTTGCATTGCGAATACGTAAACGCTTGTGTCATGGCCGTATATTTAAGAATTTTTTTTTATTAGTTTCTGCTATCATTGCATTCTAAGGGCGTCGGAATGTGATGACACTATTGCCCTCTGGTGGTTACGGGGTCTCTGTCTATGGCGTCAGTCATAATTAAGTAGTATAGTGCTATCGCCTGGATTGATACCAGTGGCTTACCTATTCCTAGTGCCATATCATTGCTAGTCATTGTTGAGTTTTAAGCAGGAGCGTGGGGTAAGCCGGGAGCCGTGGGAGCCGATCTAGTGGCCGGCCTAAGATCTCGGGCATTAGATAGCGACGCATCAATAACGTCTGGTATCTAAAAACGACGGTTACCTCTTGCCGTCAGGAGAGCCGATTGCATTATCGCTATCTAATATCATAAAAAATCATCTTAATAAAGTAACCAGCTCTTCTCTGCGGTCTTATTGAAAGTTTGCGGTTGAAAAGTTTTTCGATACTAATCTAAATAGACAAATGAGAAATCAAGAAAATACAGCATAGATAGTACGTTTAAGTACGATTTTCATCTGTAAATTTTGGCAACATTTTCTAATTTGTAGATGGGATAAGTATCCTTAAATTATATTTTAGTTTTGAAATGAACAGCAACCCCAAGTAGGGAATAAAAACAGTGGAAGTACCCTCACAATTAGTGCGGTGCCATGTGTTGCGCTGTGATGAGGAGTAAAGGTCGAAGGGCCTTAGGGTCACGATATATCGCCCTTGTAATTACTTCCACCGGATACCAGGCACCCAGCGGATTAAGGCGCTCTCCTTAAAATTAACACTCTATACCATTTCCTTCGATGCCTTGTCACCCTAATATGAAGAAAAATCAATAAATTATGAAATCTTTGCTAATTTTTGTATTAACTCAATAATTTGATCGCCTCTGTGGTCTAGCGGTCCGGGTGTTGGACGGTTTTTTCCAATTTTCTAATAAAAAAAAATGTTGGTCGGGATTGGAAATGTGCCCGGTTTTCGATAAGGCTTGCCACCTATCACATTGTGGGACTTACTGTCTAGTGGTGGGTGCCTTGGTTGTGCCTCTGCCTACCTCTTCGGGGATATGGGCGTGAAGATACTTTTTTTACTCAATAAAAGAGTACGGAGTGCATGATAAAAAAAATAAAGTAAGTAACTTTCATTATTTTCTTTTTGAAATTTTAATTTAGGACTTTTTTCTTCTTTAAAACCAAACAACTTATTAAAATTTACAAAACAAATCGGCACATGCCTTGGTTGTATTTGTATATCAATAATTATAAAGTTTCGTTTTTAATTTGAAAAAACAAAACGAAAGTGCAAGGTTACAAGTCTTATTTACTTAGGTATACAAAAAATAACATAGCTGAAACGAGACATGAAACTGGTTCCTAATCTCTATCCAAAGAAATAAGACAATTACACGCTTAGCCACAAATAACCTTTTAGATTAAAACAAAAAAATAAGATCATATAAAATGTCAAGATAAATAAATAACTAGAAGTTGGCATCGCAACGTATACTAGAAGTTCAATCTCATTTGTTTGCAGACTTCATTACTTAGTAGAAATGAATTGTCCGATAAAAATCTCTTTGATTTAGTGCCCCCGTATGTATTACGGGAAAACAAGAGAGCGTATCACGTACAAATTCTTATAATCCGTGGTGGCCCTGGGCTACACGATAAATATTTTTCATGAAATCCACCGATCGCGACGACGCATAGAAAGTGCCCTAAATCAGGCAATTATAGGTGTGACCAGTAAATTATTATAACCAGGGGATCACGAGTGGACGCCGGAATATTGCCTATCGGAATTTTATCTTGCGTTATCCCTAACTGCATTATTTGCTTTTCACTATATAAATATTGTGCTTTATTTACTATTATTATATTTAACCTTCCTTCATAATACAAATGAAAACCTCAATATTTGATACATTTTTTTTGTTTTATTTCTCAACTTATTACGGTTAGGGCATTTCAAATCTCCACGACTTTTAAAAAAATATTCGTCCCTTAATATCAAGAGATAGCATTTAGGTAGTTTAATGAATAATTGTTGGTCATGTTCAGCTGCTTTACAGCTTATTCAAACTTCATTCTGCCACGAACAGCTAAACATATTTTTCAACATAAATTTATGGTCATTTTTTTACATGTATGAAACGCGTTAGATTAATTGATGATCGTGCTATAGTTTAAAAATAATGTTTAATACTAATACTTATATATATATATATATATATATAACTTTTTAGCTCTGCATCTACATTGTGATTAGTATTTTATTTCGAATATTCTAATCAAAAATGAAGTAGCTACCGATTCTGGCTCATTTTCAGTTATCAAAAAGCCTTATGTCCTTAGTGGATTAAGGGATATCTCCGGTATTTGTAACGGTCGCGATTTATTCACCCTTTCCGTAAAACCAGGAAAACATAGATCACTAGCTTTGAAGATGTTGGAATTTTATTGTATGTTACAGGAAATGTATAAAGTCAAGTATTATATACAATTTCTAAACGGTAACAGGAATCTGTTTTATGTATATAAAATATATATTTTACAGAATATCTGCTGGTAACGCCACAATATAGACAAAAGGAAAGACTATAATAACGCAACGTTTTGTTACAATTTCCATTCAATACATTACTATATTTTGATACATACACACACATAGACACACAATATATATGATTTTTAGTAGTCTCTTATCCAAACCGAACTCGTTTTTTGCAGTTTTGAATATATTTAAATAATGTCTAGTTATATCATAAGACAAATAGTTTTAATTGACTTGAAATCAGATTTCTTATTGTGAGATTAAATAATGTTCTTAATGTTTAAACTACATTGTCAAACTATATCTACTCTCGTGGTCATTTCTATGCAAACTTAAGCAAAACCGCGACAAACAGCTAGTACCTAAGTATAATATGAACTGTTTCGGGTTGTACATACAGTTAATAAATTATGAAGTATCACCACAAATAAATTACTATGACACAAACTATTACATGGACGTGATCCAAGCCATGAAATATTATCATTTATTTAATAAATCGTGATAATATTTACGTAAAATCATCGATAAATATTTTAAGTAACGTAGATATCGATATTATGGCGGGAACATTATTATAACCTATCGAATCCAAATTTATCAATACAACAATTTAAAAAAGCTTATGTTTTAGATACTTAATTTATTTAAGATTTAGATTTTTTGATACAAACAAAATCGATTTTAGATCACAATTTAGATACATAAATTTACATTTTCAGAAATTTATTTGTATACTTTTACTTTTATAACTATTTGTCAGTCGATATTTTTAGTCCAGTTATATAAAACACTGTTTAGAATCTTGAGTATCCCGTGTAAATATCTTAAAACATTGAAAACATACGTCAATTTAAGTTTAAAATTATTTAAATTTATATTTACTGGTAATGTTACTGAAAGAAAGTATATTATCAGTAGATCTATATTCTTAAGATTTCTAATGTATAAAGTATACTTATAACTATACTTAATGATAGCACATAACGCCAACTTAAACTTTGGAGCACTCTACTCTGTGTTGATTAATAAGACAGATAACGTTTTATTTACGTTGGTGGTAATTAGCTACAAAATCATGGGTTATGATGACTTCTTTCACTTTCTATCAGTTTGTTTATCATGCAAATAAACTCCGACCCAGTAGAATAGTTATTCAGTAATAGACCCAGGCGTAACATTCTTCATTTAACAAATCGCAGTCCCTGTCCCGTTTAGAACCCGATCTTCGAACGGTATTCCGTATTAAGTGAATGAGGTGAACAGAATGTAGACACATACTCATAAGTATGTTTCGTTCTCATGAGTATGTGTATATGAGAAACATGTTTGCAGTCTCCTGTGCTAAAAAGGCTATAACCATAGAAAATACCAATGATTCAAAAATACATTCTCATGACTTGAATTCTATTTTCAAGTTAATCTAGAAAAGTCATGGAACTCGGCATGGTCAATTTCTAAACGCAACAAAGGCAGATATTATGCCAACATACAAGGTGCCATCCCCAAAAAGCCGCGGTTTTTCAATTTTAAAAAATAAATAAATTTGCTATTTCTTGCATCATTAGGTTACGACTAGACCACCCGTCTTCCCCTGTTCATTTAAAGAAAATACGAGTTAAAGACCACTCCTTTTGTGAATGTGGCTTAGACGAAGGAATTGTGGAACAAATATTCTTCAACTGTCCTAAATATAACACATCCTTATATGAAATCCTCCCAAAAGAAATCCCTCGCCCTACTAACTTTACGTGTCTTTTGTCTGATATGTATCCATTATTTATTAAAGTCCTCAGCAAATACCTAACTAATAACTATATAAAAATCTAGCCACTTGCAATTCAAGTTATTGTATATTTCTAACACTGAGTATAGGTGCTGTAGTAATGTGGGTGTCTGCATGTAATATATGTGTAATCTGTTGGTGTCTGTATTTTGGGTTTTTCTCAGCTTTGAATCCATAAAGCAAAGCTTTCCTGTGTCTCTTTCACTACAAGACAATGGCGGAATTATTGTGCCTGACGCAATAAAGGCCGTATGTAAAGAAAGAAGAAAAATGTTTGCAGTCTGTTTAAAACTTAGATATCAGCACTTTCCAAACTTTTTACAAATCTACACGGCGAAGTTACCAAAAGCGGAGCTCGCAACTCACGACCGGACGGAAGAAAAACAAGCTAATAATGAATTATACCAAACCCCGCCGATGTTTTATCTGTGGTCAATACCGTCGCGGCAATATTTTCCAGACATTTGTTTATTAAACGTTATTCTTTATTTTATGTTTATTGTTTTTTTCATTCATATCTTTTCTTCATTCTAGAATTATAAGGTTACTTTCTATTTGTTAAAGAAATAAAAACCTCTACAAGGTTTTTCTAAATGTTGGTAGATTTTTTGTATATAGTTCTCAATAGTGAGTTCAAATTCTTTACAATACTATCGATAATGTTTTGTCTATGGTTAGTACAGCCGCTATTATAATTATTTATTATTTGTTTTCGTTACAGTAGGTATCATCCATTATTATATGTTAGTTTGTGGGTTAGATTTCAGTCAGGACTAATTTGAAATTGAATTTTATAGCAATTAGTCTCAATCGGGCTGAACCTAACCAGGGTTAAACTGAAATTGGGCAAGTGCTTACCTAATTTTGGTGACAATGGAAAAATGGGAGGACGGAAATGGAAAATAATCCAAAAAATCCAATGTATTTGGATTCGTATTTTTTTGGTATAACACTTGTCCTGTGCTTGGGATAAATTTTAAAGAAAGAAAAAATCGCCTTATGAAGGGTGCAACATCAAATTCTGTCTAAAGTGAAAATGTTTGTTTTCCTTATTTTTTAAATATTGTAATACCTTTTGATAATTACTCCGGCCTTAAACCCAAAGGAAAATAACAAAATTATCACAAAAAAATATTTGTTAGGCCAACGTTTTATTATTTAAATGATGTTCAATTTAAATCGATGTTTGATTTTACATAAGTTATTTCTATTATATAAAAACTACGTGTCACTTTGTTTGTCCGCGATGGACTCCTAAACTACTTAACCGATTTCAATCAAATTTGCTCACCGTGTGTAGTTTGATCCAACTTGAAAGAGCTTACATCCTAATTTATGATACAAAAATACCATCCGAGTGAAGCCAGAACAGCTAGTATAACTTATGTTTTTCTTAATCTAATAATTCATTTACACCTATCTGTTTCGAATTATTAAGCATATACTATGAACCTTCACATCTCACTACAATCACCTATCTCCTCTTTATGATTGAACTTAATAAATGTAATAATGCTCAAATCTCTAATTTTTAAACAGACTTTTAACCGTTATTAGACGTAATAATCGAATTTTATCACATCAATTCAGAATTAAAAAAAAATAGGAATACAATAATAATTCAACATGACAAATATGTCTCTTGTTGTAAAAGCGAATCCATGACAGTTCTAGTCTATACTTAATATTATAAAGAGGAAATGTTTGATTTTTTGTTTGCTTGAAGCGAATAGGCTCCGAAACTACCGGACCGATTTCAAAAATTCTTTCACCTTTAGAATGCTATATTATTCCTGAGTCACAAAGGCTTTGTTTCATCAAAATCGGTGAATTAGAAGCTAAGTTACGCAGGCGAAGCTGCGTAAAACTGCTAGTATTTAATAAACTAGAGGAAGGCGAGACAAGTAAAGTAAGAGACGTGCCCGGGCGGATGCTCCCGGAATTACACCTTAATTAGGAAAAACGGAATTTATTGCTCCGATACCTCAACCCACCCCAACCCACCTCTATTTGTTTTGGTTAAGAGCCGGAACTGGCTTAGAAGCTAATAAACAACACATTTTGTTGGATTTTCAACATTTCATAATAGCTTCATTTTTATTAACATTGATTTTGCTATCCTGTATCAAAACTTCATACTTTAGCTAAATTTCTGAAATTTTGAAACCTCAAATGTGAAAAACATAAATTTAATTATTAAAGATTTGGCTTGAGTTTTGGCGCCATCGAGAGAAAAGATGGTCGAAGTATTTTCATAATTATTGAAATTCGTGTTAATATTGAGTGAAATTAGTCAATTTTGGTGGCATTTTGTACAATTTTGTTCAGTGAAAGTGCACAAATGAAATAATCATTAAGAAATTAGCGTATCATGTATTTCCAGGTTGCCGCCAAATCTCATTACATGAGCTTGAGTAATGAGGCCACCGCTTTACCCAAGAGCCTGACATGACTTACTGGCGTCTTATAACTGATGACTAATTATAATTGATTAAAATTGATATAAAATTTGATGCAAATTTCTGCTTGACTAATGGCAAAATACTAACGTGAAGGCCAAAACCTAAAGAAAGAAGAAGAAGATTTGGCCTTATCATGTATCAATTCAAAATGTAGTCTACATGGATAACGTACTTTTTTAGGTTTTTTACATTAAAACCTAAAAGTCAGAATAATTTACATATTTTTTTAACCCGTATCTGTCCGAGCTCCTCTGCAAAATAGATCATCTGCTTACTACTTACTAGACAACTCGTAAAAGGCGAATATATTATTGTCACTAACACCGTGACATCTGACTAGGCGGTAGAGTTTAACAGCCACTAGCCCGGATTAGTACCACCGCCTTACCTCTTCCTGCCGTCATAACATATTATATTGTAGTGCTTGATGGAGACGCTTTCCGGTTCGGAGGATAAGATAAGGATAGTCAGTAAACTTACTTTTCCACGAGGCCTGGCACCACGGTTTCAGGTTGTCATCGTAATATTTCCACCTTTGGTATCTATTGGATGAATTTCTCACCATCAGGAAATCTGTCTGAAAAATAATAAGTAAAAAGCTTTCAAAATTTTATAAGTGAAAAAAATGAGGAGATGGCCATATTGGAAATTTGACGACATAATTATTATATACTTAAGTGCCAATTATTATCTTAATTACTTTTATAGGCATGAATTTTATAGTCTGTATCTTCAACTGTTACTAAAACTAATATTCATAAAAATGAGTCTATGCCAAATTTAAGCAGTTCAACAGTTAAAAGCTAAACAAATAATAAAAGTTTTGTTTATTACTTTTTAAATCTTTTTATGATAATAATGTAGATAAAACTTATAACAAACAGGCGCATTTGTATAATGTCTTAAATTACAGAAAGTATACACAATATAAACTATACAATTTATTGTAAGGTGCAAATTTGTATAAGATGCGAAGACGTAATAAATTTGTAAAGCTCGAGCCAAACTCTCACAATTATGTTAAGGAATTCCACCACCCTCTTATTTAATTCGCTGTAGGTAATTAAAATCCAAAAACTTTGGGCGAAATTAAATTTTATTCTCCGTCTTAGAATTAAGGCTCTTCGGGAATATTTGCGTCTCCTGTAAAACGATTTACTATGTTTAAAAATTACGTAATACTCTAATTGAAGCTGCGCAATATATTAACGTTGTTAGAGTATGTTTTCTTGTAATAATATATCCAAAAAAAGGAAACCTGGCTACGTTTTATAGTGTTTTATTTAGAATAAGAAAATCTGTGGAGTCGTTGAAGTTAATCGCTCTTTTGGACTTAAAACATATGAGTAAAACTAATATAATAAGGACAGTATACAGACAAAAACACAAACATTTTATAACATTTGATTTCCTCATTGTTGAAAAAAAAATTACACAGTCGGCATACATCAATCGGCACATATAGACTGATATACCGATAACCATGACTTCCTTCGTTTATTCTTTGACTTTTGCTATTTATGAAACTTCTTACACAAAATAGGAACAAAACTGCGCCCACGCTTTTTAAACAATCTGGCTTAATCAAGATTTAGATTTAAGAGACACCGCTGTATTTTTATGAAATTTCTATGAAAATTGATCAAGTACTTTTCTTTATATGGATGATGGACATACAAAAATTTTATTATTTTTAGCTTTAGTTTAGTTTTCCGCCCCAATATTAAATATACTTAGAGACACAGTTATTTTACAAATTTTGTAACGTGTAATAGATACACATAAAACGTGAAGCACAATAAGATTACACATAACTAAACATTTTTTTATCATGCAGTGCATGCATTCAACTAAACATATATTTGTATCAATTCAAATTAAACTTCTCAATCGTTCAGCTAGCATTAGAATACCACCTTCAAATCCCCCATCCTCGACGCCGGTCCAAACAGCCCGTCGGACGTGTTTCTGGAATCAAATGGCCTCTTTAACTTTTCCTATTTAGGGAAAAGCCGGAGAAAATCTCACAATAATAGTAATAATAATAGATATTTGTACCAGGATATCATGAGCTCAAGAACTGATGATCATTCTAATTTGATGCTTGTTACTAAAAGTTACAAAACATTATAAAGCTACCTACGAGTCCGGAAGCGATAGACTTATCATCAATCACATTGTGCGACGTAGCATCTTCGGCTTATCGTGGGCGTCATGGTTGGAAATCTGTCTACCACTTCAGGGATAAGAGCATGAATATAAGTATGTTCACGTTCCTAACCCTACTACAGTTGTCACTACTACATATTATTTTTTGTAAAATAAAGTTACTTTCCAAAAAAAGTTGTAATAGTATAAATATAATAAATATTTTAAAATATTGTTTAGCCGTACCTTTATTTTATAATCTTTAACAATAGACATTATCGAAATTTAGATAAAAATTTTAATTACCAAGCAAACAATGATACTTATTATTTTCTTAACAATGTTAAAACAAATTATTAGATTTTATAACTGATTGTACAGTTATTTTATTTTTAAACATCTCATCGCCCCAGATGCAAGACATCCGACATTATTCACCCCACCGCGCTTGACACTTTAACGCTAAAATCTCATTACAATTAGCCTCATTTGCATAAAGGACAAATAAATCACGGCATGTGTGCATTTTTAGCATCGATAGCGACAAGGTATTACGCATCGTCGTTTAAATCCAACCCTTCGCCCGCCGGCGTGGTATTAACAAATCCAGATGAGTGCTATGATTTATGAGACCCCAGTCATCTGGGGTCCGGTATAATATAAAATAATACACATAAACAAATGCAAATATCGTGTCGCGTGGATTATTGCGTCTGGATGCAGCGTTTCATTGTTAATATTACGTTTAATGGTTTGTATGTAATGAAATGTCAATAGGCATGAACGTAGACAAAACATCATTCATGGTTTTGTTACATGAAGTGACAATATATTTGTTTGGACAAATTGTAATATCGCATATGATACCGGCCTGTTATGCATCCCAGATTTTATTTGTAATAACAATATTTTGCAGTCACTTTTGAAATAAGATACATAACACAATTTGTTACATGTGTCTTGTATAACTATTTCATAACAGTTAGGCTTGTATATAATCTACGTAATCCATCAAAAATTGAGTAGATTTAAGTATATACTTAATAGTCGAGTTGGTGTAAAATGAAAACCCAAGACCATAGGTCTGTAATAACATTTTTACGTGACATTCCCTTATTGTGTGATTCCGATGACATTTTTTTTGTCTTTCACCACACCATTATGGAATCAATGAACGCCGGCAGTGTTTCCGAAACATTATGACTTGGAGACCTTCAAGAAAAGAGCTTACTCATTATAAAAGGATGAAAACGCAACTGTGAGATATCTTGTGTTACAGCTGATCGTGGGTGACGAAAAGCATTTTGTAACATGAATCGTTTGCCTCCTATTCCATAAAAAGACAAAGCATGATATTTGATCCATTTTCTTCTGTGTATATGTAAATCAATGCTGCAAAGTATTAAATGATTTGCACACCATTAAAATATGAAAATTACAGCTTTATGTCACAATAAAGTGATGCAACGATTAGTAAATTGGCACGATAAATCATTCTCAAGCCGTCAGTGAAACATATTGCAACAGAAACACAGCAATAACAATTTGGATTGTCAAAATTAATACAAGGAATTGCCCCCATGTTGCGCCGTAAAACTTGCGATTTCCCTCTCCCAGTGGACCGCTGGGGTGCGAGAGACCGGACCGGCGGATGAAGAGTTAATGAACTAATCTTTATATTAACAATACATTAGTCGCATCGGACGTTAGCCATGTTTCGTTGTAATTACGTCCCTGCAAGGGACAACCCTTCTGCGCCATTTCTAATGTATTACTATCGACCTCTACACTTAACTTCTGATGCCCGTTTAAAAAGCCTTTAGAAATGAAGCCAAATGTAGCTTTAACAGACCAAACAGTTTAGATTGAAAGCAGTCTTAATTAATATATAAGGATTTTTTATTTCAGAACTTAATCTGTGCTCGAAGAGTTTTCGAAGAATTTATGTTCTGGAAAACTTTACAAAAACTGCGTAAAAAATATTGAACATAAATTTTTAAAGTATTAGAAGGTAAGCAAGCAGGCGGACTTTCTTAAGAAAAGATATACTCGTCACCTATAGGACCAATAAACAGAATAATATTATACATTTTTTATGATATTGGAAGGCAAACAAGCAGACGGATTTCCTAATGGTAAGAAATTCCCGCCGCCTAGAGCCACCAAAGGCGGTAATGGTACGTTGTCAACCTTGGTTGTTGTGCCTCGAGCAAAAGTAAGTTTACCGGCTACCTTACCCTCCGAACCGGAACACGATAAGGCGGCAGCAATAGGCAAGACGGTGGTACCAATCCGGGCGAGTCGCTGCGAACTCTACCAACTAGTCAGATGTCACGGTGCCAGCGACGGTAAGCCCATGCTCGCCTTTTACGAGCTGCCCGGAACAGGAAGGCAGATGGTCTTTTCTGCAAAGGAGCCCGGACCAACAAAAGGGAAAAGTTGTAAAATAAAGTCCAATGATGGTAAAGTATATTGCCGTTCTACGGCTTGGATGTTAAGCTCGTTCGTTGATTTACGTACCTACACAAGTTCTAACACAAGTAGTGAACTACTTAAAAGAAGATCTCCACACCATTCTAATTATGTTAATGCTTTTTATATTGTTTTGTGTGTTCTTTTTTAACATACTCGTAATAGCTCAGTTGGTGGAGATCCAGCTTATATGTCGAAGGGTTCTTGAGTTATAAATAGTGTAACTAACAAGACTTTCTTTTAAATAGATTTTGAGAGACTTAGTAGAGCTCCTTATAGAAGAATAAAATGCTTTACTTAGGTACCAAACTAGCCACCATATCTAAGACAACTATAAAATACTCAAAACAAAAACTGCTCATTTTTATAATATTATGGATTATTTCGAGAATATCGTGTGAAAAGCAAATCGAATCACGAACCAATTCGTAGGGTTGCTGTGAACGCAATTCATAGTGACAGTTAATTTGGGAATGCATCCGCGCCCGTTACTTATTCAGTTCGTTCGTACGCCAAGTAATTGCTTCAAAAGCGACGCTCTACCTCATCCATGAATTCCTGGTATTTTGCAACTAACTATATTGCTCTTTTATGTTTGCTCCTAGTTCTAACGTTTTCTGATGTAGCTTTTTGTATCCAATTACTACTAATAGACTACAGGCCCAGGCAGGCATTGCTATCGTCTATAGAACTATGACAAATGATAAGAAAGCGTGTAGTGCCGTACAAAATGGTGTGCCAGAAATCCGGTATTTTTTAATTAAATTTCAATTCTGTCACTTGATTCTGTACGGTATCAGTTTCATACTGTTTCAGTACAGCTTCTAATCCAATGCCGTATAAAAATAAATGACCAAAACAGACTCATTCTATCTGCACTTCTGAATTCTCACCTGCGCTCAGTTGGACAGTTTACAGGTGACGGCATAGTTCTGAATCTTATTACTTTATGCTCTTATATCGTCCAATATACGTCACCTGGTGGTTCATATAACCCATCTATTTTTGGCATGGGCAAGCTCTACTATTTACGCGCTGGCATCACTAACTTGCAAGTTAAATTATTGAAATTGAGTTTCAATTTCAGAGGTCACTGTTCAATGAATTTACTTTGACTAGTGGTCACCCATTGATCCAAATTTGACCGTAATAAATTTTAATATCTTGTTGATAAGGACGCCATCTTCATTTCTCAAGACCAAATACTTTGTTTTCAACTTTTTAGTGCGCCATCTGTGATCTTTTGTCGTTATCATCAATATGTTTGTATGTTTGTTTGTGTGCGTCAAATGCATGGTAGTGTGGGTAATGTTTTATTTATTGATTTAATGTACTTTATAAGCATTATTATTGAAAAATATTAGCGTTCTGCACTTCTCCTACGCATAAACTATAAGTGTGCCAAATTTTGTCTAGAAATATTTTTGTATTTTATTTTGTAAATGTTTGTTTTATCTAAATTAATACTAGCTGACCCTTCGTTCATTATCATGGCGTAACACTGACATGTAATACGTTTTTTTTTTAATTGACCGATAGACATATAAAGTAAAAAAAATTGTGTAATCAATACTCATTATTACTACAAATATACAGATAGACAAATTACATGCCAAAATGAAGATTGAACGACATGAAGAGTGAAGATTATGATTATTTTATATTTTTTTCCAAATCATGACTACCTTCTTGGTTGCGATCCGTCACACCTATTTGTACTTCTTAAAACAATAAGTAGTTACATATGGTAGTTACCATTATCTCATAAGTTATGGTCTGTAAAAAATATATACACGTAATTAATTTTTTCAAATAAATTTATATACCTTTCTTACAAGAATAATTAGAAAAATTAGTATTTTCAACGTTTCTACAATGATAAATATTTTAATTATGTAAATTATTTTCTATATGGCCGTTTGGACCGCCATGGGTTTATGTTTCACTATAAAACATTAACAATTGTAATTTTTGTTCCCAGGTTTATCAATGCGAGACGTAGGATAGTACAACCAATGATCGACCAGTCGAATAGAGCAGGTAACATTTTTCTTATACGAATATTTTAG
>NJDC01001788.1:147031-157558 GCA_002245475.1 Calephelis virginiensis | reverse complement strand
CGCCAAATCTCATTCATGAGCTTGAGTAAACAGGCCACTGCTTTACCCAAGAGCCTGACATGACTTCCTGACGACTTATGACTGATGACTAATTAAAATTAATTGAAATTAATATAAAATTGATGCAAATTTCTACTTGACTAATGGCTAAATACCAACGTTAAGGCCAAAACCTAAAGAAAGAAAGAACTTTAAAATCCTCGGCACCTAGCGAAACTCCATTTTTTATTTTTAAATTTTAAGAATTTAGACATTCAGACTCTTTTTATAGCAACTTCGAGAATGTTTTACTGTAATTGTATACTGATTTAATAAGTATTAATAGCTAATATTTGGCGGTTTATCTCAGTACTACTACGTTAAGTACTACCACTAAAATCTTTCATTATAAATTGTCTATGGTTCGTTTTATCAAGGCAAAGAAAATAACTGAACCAATTAGGCTAACTTTGGTTTTCAATTATTTGTTCAAGTCCAGGGAAGCTTTAAAAGAAAAGAAAAAACCGCGAGGAAACTAGGAAAAGCAACATTTTAACTTTTCCCATACAAACTGAATGGGTGGTGGTGAGTGGAAGGTTATTTACATAATATATTATCCCACATAAGTTTTATTAACATCCCACTAGTCGTTTTTGAGTTACATATAACTTAATACTTTTGAAATCTTCGTTTATTTTGACAACCTCATCATTGGCGATATAAAACATACAGTCGAATTGAGAACTCCTACATTTTTTGGAATCCAAGTCCAGATTTAATAGAAAAAAGTCGTGTATATAAACGCAATCACAGTATACACTGAAAAAAATATATGTACTTAATTAAAGTGTTAAACATAAAAGGCTATGCAATTTATTATCCTTAGTAAAAAGTTGGCCATTTTCTTTGGCTGTGTACGGTGACACGAAAAACATATTACTAATGCAGTGGCCGAGAAAAAAGGAATATATAGTGCTATAAAGATACACGCACCAGGAATACATAAACGTATTGGAAAAGCTGTTGGCTCGGCTTGACCACAGGAAATGCGGTAGCCATTTTCTTCAGCCGATTGCCAAAACAATTTTCCACCCCCGCTTTCCATTTTCCGTCGTCGGCAAACTTGGCGGCATCCGCCGGGAATTTAGAATTTTGCCCCCGGTTTATGCACTGAATGTTTTAGAGTGCAACACCGCCGCCAAAACTCCATCGCCGTTATTAAGACAATGGACGAAAGAAACTCGGGAGCCATTCTGTTTATTACTTTGAAATAGAAAACAAAATCATTTTAAATTAATTGTTCCGAATTTTTAAGCCACAACGGTTTTAATACGACAACTGTCGCATTAAATTCGACTTTTCTTTATTACGAGAATATCAAAATAAGGATTACACTCCACAATTTCTCCATTTTCCATTTAAAATTTCCACATACACAGATGGTTTATTTTCACGGCCATTACCATTATCTCCGTTTCATATCATCTGTGGTGTTATTATAATCGTCTTGTTGAAACGGAAGTTTGTAAAAATAAGTCTAAGTACGGTACTCAAGCCAAATACTAGACTCACTAGACAACCGCTTACTAAATCATAGTTTCCTGGTACCTCGCACAGTTCTAGGGGACCTGTTATTATTTCCTGTTCCCCTCAATCGAGGAGCGCAGGAAGTAAGGCTCACTTACCAAGGATTATTTCTTTTATGTTCCCTTATTTTACCAAACGACTGTGTAAGTCTCTTGAATCGCATGTTTTTTATGATATTAGGAGGCAAGGTGTACTTATAGTTTTTTTTATGTAACAGGAAGGCGACCAAGCAAACGGATTTCCCGGTGGTAATAAATAATATCACTTAACACGACATAGCAAGACGCAAAGATTGCGTAAATGTAACAGCTTCTCTACCCCAAACAGGAACACAATAGTGGCAAACATTGATATAGATTTTCTACAAAAACTAAGGGCAAAACTAGATGTTCCTCACGATTGGAGTTAAAAAAAGGAACACTTATCTTAGTGCTCGCACTTTATGCAATCTTCAATACCCATAATATGGTGTAGTACATATATTGATAACGTACTCCTTTAGAATAATATTTCTATGGTAAACCTATTTTACCGATCTCTAGTAACTTTACATTTATTAAAAAAAAATAAAGTTAGTATATATAGACCATATGAAAAGTATTAATACATACACAATTTTACTTAATATGCAATGCTACTGTCACAGATATATATACATATACAAACAAGTATCAGCACTTTAAAATTCTCGCCGGCTTGCGCTTAAAGTCAGCTAATGCTTGCTTATAAATAAAAAAACAAAAACCACTGAATATTTATGAGAAATGGATCCGGAACTAACCAACGCCAACGGAACGGAACGATATTTATTAAAATTAATAAGTACTTGTAACGAACATTCGCGTGTCTGAAAAAGATGAAAACTATTTACAGCTTTGGAATCATTTCAAATCGAATGCCCTGTTTGAATTTTAAATTGCCTTCATTAAGTTTTTTTTTTATTTTAATGTTACTGTGGGAAAGCAATGGAATCTAATGTTTAGTGCTTACATTTTTTAAAAAAATGGCATGGCTTCTTACTATTGGTTAGCGGCTGATAAAAATTTAAAGTTCGGATACTATTTGAATACTGTATATTCCTGTCATAACGAAAATAACTTGTGTAAACGAAGTATAATTATTTTTATTAATTAATCTTTGCTGTCCCCAAATGCCTGTATCTGTCAAATATTAAACTTTAACCTTTACTATTGTTATCACGCGTATTTGCTACTCACTCAACCCACAATAATATGATCAAATAATAATCAAATTATTGTAACATTAACAGTAATAAACAAAAACAACTGATAGATTAGGCATCCAAGATTCTTGCCACAGACAATCTATAAAAGTTCATACATAACATTAGCCCGTTTCGGTGTTTGTCCCAAACTCTCAAAGTAATGACGCGTGCTACCATAAAGGCCCCACGAGGAAGACGGAAATCGGCGTCAATAATGGACGAACACCATTAGTTCACGATTGATAATCCCCATCGATATATTGCCACCGGAAGGCATAACAGTTTTGTGGTAAAATTGAGCGAGTTCGAACGTCTAGTTCGACAATTGACATTATTTTTTTCGCCCCGTCAACAAAACTTCAAAAAGACGGTAACTTAACATGGCAGTTATTACTTTCTCTTATCGTCAATTCGTTTTTTGTCAAGACTTTCTATCTATGTAATAATGTGGTTACTTTATTACATTCAAGTATGTTTGTTGTACAGTTAAGAAGGCGCTACAAACAAAGCACGAATTGAGATTCTTGATTGAATAATGTATAAATTTAAATGTGTGTGTGTGTGCGTGTGTGTGTGTGTGTGTGTATGTGTGTATGTGTGTGTGCATGTGACATGTAATTATTATTATTGCTTGCTCATCTGTGAATTTTTTCTTACAATTTAAGAATTAATTTAAGGTTCTTAAAACATACTCTAATATAGTATATCTATTATCAATCATTTCCTGTCTTTCATATATTCGAGGTTACTGACAATCTTAGTTATGAAATTTAGATTTTCTGCCACTCTGGTCCGGGTCCCCTGAATAGTCTATTTGTCTATCAGCCAGGTAGCTCTTAAGAAGCGATCAATGTCAAATGGGTCAACAAGGTCACTGACAGTAGAGTACTGCGCAGCAACTTGCTTGGATAGGAATACACCGCTACACATAGGAGCGTAGGGTAATGGTAAGGTGGGGTAGGTAGCTGGTAGGTACACTTGCACCATTGGCCTAACACCCCGGCTTCAAGACACTAGCGCATTTACATCTATGGAGTCTATAGGCCATAGTAGTTTTTTACTATCATGGCCGTGTACTTATTAGCTATCTGATTACATAAAAATTATTTTCAAAATGTATAAATAATAAATATAGTCTTAGTTTGAATGGCTGCATTGACAGACGTCAATTATAGTTAATTAAATTAAAATGTCCAATTAAAAGTTTTTGTTAATCGTCGGTTAGTAAAAGTCGACATTTTTAATACAAAATTGTGATTTATTGATAGATTAAATATTATTTGACGTCTCTGAGTGCGATTGTAATAAAGAATGCTTCAAAGCGCATGACGTACCAATTTTCTCATTCACTCTGTGGAAATTTTACAAAAAAAAATATTTCACAAAACTTCAAAGTACAAAATTTCAATATAATTTTTGTGTTTAAAAACCAGGTTTTCCCATATTTTAGTTCCACACAAAAGTATCAGACACAACTTCGTGAAAGCGAGGATATGGCCCTTTTTACGGAATCAGACCTTATAGGCACTTTTAGGTCATGGTCTTTGCCTTGGGATACCATGACGAAAAATCATTTATCTATAAGCAGTCTTTCAAATCAACGTCAACAGCAGACCTCATTAACCGTTCAGTATTTTATCCTGCAGTTTTCCCGCATGCGGGTCCGAGCGGCGCGTATAGTCCAGAGGCGACGATGGGGTACATGATGGATGGACAGCAAATGATGCACAGGCCGCCCACGGACCCCGCCTTCCACCAGGGCTACGCGCACTACCCTGCGGAATACTACGGCCATCATCTCTAATGCGCGGACTTGTACATGTAAGTATTTTCATCATCGACAACCTGGCAAACATTCATAGCATTCTTAGACTTCTTGATAGCATTTGCTCTACAACCTTATGATAATAATAAATAAAATAATTAAATATTCCTGGACAAGTCACACAAATTGAATCTACAATGTAAGCAAATTATATGCTTGGGTTATGGATGCTAGTCAACGATAGTAATACATCGAAATACTTAAATAAATTTCTATGTCTGAAATCTTAATATTCATCACACAAATGCCTCACAAACGGGGGCCGTCAGGAATCAAACCCGAGCCTCGTGGTTAGTCAGTACCTACATGTATGTACAGTGGTAGACATGTACACTAACCCCTCGACCAACGAGGCGGTCAAATGATGCGAATGCTCACCATTGTCATCTTCTAGTTTAAATAGTAAAAGAAGCTAGATATAGGTACTGGGTTATATCTAAAGCACCAGCCAAATTTTGAGAATCAATAACACTTTCGATCTATGAAAAAACTAAAAATTAAAAAAATCAATTATAATTTTTATCCGACACAAAATTCAAAACGCATGGTCATAAAGTAAACAAAGCGTAAAACTGGTTTCCACCGACTGACTGCAGTTGCATTTCCAGGTTAGTTACGTCACGACTCGCACCAGGTACGACATAGCGTGACAACAAGTAAAGCATTTTTGCGGACTGTTTTAAATGAATGTTTACAAAAGTGAATATTACAATTTGGCAATAATATTTATTACCATTTAAGCCCTTATATTGAAATTTCGCCGGTCTTTTCAAAGTTACCCTGTATAACTAAACTTGGTAACCGCCTTTTTTAATATATTTGATGTTCATAGATGTCGTCTAAAACGGCTTATTTCTAATCCTACCTAAAGAAAACGTACGTTTGTAGATACGAGCATAAAGTAGGTAATTACTCTTGCTTTTGGGAAAAACCAGACGTACTAAGGACTGGAATATACTACCAAACATCAGTCACAATCATTTCCGCTCTCTTTTTTAACCAATAGAAGTGGTGTAAAAGTGAATAATCTAAATTCATACGTTACGGTATCATCATTTGTCGTATACGATTCTCTGCCATTTAAACTACTGAGTTTTTGTCCTAAACATGGAAAAAAGCTAAATTGAAAATATCTACATGATTATATTTACTTATGATTATATTTATTTACAGATATGAATGAAAAAACATCGTTCGGCCTCTACAAAGGCGAGCCGAGGCCGAAGCACTAAAATAATAAGGCTCCCGCACACAGCCGATTCGACCGTCGGCCAGAGAACCGGCACGTGATACCAACAGGAGAACGATGCTAAATGTACATAAAGCGAAACATTTTGTAATATTTGAAACAGTATACGATCTCCTAAATTAAGATTTAAAGTCAACTTTAATGTTTAATGTAAATTTACGCGAAGTGACATGGACGCTGTATAAAACGACTGGTGCAATCACCTATTATAAATAAAACGGTTTTATCACTCGAAACTATAGGAGCAAGATGAATGTAACAATAAAAAGGTTTGATAGTTATCGTATAAATATTTATAGCTAATTGTGTATTGTTATTACGTAAATATAAATAAATAATTGATTAGTTGTAAGTTGTAACTATCACTTTAAATAGGGACAGGAGAAAGACGGTAATAGAAATGGAAATTTTGTAAAGGAATTGTGTATATTAAGAGTTTTGTTATGTGATACATAAGTGAGATGCGCAAAGATTTTAAGAACGGTTTACACGAAGCCAGTAGATAAGACAATTACTAACCACAAAATGCCAAACTTACAGCATATAATAACCAACCCGTTGACACCGCATATAACTATTACATTTAACAGATTTATTTTCAAAAATCTCTACCCAAGGTTTAGTTTCGCGCATATATTTGAGCGGCAGCTATGCCTTTTACAAGCATGCATTCTGCATTTCGCAAGTCGGTTATAAGTTTACATATTTTGTATACTAACTTTATGACTGAATCAGTACCCATATTATGCAATTTTATTGTGATTTTGGTTTTGAAAATTGTTTTATTTATTGTCCTCGTGTGATTTATACATAAATAAGTCAGCGGTTACCGCCATTCAGAAATCGACACGTTCTCGCTTGTGTGCTCACACCCTTGACATTGGGAGCAACCACGATTGTTTTCTTCCTTCTAGCTTCTGTTACCTAATTTTAATTTTCAAAGCTCAAAACTTAATGTCAATTTTGATCCGATTACGCAATTTTTTTTACAGGTATAATACATATCTCTATGTATAGTATATATTTATTATGATATTGATATATCATAGAACTCACCTTGCCTTGGTGTTCAATAATGTAGCACAATTTGAAACCGATGTATACGAAATGTATTGATATTTTACAATGTTAGAGCCATGAGATTTATACCTCTATATATGATACCTGACTTTGATTGCCTTCTAAGATCTAAGTTGAATTTGCAACTACATGATGTAGTAATTTCAAATTATACAAATTTGGTATAACGAATTTATAACGCTACGTACACACTGCCAATGCTAAAATAAAAAAATGTTTTTGCTTCATAAATTTATAGTTATATATTTACTGTGGACTACAATTATTATTAAGTTTAGATGTAGGTACAATATGAAAAACATTAAAGTATGTTGGTTTTTACATAGTGTTGTCGCAGGTAAAAGGCGATCACACGTTTAAACATTCCATGTCATTTGTATTTGATAACAGTCAAAAGAGTTACGTATTAAACTTTAAAACGCTTTGTGTTCTTTAAGACATTTATCTATATTCAACTACAAAGAATGTTTTAACGTGTAGATGCTATTTATTTACGACAAAATCACCTACTTTACCTGGGCTATTTGCAGATTGTCTGTGGTCCAACAATTGTTTTTGATTTTTTTTTCAATTGAAAATGAAATCGGTATTAAAAGTATAAGATGCAATTTTAAACTGTGTAATTTTGGTTATTTAAATCAATTTCATTTTTCATATTATCCATACGATTTGCAAATTTCAATAGGTAAAAGGAAAACACAAATATATATTAGATTTCAAACATTAAAAGTTTTTGATTAATTTTTTACATACTTTTATGTTTTACAAAAATAAACAAAAAACCAAAAAAAAATGAGTATAGCTTTTAAAAAGCTCTCATATTACGTCAAATCACAGCGTTATCAGGTGTGTGCGTAGCATTAAAAAGAGCGCCAATTCGAAAACCATGAAAATTCGTATACTGAGAATTGGCGCGCTTTTCAAACCTTCCAAATAGACGATAAAAACACGTTTGCTTGATATTTTGTTACCTGTATTTTATATTATCTGTGGTTGATTAAAACTTTTATGACCACAGAACCAAAATATATATTGAGTCCTTTGAGAAACAAGGGTAATATGTAATTACCAGCCTTAAGCCATGTATACGAAAGGAGATTATAAATTGATGAATTGGTCTTAACTGCGGTTAACTTTAAGGTGTAAAGTTTTCCGGGACAAGCTTTATTCTAGTATAACCACTGTTCTGTAAAATATTGTGATGTGATTGTTTTTAAATGAAAAAAAGAATAGAAAAATATCAAAATGTGATTAAACTTAAAAAATATGGTTTCCGTTCTGGATTTATAACAATTTCCTTTTATGTAACTACTCTGAAACAAAAAATATATTTACAAACCACAGACAAAACAAACACATCGCAACTAAACTTTTTAGACATATTTGTTAACTTTTTGTAAATAAAATATGATTTCATTGTATAAACCGTTTATTTCATTGTTTCAGTATTAGAAATGTTATTTTGAAAAAAATCTGTCAAACCGGACTTTGTTAATATGCTGGTATTGTTAATTCATCTCTTGTAATATATTTTATTAAGAGCAAAGTCTTAAATAGTAGTTTAGCTATTAATGTATTAATTGAAGAAATTTATTTTGATTTTTCTCTTTATTATATATGTATATGTATTATACATGAGTTCGGAGGTCACCTGTAAATATAGCGAATATAAAGAGAGTGTCTCGCAGCGTACGAGTAAACATCGGCATTACTAAACTACCAATTATATTTGTATACCTTTATTTGGATATTAATAAACATAACATCAAAATGCTCTAAGTTTAAAAATAGAACATGCTGAACGCTGACGGGACGGAGAAAAATGTGTCAGCATTATGAATGCTACGAATTGTGTAAAAAACATTAAAAAACTGAAAAAAATGTATCGTTTCACTTAACATCTGTTCCCATAGTACCCATATTTCTATATCTGTGTGTGTCTGTGGGTGTTACGATTCTTAGCCTTATTACGAACAGGTTTGGTCATGGTAGGTGATAACGGTGGCCTAAATACATCAATGACTTTGTAGGTGCGTCGCCATCTTTTGGCCAAAGAATAAAGTCAATTGTGCAAGTCTACCGAGTGCCTTACCCTCCGGCCCGAAACATGAGACGTAGGTATCTCTGAGAGGTAGGCAGAGACCGCAGAGGTGCAATCAAGGTGCTCACGATTAGTTAATGCTACCACTTATTCCATACCACTATACTATCGCCAACCAACCATTTATCAACCGGAGTGTTTGTATGAACAGGGTAACTAATGTAATGGAAGCCAGACAGGTCTGTCAGGATTGCGAGGTTCGACACCAGATACACTTTGCCTAACCCGTAAGTGAGTTAAGGTGAAGATATGTATGTATGTAAGTATTTATCCAATTCCGAGCAACATTGTTTTATTAGAAAATTGAAAAAATGAGTTTTACGATTCGATGATCGAACCCGAGACTTCATGTAATCAACGCTAACATAGCATTTATAGACTACAGAGGCGACCAATCAAAATAAAAAACAATCATATACTACCTGTAATAAACAGAACAAACTGAAAACACAGTTTGCAAAAAGTGTGTCTATTGTCGATTTCACACAGCGCGTGGTAATGTGGTAGAAGGTGAACGCTGTGTGGGAAGAGCCTCATACGTAGTTGCAAGGATTTATCGTAGTCGTCAAAAGTCATGACACGCAGTCATTACGCGTCTTCATCAGTCCTTAGAAGCGAAGATAATTAGACTAACCAACCTTCTTAAATAAATTGAAGGCGGTCTTTTAAGAGGCTTCTTGATTTTTAATTCTTAATTTGAAAGGGAACTTTGAGTTTTTTAAATTTCTGAGTAGTTCATAGCAATACAAATGTTTTACACAACCCTGTTTTAGGCAAAAAGCCAGGTGAGTAGTGAAATAAGTCATGTCTTTTGAAGAACCTATCAATCAACTAATAATATATGATATAATAATATGAATGTTTAATAAGAACATAAATAAGGAATTTCGTAGCTCGTGGCTACGTCACCACGTAGCTCGTAGCGGCGTAACGGCGTAGCGGGCGTGGCGCCTCGAAAATGGCGGCCGACAGTGAGTAATGGCACAGTGCGACGGGTCCAGTGACGCGTGCTACAGGGTTGCCATCTCAAACTTCGTTAATCGCAATTTTACGTCTGTTAGTATGATTTAATCTTTTAATTAACGTAATGCGATATATAATTAAATAACAATAAAACTGACCGTCTCGTTGGTGGAGCAGTTAGCGTATACGCTTAACTCCACTGACCGACCGCAAGACACAGGTTCGAAACCCAACACGGGCAGGCATTTGTGTGATGAACATAGATGTATCTGTGTTTATATTTTTTTTACTGGTATTTATTTAAATATCTCTATGTATTAATATTGTTGACTATTACCTATTACACAAACATGTAATTTGCTCACTACGAAGTTACATCAATTTGTGTGATTTTTCTTGGGATATTTAACTATTTTTTTATCAAAACCTCAATACACATAATGCGCAATACTTAAATTTTTAACATTTCTTAAAATCTAAACCAATTTTACTTCTAAATGTTAAGTCAGACTGTAATT
>NJDC01001788.1:128749-146573 GCA_002245475.1 Calephelis virginiensis | reverse complement strand
GGGATATTTACCTATTTATTTATCAAAACCTCAATACACATAATGCGCAATCTTAAACTTTTAACATTTCTTAAAATCTAAACCAATTTTACTTCTAAATGTTATGTCAGACTGTAATTTTAGGATTCTTAAGTCATGTCATGTATTTCAGTCACTCCGTTTATTCGACTAAGGAAGCTAAATTTTAAGTCAATTAATCATACTTACATACTTAGTTGTTTGCCTAAACTTACACCGCTGACTAAATATTTATATTAATGTTTTAAAGAGGAAAAGTTTGATTTTTTGTTTGTTTGTTTGAAATGAATAATCTCCGGAACTATTGGACCGATTTCAAAAATTCTTTAACCTTTAGAATGCTACATTTTTCCTGAGTGACCTATACTTCATCAAAATCGATGCAGTAGAAGCCAAGTTACGCAAGCGAAGCGGCGTGAAACTGCCAGTTAAAGATAAAAAGCTATTTTTGACTTGTGCAAATCTGATTCCAAAATCATTCGTATTTTTATTCAAATACCTGTGTGCCGTTTTTATTGAATAGTATTTTCCTTTCCTTATTTAATTATATTCCTTTCAGAGAGATACAATAATCAAATTTTTATTTCTTATCAGTAAGAACTCTTTAGGTTCCGATTTTGACTATTCAACAATGCGCGAAACCATACCAATTTAATAACGCACAACCCTATTTTTTTCCTACATCGGAGCACTGTAAGCAACGCACCGATTGTATCGCTCGCGGATGCTCGGAGCGGCCCATTTGTCAACCTTAGCCCCCTCGGCACCCCTCTCCTGAACATCCCCCTTCCGAGCGACAAAAGAAACGCAGGCCTCAGATGAAACTAAAGCAATGCCAATTTATGTGACCCTCGTAGCTGATTCCATTCGCATAGTTTCAGCTATTTTCTTGGTAATAAAATTTATAAAACTTGCATATGTCGACTTGAAAATTTCACAGTAATCAATGTCATCTTTACAGCACTTTCCTTCCCACTGTCAGATGTAGACTTTCCACTAATCATTGATAGGGCTAACTCTCTCCGTCTTTTGATCCTTCACTTGATTACCACTTTGCCAGGTCATGTGAGAGACCACGTAGTATTACAATCGGTGCCAAATCAGATAGTTAATAGTAGGGACTTGCGTTTGAATGCCTAAGCATCGAAACGTTACTACACCATCTAAATCACGTCATGGTACATGGATGCAAAAAAATAACTGGTAAAAAATACAGATTTTGTACAGATAATAAACATTACATTTCTTAAATAAATATTAAAGGAATTATGCTTTATAAGGTCGGAGGGTAAAGTGTTGAATGTTTTCCGTACTTAAGATAATCAACCTAGCTACTTTCACAGACACTCTAGATGAACTAAATAAAAACAAGAAGAAGAGAACTTCAAGGCAAACTTTCTGCAATGAAATTAATCATTATTGCATACATTTTATTATTTACTCTTGAGTGCAAAAAAATCTGTGACACTATAATATGTTTTCTTTAACAAAAACAAAAGAAAGTTACCTTTTGAAATCTTTTTAAAGAAAATGATTTTAAATTGTCAGTAATTTACATTTACATTTACATTTACAGTAATGGACATGAAAGACACATTATTTTTAATAAATAACGCGTGTTGTAAATAAAGTCTAAATATTTTAGACATTATTTCTAATATCTAAAAGGTTTTTCATTATTTGTTTTGTGCACCACTTAAAGAAAGGGCAAAAACACAAGTACGTCTTACAGCAGAACGTCAAATATGAAAATAAATTATCTTCACACCCGTATTTCAAAAGATGTAGCCTGATTTTCAACCAGGGCGCCTACGGTTAGCCCGATGTTGCCCGACCCGGAATCGACCCCGGGACTTCATGTAGTGGACGCCAACACCGGACAACTACAAGACAGAGGCGATAGAATATGGAGGTGATTATGTATGTCTATATGTCTCATTAAACCTAAGCTGCTAAATTTCAGCTGGGCAAAAATTGAGATTTGAGACTGTCACTAATACTACAAAAAATTACATGTAGGTATTTTTGACTACTAAGTTCTAGGAGTACGAGACCTACTAACAAGAACTCACCGAAAGAGACGTTCTACAAATTAATATACAGCTTCATTTCAATTAATTAGAAGTGGCAAAGATGTCTTCAATCCCTCCATCCTAGAGACCAGGGTAGCTGCATTACGCAGGCGGTATTCGTAATTTTCGCGGGGCTAATTTAAGACGAGACCGCAGGCGACATGTTTATTGGTTAATTAAAGTTTTACGCCGAAACAAACAAGTGGGGGCGGGATTGAAGCGTCTACAAAAAAATAAGTAAATAACTAGTAGTTAAGGGGACTTTAGACTAATACTATTATATAAAGTTTTCTAAAAATCGTTTTTATAAAGTTTTTTGCTTACGCACTTTTGTAAAATTCGATATGTTTGTTTCTAAACATACCTACAATGAAACTAGTAGAAGAGTGAATTTGTATATTGGAGTTTTTTTTAAATAGGTGCATTCAAATAAAATGAGCAGTAGAACACTTTTTTGTATTATTAAAATTTTTGTCTTCTTGTCTGCTAGTCTGTCTATCAGTATCCCGGCCGCGATTCACCCCAAATCTACTGAGCAAATAAATAAAGCAATAAACTTAGCAAGCAGATGTTCTATGCTCCAAAGGAGTTTTATTATCTGGTTTACGAATGTAAAAGCCTTACCCAATCGGGTAAAAGTAAAAATTTAAATTAAATTAATTAACACGTAGTCCAATTATTGTCATTCTTTCTACTGTTTTGTAATAAGTGCTTGACAAATTGTATCGTAATTTTTCTTTTCTAGTTTTGCAGTTTCGAAATTACGCAATAAAATCACTCAGTATAATTTCATACTGAGTGATTTTATTGCGTAATTTTGTATAAATTTGATTTTATTCCAAATAACTCAAAATTCGGAACATAGAGAAAGATTTTAATTTATAGGTCATCTTAAGTGGTTAGGGAAAGATTTGAATATATAGGTCATCTTAAGCTGGGCTATAGACTTAGTGATAAATTTAAACTATGCTCTATTATAAATCATTTCTATTATAAATTCGATTATACTCGTATATTGATGCAGATTAACTAATTTAAATTGGATGCATACTGCAGACATTCGTGAACAAAGTTTTTTTTATATGTAACATTGGAAGACAAACAAGCAAACAGATTTCCTAATGGTAAGTAATTAATGCCACCCATAGACACCCAATTCTGCTACTAGTGCGTTGATAACCAGAGGGAGGTCTATTAAGCCACGTGCAAAAGTAAGTTTGCCAGATCCCTTACTCTCCGAATCGGAATACGATACGAAAGGGTGAGACGCTGGTACTTCCAATCCAGGCAAGTCGCTGCAAAACTCTACCATCTAGTAGGATGTCACGGCGTCAGTGACGGTAAGCCTATGCTCGGCTTTTACGAGCTGCCTAACTGGAAGGCTGATGGTTTTTACTGCAAAGGAGAACCAACCGACACGAGGTCAAAGTAGCGGATACGTTAACATTCAACATAATAATAGTAATTCTACTGAGCACCAACTAAGCAAATAATACAAAAATAGCAAAATTCGTCCATCCATTCAAGCGTGATGCGATGACGATATGTAGGTAACTGCAGTGGGAAAACAACCTAATGATTTCCCTAAAAATATGCATTCCCAGGATATAACAAAGACATTAATATTGCCAACCTGAGGTTGTAATGTACAGCCCGAATGACATAGAATAAATAAGTTACACAAGTTAGTTAGTCTGTATATGAAACAAAAAAAAACTCTTTTCGGCTTTGCAAAACGCGCAACCTAACTCGGCTTACAGCGAGCGTGAAGACGTAGGGACCAAGTCTCATATTTTAATGACATGCATAAATAAATCTACCTAAATTCTACTGTTTGATACTTTTGCTAAAAAAGGTCACATAAATATCTTGATCCTGATGTTGATCTTATTAAAATCTTAGACTTGCTCCCTCCTTCTTGATAATCGCGGTTTGCGGCTTGCCACATGACAAAATCTTTCATCACGAACACGAGGGTTTCGGAGACTAAACGGATACGGAAAGGATAAAAGCGATGTGATTGTGGATTGTCAACCTAGATCTTTGCACCTACATCTATCCACATTCGCATTGTATATATGTTTTACCGATCTTTTATCTGCCAGTTGCCAATTATTCCACATGACTGAGCCAACCATCCTACATTTACTTGGATGTCACTGTTGCGAATGCGGTCAGCGAGCGTAACACCACAAATTTCAGGAAGCACTCTCATTTCAACCGCATTTATCCTACTTTCAAACCTTTTCTAACATACTCACCTCGTTTTCATAAAGAAACGTTGTGATATTTTTATTTAAAACAAATAATACTCGCTTTTATTACAAAAGACTTTACAAGAGATTTTATGCACTTTTTACATATAGGGAAAATTTAAAAAAGGACTTGACAATAATGGTGAACAATTAGTAAAAAAATATTTTTGATAATTAGGGATACTTACTGCATTACCTCTGTTCATCAGGACACCCCTGATCAGTTTAAGGTAATACTTAGTCCTACAATGTGATAGCCTAAGAGTATATAAATACTACGTAATAAGAGGCGGGACTTCCATAGATACATAGCAAACCCGAATTTCGTATGAAGTTTACTTGAAAAAGTATAATCCGTATAGTTTGAAAATAAGTCTAAAGGCATTCAGATATAAGGCAACTAGTGTCATATGATTTGGGCGAATAAAAAACATAGCAAACTTATTTTTTTTTTGATATGAAAGTTGCGCCAAACTGGTGATAGCTACCAAAGTGATACCAAAGTGTGATAGCACACCCAACGGGCAACGTTGTTTTTAAAAAAAATTAAATAATACATTTAGTAATACTTAACCCGGGAATCAAACCCGAGACCTTATGTAGTCAACACCAACACCAGTCTACTAGACCAGAGAGAGAGCGACAAAGACTCTTCTGGAAAAGGTACCTAATTTACATATATATATAAAAAAGTATCTTCACGCCCATATCCCCGAAGAGGTAGGCAGAGGTACAACAAAGGCACCCACGACCAGCCGAAGACACTAAGTCCCACAATGTAATAGGTGGCAAGCGTATCGCCAACCGGGCACATTTCCAATCCCGACCAACATTTTTTTTTAATTAGAAAATTGGAAACATCCAATTTTTCTTTATGTTGGCCGGACCCGGGATTCGAACCCAGGACCTCATGCAGTCAAGTCCAACACCCGGACCGCTATACTGATGACAACAAAATCCCTGTGCAATATCGTAACTACAGACGTATATGAAAAATATTATTTAGAATATTACTTCAATGAGGAAAGACTATCAGCTCAAAGACTCAAAGACTCACTGCTCAAAGAGACGTGTCAATTTTTTTTTGCAATCGCTACAGTATTAAAATCACCTGAACAACACAGGCCGATGAAACAATAAAGGGTGTGCAATTTATCCAACGATACCAATTCCCGATATTCCTTATTTCCTGGTCTGCAAAGTCTACAATCGCAGATCCCAGTGGACCCAATACTTCAACATAATTAACGGACAAGCCTTAATGAGTTCGTGAGCGGCTGGTGGAATTTATTGAAAATTTAATTCCGTAAGATATAACAGATACTGACGACCTCAGAGTTTGATATCCTTCGCTGGATTATAAGGATCACTAGGATATAATAATATACTCGCTTTTTAGAAAACATAATCTATCAAATTATATATTAATATAAAAAAATCTTAATTTCGCGTAGTCGTCACACTAGTGACGCCTTAACGGAATAACCAATTTTATGAATTAGTTTTTGTTCTATTGGCTATTGAAAGGAGGTTCTTATGTAGAAAAATTGCAAGAAAAATAGGAAAAACAATATATTAATTTTCCTACAGCAAAACTGTTAGTATTGTTAAGCGATACGCAGTTGGCCGGGTCGGCTAGTCTATATGTATAAAAATCAATTGCTGTTCGTTAGTCTCGCTAAAATTCAAAAACGGCTGAACCGATTTGGCTAATTTTGGCTTTGAATTATTTGTTCAAGTCCAGGGAAGCTTTAAAAGATAAGAAAAAGGGTGAAAAAATGCGAGGAAACTAGGGAAAAAAAATTTCCCGTACAAACTGAACGGGTGGAACGAAGTTCGCCGGGAAAGCTAGTAAGAAATAAATATCACAATAAAGAATCAGCAAAATTGCTCCCTCCGTTCACACTTGGTGTGATGACTTAGGGAAACAGAGATATATTTTTTATATAACAGGAAATATTAAATACATAATAAATCGTAGTCTTAAATGTCAAAAATATTTCTAAAAAAGTTTTATAACAGATAACTGGGTCGCTCATGTTATTGTAGTGGTCTAAGAGCCGGTGGGAGATCGACCTTCACAGATCTGATAACCAGATGAGACATATTTTTTATCAAATATAATTTATAAACAAATATGCCAATAATTACTTGCCTATCTGAAAGTGCTCATGGCTATTTTTAATGAAATTATCTATGCTCTAAGTATGAGTTTTTGCAGGCAAGTCTACATGACTGATTTTGTAATAAAATACTCTAAAATTTGATATAACTTTCGATAAGTTAGCAGAACGATGGGGTCACCTATATTATATCACTTACCTGTTTACATAGGTTTGCCAGGTAGCTATACACAAAAATGAGTAGGCAAGCCTACTGAGGCATATTCTGTGTGTTAAAAACTAACATTGACATAAAATTCATTTCGTTATTAAAAGAATGAAAGTGACGAAAAAAAATCGATAGTTAATTTAATTAAAAATAGCCATGAGCACTTTCAGATAGGCAAGTAATTATAGGCATATTTGTTTATAAATTATATTCGATAAAAAATATGTCTCATCTGGTTATCAGATCGGTGAAGGTCGATCTCCCACGGTTTCCTCTACTATAGGTATATTTTTTTATTATTTGGGTATTGTTGGGAACTGGTAGTAATGTTACCTGTACCAAAGGCGTTATCTAATCTATTAGTACCAGTACTAGATTTAGTGCCGGTACTATTGATTTAAGGGGACCGGTACTGTTTTAATAATACCGGTACCAGAAAATGTATTACTCGCAATTTTTTTTCTTCAATCCAAATTATTTCCGTTCCTTCTTGACAGATTTAAATCATACCCATACCTAAAAACAAAAATTGGCCACGGCTCTCCTGTATTTATGCGGTAACTTTATTAGGTACAGGTATTTATCGGTATTAGTACATATATGCTAGAACTCGGTATCAGGACAATACCGGTATACGAAGTACGGGTACCTACTTTGGAAACACTTTTTATTAATTTTTGTGCGCTTGTGATTTATTGTTTCAATTATCAAATAAGAACAAGTTATCTCGAGATCTCGGTATTTTTTTTTCTCGGTATTATTTTATTTATGCACTGTCATTGAACATAATGCAATTACAATTAACTAATTTACTCAATATAAACACGAAATTTAATAATTGCCAAAAGTCACACATTACTGACAGTTTTGTAACGATATTAAAAAATATTTTTATAATTTGAATAACAACACATACTTAGTTAAAAAAAAGCCAGATTTTACGAAATGTGAAAATAACTTGATGCAAATTATTTAACTTGAGTAATGTCCGCCACGCTGGCTTAAAAAAACTAGAAGTGACATAAATTAACTGTCAAATTGCAAACTGCAATGAGATAATTAGTAGATACACCGGATGAATCATTTCTGTATCATACCTATACGTAAATCATTGTTATTTAATATACGGTTCATATATTAAAGTATTGTGGGCCGGAATAGACGTCGGTGAAGGTATCAAAGCTGCACCCTGCTGGGTTTGGGCGCTCGAACATGCACTACCAGGGCCACAACGCGTGATCAGAGTCTTCATACCTCTGTTGATGTACTAGAATATCGCCGTGGGTTTTCTCGTTATTAAATGTATGTTCACATTGATTTTAATATCGTCAATTAAACATCCTCAAATGTAAACTCGAACGAGTGTTTGAGGTTCCAAAGACTCACTTTTTACACTGATGTAATAAGGAATAACTTGGGCTACTTTTTTTGTTAAATTCCACGCGGACGGATATGCAGAAAAGTTATATTAAAATTCGTATGTCAAATCTTAAACAAATTTTAATAAGACTAAACGAGAAGCACCTGCAAGTTCATAAAAGTTAAAAGTTTATTAGCGGCTCGGGCAAAATGTTGCAACAGTCAAACAAAAAAAAAACAAAAAAAACAGTCATAAAAAAAACTTGCTATAATAAGTCACGTGAGGTTCTTGGTTAAAATGAGGCATCCTTACCTAAGCTCATTGAGTAATATGTATCGGCTTCGAAAATACACGGTTTCGAAGACTCTTGACACCACTCTCAGATAATATCCGAGCAATCTGATCGTGGAATGTCAACCTTGGTCTCCCCGGGTACCTACCTCCATCCACATTCGCATTGTATTTAAAATATAAGTAGTTAATATTAAATTGGTCAATTCCGAAGATATACGAACAGAACATTGCTTAAGGCCGCAGTGACGTACGACCGGAAGTACGTATTAGGAGTACGGTTATAACGCACTGCGCCGCAAACAATAACAATAATTTCAACGAAAACGGAAATTTCCTAGCGAAAAATCGTTGAAATAGCGGACAGCGTCCAGCTCGCCATCATTCGGTCCATTTGCCATGAAATAGTTGCAATGTACTAGGAACATAGAGGCGGAGAGAGGTTTAAAATACGATATATTGCTCTACGCTAACCATTATAATAGTCAACTACCCGTAATTAAATATAGAGCATTATTAACTATTTTATTCCTACGAAGTACTGACGTAAAATGTACGGCATCCGCTAGATACAATTAAATTACAGCAGCTGCATGGATCGTGATGGTTGGCGATGCTTATAGGAATGCCCTGTTTGTTGCGGTAAACTTGTATACTTAAAAAGTGAAACCAAAATGCCTAAAATTCATGAAACTGAAAATATCTGACTGGAATCTCGAAAAACTTAATTCAACCAACTTCAGAGCGTTGTAAAATGGACCTAAGGAAACGATAAAAAAGTCCTTCGACCTAGGCAGAACCTGGCAGGTTTAGATATAAAAATGTGTCATGCTGATAGTTACTATATAGGGGTGGGGGTTGACAGGTGATTCTCGCCTCGTGTACTTCACCCGACATTGTGATATACCTACCTTTAACTATTCCCTTTTTGGGAGGCGAGGTAGTCACCTACTATTACAAATTACTATAAAATCTACCAAGAGTTCCAATGTATAGGGAGTCAAGAAGTGTCGAAAATACAGCTTTGTAGCAAACTGTGCACCTTGAAGGAGCCATGGGGTGGTGATGATTTACGTTGAAAATTCTTCGACGATCGAAAATACTTGTCGGCTTTTTATTTCGAGTCTTGAAGACAAACTGAAGAGAGTAAGAAGAGAATCCGAATCTATCAAAATTGAGTGAGAGAATTGTGTTGGCAAGTTGGTGATTTAGGAGGTCATAACCATAAACAATAGAGGCTAAAGATGATAAAATCAAAACGATGTGTGTCAAACCCTATCACATGATGTTAATTTTCGACTAAAAAGTATAACTTCAAAACCGAATGTTAGATATCCACCATATTTTATGATCTCTAAACAAATAAAGCTGGCCTGGTTTAGAGACAGTCGCCAAACCGTCGAGCGGTACGTCAAGCGACCGCAGATGTAAATCAGCCGCGACCGGCCGCGCCGTGTCGCGTCGCATCCATCACAGCGACCGTGAAAAACGTGCGCTCGCCGGCGACTAACGACCGTGCCGATTGTCACACTCCGCGGTACGGACAGCAAATACACTGTGATTCATAAACATTCACAGCACTAACACACTTCAAATACATATATTACAGTTTCTCACTAAGCAAATCGGTTTTTATATTGCGGAGACAGATTGGCACAAATATGGCGCCTACAAAGTTTTGTATCTATACTTGTAAGGGACATATTTTTAAACAAAGAAACACTTGTACTGTTTTACGTATCGCTTATAATACATTCGCTTATACAGCATCATCAGGCTATTAGGCTATTTACAAAGTAATAAATTATTAGTGATACGTAAAACAGTACAAGTGTTTCTTTGTTTAAAAATATGAATATTTGGAAGTTTTACCAAGCGCCGACGATGGAAAATATCAAATATTGTAAGGGACAGTTAAGATTATTTATAAATTGTATAATTGGCTAACCAATCAAATTTGGTGGTTATCTAATTACATAGACGCGAGCCCAAATTTAGAGTCAAAGGTACAATTTTTTGTGAATAAAATACATTCCTGTGCCCAACAAATACAATAGAGATAGCAAATACAAAACACGTCATTCGACAGCTATTTGATGTACACTTTACCCAGTGATCATGACTAAAAAGATACTGAATAGCCCCGCAGGTGCCGTCGATAAAAGTACCTATAGATTATTTAAATTTAATAAGTAGTTCTAAGAAAACTGTGTAACTGACGAACCGCTTCTAATGTTATTAATTTAAAATTATTTAGACAAAAATCGACGAAACGAATGTTATATTTCTAACGCGCTACTGTCATTCGTTCCTAAACTAGTTTAACTACAAAATTCGCTACCATATTTAGAAAGTCTAAATAAATAAATTTGGCCTGATGTGGCGACTGTAAAGACAGAATTAAGCAGTTATAGTCATGTACGCTGACTAGTTACGTACACTGTATATCACTTAACATACTCGACAAAACTAAATCACTAAGCTGTATAACAGTGGTGCCCAAACGGTCGATCACGAGGGGTTCCACGGTCGATCTTAGAGGTTAAGTCAGTTAGTACCTACAAAATTTTATTCTCGAATTTCAAATATGTTTTATCTACAAATGTGTGTAAATAGTAAGAAATAATGTAAAACTGCTAACATTACTTATGATTATAACATAAAAATAAATGATAATATGAATACGTGTTATTATTACTAATAGATAATAAAAAAATATTACATAAAAATAAAGCTGTCGATCTTAAAACCTTAGCTTTTTCTCAATATCGATCTTTATCTTCACAGCGAAAAGTATAGGCACCACTGCTGTAAACTGTCCGAATTCTTGGCCTAAGACAACACAGTACAATTACTATTTAGACCACTTTTTCCTTGACTTGATAGCTAAGAATATTTTAATATAACTAAATTGAATCCGGTCTCCATAATAGTGTTTTCATAGCACATAATATAGACAAAACTAGAAAATCTACAATACTCGGGAATAAATGTAAGTTTCGTCAATTTAAAAGCAACCTTAAATTTTAAACCATTATTTCTATTATTCATGACTCGTATTGGTTATTTACGTCCATTTAATTGCACTAGTGGTCGCCCGTTGGTCGAAATTCGACCATCACCCTAATAAATTTTAATATATTTTTAATAAAAAGACCGCCATCTTCATTTCTCAAGAACAACTACATACTTTGTTTCCAAACTGTATGGTGCGCCATCTGTGATCTTTTAACGTTATCATCAATATATTTGTTTGTGTGTGTCAAATGCATGCTAGTACGGGTGATGTTTTATTTATTGATCTAATGTATTTTTTAAGCATTATTATTGAAAAATATTAGCGTTCTGCACTTCTCCTACACATAAACTATAAGTGTGCTAAATTTCATGCTCCTGCGTCCGCGCCATTTCCGTAAAAAGGGGTCCAAAGTTTTGGGATCACGTATTAATATATAGATTATTTGTCATTTTATATTTTCTAAACTATGCTTTCATAAACAAAATACTGATAAAATGTAATGTTATTTGCCGACAGTACGTTGAACAAATTCGATCGTATCTACATACTGAAAAATTACACGTTACTTACTGTGTTGTTACAGATACCGAACGGAACTTGATGACTATACATTTGCTAGAAAATAAGCGAACAAACTTTCCCGCTAGCACTACTAACCTACAAACTGCTTGAAAATCAATTATTTTTTATAGGCACATAAGCAGGGCGATTCTTGCTTTGTATCAAGCAGGTTTGCCTGTTTATTTAGTATCTCTTCTACTATATGTAATAATATGAATACCTGAGATGGTTCATGCAGATTAGTACCTTTTTTGAGGGTACCTACAGTTAACACGAACAAACGTAAGAATATGGGCTGTATAATCATATGATGACCATGGACCTTCTCATCCTTTTTATATCCATCTACTTGAAACCGTAAAAAAATATTAAAACTTGTTGACATAAAACTTTTAAAAATATCCTTGCTTTGTAGGAAGCTGGTAAGTCTGATGTTTCAGTAGCTCTTCTACTACATCTAATAATCTATAACATTTATGTATTGTTTTTTTTTACATCGTATTAGGTTATGGATACCTAAGATGGTTCACGAGGATTGATACCTACCTTCTTTGAGGGTAGACCTAACAAACGTATAAGTGTGGGGGGTCTTATGTTGACCATGCGCCTTCCCACCTTTTTTATATCCATCTGAGAAAATCAAAAAAATTGTTGCCATAAAACGTCCTATATCTCATAGATATCGCTATTTCAGTCTATACAGTATACGTGACTGGACATTTAGTTGGTCCAGCCAGATAATGGCTGGTCGGTTTGACAATAACATTAGTTCGGATACGGAGCTACTTTGATTGGATTATTGAAAGGTCGACGTCACCTGATTTATGATGCCCTGGTACGCCGTAATTTATGTCTGTGATAAAAACAAGGCTATTTATTTCTCCAGAGAGATCTTCGGAATTATTTTGCCTTGACAGTAATTTTTGAAGTAATTCAAATTTGAATGTTGCTGAGTATTCAAAAAATGAGTAATTTATTTTAATGAAAATTATTACTGGTGAACAAAAAATTTACAGTGCAAGAATCCAAACGCCCTCAAAAAACAGAACGTTTAAACCGTCAATTATTGTTAAACTGTTGAATCTACTGTGTGTCTTTGTCTAACAGACCCTTTACCATGAGTTGGTATGAATTACGTTCGGTAAGTTACGTGTTAAAATCACAAAATGTATTTCTCTTAGTTGCTAATAGAGAGGCTGTTCAAAGTTTTCATGTAAATAATTTAGAGACAGTGGCATTTTGTACAATTTTGTTCAGTGAAAATGCTCAAAGGAAATAATAATGAAGAAATTAGCTTTTCGTGTATTTTCTCGTTACCGCCATATCTCACTACATGAGCTTGAGTAATGAGGCCACCACTTTACCCAAGACCCTGACATGACTTTTTGACGACTTATGACTAACTATAATAAATTGACTAATGGCAAAATACTAATGTAAATGCGAAAACCTAACGAAAAAATATCTGATAGGCCTCAGTTATGGTTAAACATTGGATAATTGCCCCAGCCGGATTCTTGAACCCTGATGTTATGGCGGCAGGAATAAGCTAGGCAATGGTGATAATCTGACCAAGCCGTACTTTGATTTTACTATCCGAGGGAGTCATAGGATTGTACTAAACTGGTAATAATAATGAATAATAACTAACAATAAAAGGACTAGTAGAAGTTACTTTGTCCATTCTTGCATCCTAAGCTAGATAATATGCACAAATATTTGAAATGTAGGCAAACTGTCGAATAAAACAGACCTTCTTCGTTACATGTATATGTAAAACTGAGTAGCACATCACGCAATAGTCAACCTTATCAGAAAGCAATTACGATTAAAACAGCTCAAAATGGGTTTAAGTCACAGAATACATGCTCGTCTGTCAGACAGAGCGGCCTGGCTTAAGTACATTTCCTTCATTTCGGAATTCCCGCTCACAATCATTGTAGCAATTTTCCGGGGCATCCGTCGTGAGAGGCCGCGGGGGTGATAGGCCAGGAGCTGCTGAACGTAAAACGACACTGTTTGGAGCACATCATTATTAAATACCTGAGCCACATAAAGCCTAGAGCATAAAGAAATAGAGAACCACGGCCTTATTAGACCCCAGCGTCTCCGTAACTTTTTTGTAAGAAAATGTTAGCCTCTACAGTTAACTGAGTGAATTAACAATAAGCGCTAAACGCTATAGATTTCGATACGTATATTACCAAATGTTATCTTTAGTAACTTATGGTAAAGACTTAGGGCTGGGTACTAGTCCGTATCTAAATCTTTACTACATTTTTTTTGTGTTGAAATGACAGTGTTCTCGAGTCAGGACCGGGGAGTTTTAGTCATTTAAGTTCACGATTAAGTATAGGTGCCCTGGTGATATATAGATCAAACACTTACATGTAAAATAAATTATGAAAGAAAACAAAGGCTTAATTTTTTTTTATGTTATAGGAAGGCAAACAAGCAGACGGATTTCCTGATGATAAGAAATTCACGCCGCCTAGAGACACCAAAGGTGATAATGGTGCGTTGCCAAACTGAGGTCGGGATGTTAGGCCTCGAGCAAAAGTAACTTTACTGGCTACCTTAGCCTCCGAACCGGAACACGTCATGACGTTATGGCGGCAGGAATAGGTAAGGCGGTGGTACCAATCCGGGCGAGTCGCTGCGAAACTCTACCACCTAGTCAGATGTCACGGTGTTAGTGATGGTAAGCTTATGTTCGCCTTTTACGAGCTGCCTGGCAACGAAGGCAGATTCTCTATTCTACAAAGGAGCCCAATAATATACCAATACATCGTTGCCAGGAGGCTAGCTGATAGAGTTCTTTAAGGACTCTGTTGTCGGAACCCTTTAGGATAAAAAATGAGAATACCACATATATGTGACCAGCCTTAATATAACCATAGTTATAAATCTTAACGAGGCATGTTGCCAGCTCTAATATGCCAATAACACTGATGTCAGGGAGCCAGGTGTTAAAGTTCTCTGACGACTCTTTCTGAGCAGTATTTGTTAAAGATACTTTTCATCCGTTTTGACATGAGCTCTAACCATCCAATTTATCTAAATCCTCAATTTATCATCATCTTCACATTAACTTATATTCGTAACATTTGTCCTATGTCCTATAAGCAGTGTAAAAAGTAAAAAGGGAAAATACACGTTTTTTGGATATAATACTTGTACTTATCCACTGTATACTTTATTTTATTGAATAGCCCTGATGATGCTGTAAAAAGTGAAACCGGTTGGCTAGAAAGTGTTAAATAAGGTATACAGTGGATAAGTACAACGACAAAAACGTTTATATACAACGGAATTCCACCAAGTGCCGACGATAGCAAGTATAGATTCTAAAAAGAAAAAAAGCCACTTTCTGGTTACAAAGCCTGAATTATAATGACGAGGAATGGAGAGCCGCTTCACAACTGAGAATTAATGGCAGTAGTAATCTTTTTTACGCCAAAAGACATAGATCAAACTATACATAGGTAAGTATTTAATACATTTGATACAAAATACTTAATTAATTTAATTTAATACAGTGTTGGTCCGAGCTCCTTCGCAGAATAGACCATCTGCCTTCCTTGCTAGGCAGCTCGTAAAAGGCGAGCATAGGCTTACCGTCACTAACACCGTGACATCTGACTAGGTGGTAGAGTTTCGCAGCAACTCGCGCGGATTGGTACCACCGCCTTAGGTACCTATTCCTCCCGCCATAATTTCATGACGTGTTCCGATTCGGAGGTTAAGGTAGCCAGTACACTTACTTTTGCTCGAGGCTTCACATCCAGACCTCAGGTTGGCAATGCACCATTACCACCTTTGGTGTCTCTAGATGGCGTGAATTTCTTACCATCACGAAATCCTTCTGCTTGTTTGCCTTCCTATAACATAAAAAAATACGGCATACACACACACACACACACACACACACACTAGCACGCTAGAAACTTTAGTAACTAAACCCCGTATTGATTCGATTCTGCTAATTAAAGTAAACCACCTGCTCCTCTTCCAGGCAGCTTATAAGAGGCGAACATAAGTGCTGGTAGTACAGCAACTTGCCCGGGTAGGGGTTCACCACCTTACCAACTCCTGCCCTTTGGTGCCCATGTTTCGCTCTGAAGGGTAAGGTGTCGAGTAATCTCGTAACAAGCATACCAAAAAAAATATGAATAACAACGTCGAGTCGAATCGAGAACCTACTCCATTTTTAGAGTCAGTTTAAAAAAAACTTGTTAGCTTTTCTTCCTCTTACTTCTCCAATTGTTAACCACACTATTTACATATAGATACTAAACATTTAGATTACATATAGATTTTTTACGTGATAGGTCAGCGAAACACACGGATCTCCTGACGGTAAAACACTACCGTGGGCTTTAGACATTATAGATGTTACAGGTTCATCCACGGTACATCGCCATCCTGTGGCAAGGTTAGCCTATGGTGAAAATCTACCGGCTACCCTGTGTTCTGCTGCCCGTTTTTTGTCACCTGCACCAATTTTTTTTAATATCAACGCACAGAAACCACTCTTCTAGAGCAAGATTGCTCCTCCTCCTTAAATTGTGACAAAAAATATCAGAATGCAATCAATGAACTGCTAACTCCATCTAATATTGTTTGTAAGATCGAAATTATATTAAAATACTACCTGACCCGGAAAACATTGTTGGAAAACTAGCCGTCCGGCGACGAACTTGATTTCTTGAGGTCCCGATTCCCGAGTTGGGCAAAAAAAATACAAAAATGTACATTTTTAATTTTCTAATAAAAATAATGTTGCCCGGGATTACATATGTGCCCGTTTGGCGAGAGATTTGCCACCTATCACATTGTGGGACTTAATGTCTTCGGCTAATCGTGGGTGCCCTGGTTGTGCCTCTGCCTACTTCTTCCGGGAATTTCGGCGTGAAGACACTTTTTTTTACTACAAAATCTAGTAGCATGTTTGCTGTACTCTCTTACCCATACTAAAAAATAAAAAAAGCTGGTTGAGCCATTTAGTGGAAATGCGGTCACAAACACCTTGAAAATTTTTGAGTCATCCAAAAAACTAAAAAACAGTTTAATGCCTAATGCGTTGCTAACTTCACTGGTCTTTTTGCCCCGTAGAGTTTGGTTGCACTAAGTAGAATAAACCATCTGCCTCTGTCTGCCAAGAGGGAAGCACAGGTTAAAATATAAGGCATCACTAACAAGATCACTAGTGATAGAGTGTTGTAAAGCAACAACAACAACTAGGGATCCACTGCCTAGCCCATCTCTGCCTCCAAAATGACTCTTACATGTTCCAGCTTTGGAGAGTATCCCGGTTACGGGACAGCGACGTATCTGTAAACTTCATGGTATCTATAGGCTACAGTTATCTCTTACCATCAGGAAAGCCATGTGCTTGTTCGGTAACCTCTCACAAAAAAAATCTCGAAAAGAGTTGTTTGCTCTTGGTCTATAAAAGGGTGGTAGCCAAGGGCGGTTTCGGGGAAAGGGAGGGGGAGGCGCAGTGACGTCGCTTGAGCGTGTGAAAATTACATTCCGAGAGCTCCTCGCATATCTATCACTTGCAAATTTAACTTTAGTTTCTGAACGTCCCATCCCTGCGTCTATCTACTACAATATACTTCATCTACAATCATACAATATACCGTTCAGAACAATACCTACGTAAGACGTGGGAGTATTTCTCTCTTTTAAATGTTTTATCTGAAACTACATGCAATAGAACATTATATGTGCTATATCAAAAAAAATCAAAAAGTACAAAATGGGCACATGTTCTTCGGTTCCGTAACACTAATAGTAGAAGAGACCGTGGGAGATCGACCTTCACCGATCTGATAACCAGATGAGACATATTTTTTATCGAATAAAATTTATAAACAAATATGCCTATAATTACTTGCCTATCTGAAAGTGC
>NJDC01001788.1:83088-128556 GCA_002245475.1 Calephelis virginiensis | reverse complement strand
CAATCATACAATATTCCGTTCAGAACAATACCTACGTAAGACGTGGGAGTATTTCTCTCTTTTAAGTGTTTTATCTGAAACTACATGCAATAGAACATTATATGTGCTATATCAAAAAAAATCAAAAAGTACAAAATGGGCACATGTTCTTCGGTTCCGTAGCACTAATAGTAGAAGAGACCGTGGGAGATCGACCTTCACCGATCTGGTAACCAGATGAGACATATTTTTTATCGAATAAAATTTATAAACAAATGTGCCTATAATTACTTGCCTATCTGAAAGTGCTCATAGCTATTTTTAATTAAATTAACTTCAATCGATTTTTTTTCATCACTTTCATTCTTTTGATAACCAAATGAATTTTATTTCACTGTTAGTTTTTAACACACAGAATATGCCTCAGTATGCTTGCCTACTCATTTTTGTGTATAGCTACCTGCCAAGCCGATGTGAACAAGTAAGTCAATGTAGGTCAATACAGATAAGTTATATCAAATTTTAGATTATTTTATTACAAAATCAGTCATATAGACGTGCCTGCAAAAAATCATACTTAAAGTGTACATAATTTAATTAAAAATAGCCATGATCACTTTCAGATAGGCAAGTAATTATAGGCATATTTGTTTATAAATTATGTTTGATAAAAAATATGTCTCATCTGGTTATCAGATCGGTGAAAGTGGATCTCCCACCGGCTCTTAGACTATAAGATAATTTGCATAAACAAAAAAAAACAATTAAACTAAAAAGTTCTAAGACCAGACCACTGAGGCGACTAAAAACTTCACCTACAAAACTAAAAATATTTTAAACAAATTTCGTTCGGTTAAATACATTTTTAACCTGAAAAACCTGTTAGTGCCTAGTCTATTACTTTAATTCTTTATACACACACGCTAATTGATAAATAATTTGTTTTTTTACGAATACACAAAAACAATAATTTTATTTGTTTCTATCTATATCAACCTAGCAACGACAAGATATGTCCTTTTTTAACAAACAAGACAATATACATTCATGTAAGTTCTGCAGTAGAACTGCAAAAACCCCACTTTGACTGATATAAGTAAATCATCAATAAAACAATACTTAGGTATTTTTTTCTTTTTACTTGGGATTCCGTCATCAGATCCAAACTTAGAGGCAATGGTAGTCCCGTACCCTCGTAAGTACGGTCTTTTAGTTAAAAAGTCAAAATCGATTCCGAAATAATGAAGAAATCTATTAACATACATAAAAATAGTCTCACATATTATAACCTCTTCCTTTTTTCTAAGTTACAAGTAACCTCAGTACCAACTTTTTATTTCTCTCTCAAAAAATATCAATATCATCATTCAAAATATTTCATAGTTTAAAGTGTTTCAAAAGCTCACTAAAAAATAGGGAAATGAAATGAAAATTATTTATTAGCAATATCTGTGATCTGAGAAACGCTACTTATTAGCCATACTTAAACTTAAGGGGCCATGTATGCTAAAATACGTCAACAATATACTGTTTTTTTCATACAAAGCAATCATGGATCTTGGCGACAAAAATACACAAGATTAACATTAATATGCTTTATAAGACTAGTGTTTCCAAAACACGATTCACTTCACTTTGCTCGATAGAAAAAAATCAAAAATTTACCCGTTTTTGAAAGCAAAACCCATCTGTCTACTTCAATTATGAAAATATCGACACCAGATTTAACATAAACATAGATAAGTATTACACTTAAAAGATAACAGTTTCAGTTTTTATATTATTTTTTTTCAAATTACTTTTATAGTATCAAAAATAGTGATTTGGCGCTTAAGACATTTACTTTAGAGCGCAATGTTTCATAGTAATCATGGAACGGGGGAGTGTGCTGATTGGCTCTTCTGGCTGACTAAGTATGGGGCCTTAATAAATGCAAAATTATGTTTATTTGTCCCTCTTTTACGTCGCAACAGAGCAATGTAGATATATTGTTGTGCACTCACGAAACTTATTTTATGTTCTCTTCTTCTTCTTTTAGAAATATGGCTTTCGATCGTTTTTCACGACTACTTTGCCAATATTAAGTTAGTTAATAAGTCATGTCAGGTCAGGGTCAGGGTCTTGAGTAAAGCGGTGGCTTCGTTACTCAAGCTCATCTAGGAGATTTGACAGCAGTGAGGAAATAGACGACTAATTTCTTCATGATAATTTCATTTGTGCACTTTCACTAAACAAAATTGATCTAATTCCAAACTAAATTAACCAATTTCACTCAATAGAAACATGAAATTCAATAATAATGAAACAATTTACGACCACCTTTATTCACGATGGTGCCAAAACCCTTTTATGTTCTCGCTATCTTCTTTCCACGACAGTTACAGAAAGAGACAAAACACATTTGGTGCTGTCAGATTTGTTTATAAACTCAAGTCCGAAATTATTGTAATGTTCCATCTCTTTTCTTTTTATTTCATTGGAGAAAGATAGCATGCATATGAAATAAGTTTAGCAGCAGAACTACCACCATTGGCTACTTTTTATAGTTAAACAACCTCATTGTGCGGGAGTTCCTGCGAGTAGACCATCTGCCTTTCTGCAAGGCAGCTCGTACAAACGAGCATAGGCTAACCGTCACTAACACCGTGATATATGACTAGGTGGTAGAGTATCGAAGCGACTCGCCCGGATTGGTTCCACCGCCCTACCTATGTCTGCCGCCACAACGTCCAATGCTTGCGTTAACGTGTTCTGGTTTGGACGGTAAGGTAGCCGCTAAACTTATTTTTGCTCGATGCCTAACATACTGGCCTAAAGTTGGCAACGCTCTATTACCACCTGTGGTGTCTCTAGGCGGCGTGAATGACCATCAGGAAATTCATCTGCTTGTTTGCCTTCCCTTATCATAAAATAAAATAAATAAAAATAAAATAAATAAATGCGCCAGTTTTTAAGTAGCTTAAAATTTGGCCTTCACCTTGATTGTGAGTGAATTTATGCTATAAATGCTGAAATATTAAGAATTACACATTCCATAAATAGTGAGAAACTGCATGTGCCTCATCAAAAACGCAATATTTATAAAATTATATTGCTTGTCCATTCCTATGTACATAAGTATTACCATTCGTGTTTCGTGTTTTCGTGAAAGTATAAAATAATTTCTATTAAATCCGAATAAATTGGAATTGATTATTCTGTTTGTTTACCTCCTATTATCATAAAAAAACATTTGCTATTTTTCAATTAAAGAATAATCAAATAGCGACGTGGTACCGATGAAATAGTTGGAGTCGGTTTATGAGATTTCACTGTGATTGACTGTGAAAGACACTGAAAATATTTCTCAAGTGAAAAAAAATGTTTGTTCGAAAACGCGAGTCTCGAATAGGTTCAGTCTGATCTATATATATAATAAATAAAATAAAAAAAGAAATTCCCGCGTTAGACAACTGAAAATGCGTTTTTCCATTTGTAATAATAATCATAAAATTGGGAATGTTCAATGAACCTCAGAAACCCTATGCGTACCTAAAAACCATCTCGACCACGTCAGCTTTTAAACGAAAAATCCACGTCGAAATCGGTCTATTCGTTAGGGGCTATGATGCTACAGACAAAAACATTCACGGGTAAATTTCCCAAACGACTTTTTTTCTGTCTTCGGTAAAATTAGTATTTGAAAAAAGCAATATTGTTCTTAATTATTTTTTTAGTATTCAATGGGTAGTTATTGGGTTGTGGCAAAAATAGTGTTTGCTTAGGACTTTAAATTAAGGTAGAAATCAAAACATAAACTCCTTCTACTTTTATTAGAAATAAAAAAGCTTATACACTATTAAAAATAAGTAAATTAAGTATATTACTTATTCTTTTTCATAGAATATTAGTTTTATTCTTATTATATAGCATATTAGATTACATAATTAACATTTATTATTACTGAAAGGCACAAACGTACTGTTCCTGCAAAATATTCTCATATCGGTGGGCAAGAGTATTTTAAACCTAACTTTACAACGGCGAATTCAACAGAGTTCCCACCCCAAAATTATTTCCCTTGCTAGTGTGTGCTAGTGCACAGTCAGGTATATAATTTCAAAAACTATATTTTATTTGAACTTCTAAGGAAACAGTTCTTGTGTGACATGTTCAAACCTTAGTTCAGGTCTCCAGTTCTAAGTCACCCTTGTAAAAATAGCCTAGGTACCTACTAACTACGTCTCAAAGGTTATAAAAATAGATTATCATATCGCTGGATATGTATCTCACGCTTCACGCCTTAAAGTTATAACACCTCTCTTTTTCCATCTTACAACATAAGGAAATATGTATTATCTACTACATCATTAGATAATATGTATCGAATTAATCCTTCAAGTTTCTTGACAAAGATCTCAATGTGAAACACAAGATGCTAAAATATTTTCTATGCACACAAAGTAAGCAATAAAACCAACGTGTCGTAGTGTAATTATTGTGAATATTCTTTTACTGTACGTTATGAAACATAAGATATAAAAAATATTACAAAATAAGAATATACAAATGACGATATTATCGATCAACGCAATCACTGCCGTCCGCCATCTGCTAGACAACAACTACTGTTTACTTAAATAACCCTTGTACTTTTCCACAATACACAATGAATATGATTATCTACAATGGTACCGATAATGAAGAAATGAAAGCTAGAATACTTTTTATCATTTTAAGCTAAGTACGAATATTTTCACATAAATCTATCTTTAAATATAAAAATGAATCCCCATTTCCCATCACTTCTAATCAAGAAAAGGTTCTTGTAAAGAGGAAAACTGGGAAAATTGCAGGGAAAATGGGACTAACAATACTTTGTTTTTTTCAAATAGTAGCTGTTAATGTCCATCGATACGAAGTTAACCAGTTCGGCTAGTATTAATATAATGTTGCAGCCTGCAGGTAGAATATGTAGGATTTTCTATTATTGTATATTTTCTAAATAATTATGAGTTGAACTATATTTTAGCGATAATACTCCCATCTGCAGAAAACTCTATAAACGTTTTATTTAGTACATTAGTTTGTGTCCCTAATAAATAGTACCTACAAGGGCCCGCAAGGGCCGAGCGACAACTCTGTAATTGACGTAGTAACTCTGTATTGTAGTTGTAACTCTGTAATAAAATAATTAATTGTAAGTGACGGTAAATACTGTATACTCTGCCTGTCGTAAGAGGTAAATGAAAGGTTGGCCTGTGAGCCAATTGATCGCGATGGTCATTTAGCTTAAAGACCAGGCCGGGATGTGAGGCTGCACAGCATGATGTGACTCCTTACTGCTTTCGCCAATGTGCTGACACACGAAGATTATGCCTAATCTTCTGAATGAGCTTGCGGGCTTGTGACTGTGGGGTTGACACCGGTGCGTTCTTTGGAGATCCCGCGGTCATCCAATACGCACAGAGGATGGTCACGAAGTGGTTTCAGCCGAAAGGAGCCCGGCATAATGCGTCACTTTCCCGAAAACGGCGGGTATCCATGATAATTTTCACTGGTCAAAAAAAGGTAGAAAATTACTTATTTGCGGAATATGTGTGTTAAAAAGTTGTTACAAAGATATTTAAGCATACCACTATATTCTACCATATTGTTGTGTGCTAATATTAAATTTAAGAAAATTAAATATATTTATAACATTTTAACATTTAAATAACAGCACTAATTTACATTTTTAATAAATATTTTATTTATATGTTTAATAAGCTTCATAATTTATTAGAAATAATTTATAAGATAAATTAATTTAAGTCCTATCTACTGTACACTACCACCGTTTCAGGAGACAAAAAAACAAGGAGTTAACAAACTCCTCGGCAACCATGATTTCTTAATTTAAATGAAGTTTATAACTATTGAAAAAATATATTATTTATTTATACTTGTCAGCAAGAAAATATTTTACATTATAATGTTTTCTCTAATAGAAAATCAAATACCTACCTTCTATCGGATTCTTTTTACTGGAAGTGATTTCAGATTATCAGGGACGAATGGACATTACTTTTATAAATATTAAGTTTTTGATTAGGCACATGTTATTTCTCACTATTCTGAAGTATGTAATTCCTAATACTTTAGCATTTGTTTGAAATATAAACAAAGTAAAGGCAAAATTTTGAGCGACTTAAAAAGTGGTTTGCGTGAATGTAAGTGATTAACGTTACTTATCACCCGTATACACTTCTTTTATACTCTAGAGATTTAAATAAATTCTACAGAATTTCCCCAAATGGGGATTCCATAGAAACACAAAATAAAAGCTTTAACTTTTACTTTGTATCACAGTGTGGAGTCAAACCGCCAATAGCTGCTAGTGGTAAATAGAAAATAACAATGTAATATAAAAAAATAGCATTAGATATAGTCTTTTATATACGTAAAACATCTCACATTGGCAAACCTTCAATTAGAATAAAATACTAAAACTTACATTACACAAAAAACGAAACAAGTAGCGACATCTAGTATCTGATAGCGAGATTACGTTAACCTTTTTGTTGAGAACCATTCCTAGTACCTACTAATTTTTCGTTTATTTATCATTCAGATGATACCAATACAGTTCACACTTCTAAGACAATATAACGATAATATAATTAATACAAAATTAAAACACATTATTTGAATGTTAGACAACAAAAATTGTAAAAAATCTGTTCAACGCACATAAATTATAATTTAAATATAAATGTGTCCGTTATCATCCTATAACCAATCTGGATTTTTCCTGACTATAGATACGTGGTAACATATACTTATCCTTCTCACTCATAGGCATCTCTCAGGTAGGTATAAGAACTAGGAAGTCTATTGACAAACTTGTCTTTTTCCACGACTTTCAGTCAGTGTTTGTTTAGATTTTTTAATTTATTGTTTTGGGCATAAGCATTTGAAATTAGTCAAGTTTAATTAATTTGCATCAGATTTCAGTCTCAAATTTTAAGTGACAGCTTTATTATCTAAACTAATCGAGAAAATAGAAAAATAGAGTATAATACCTCTCGATTTTTCCCAAAATACATAAAAACTAAATTGATTTAAAAAAACTTAAAACTAAGTGATACACAAAGGCGGCCTTATCGCCAAAACAGCGATCTTTTTGTTCAAAAATGCTTCTTTTGTGCCTGTTTACGTAACACTATTATACAAAATGCCGTAAAAATTGGGTAATTGTACTCAAAATGTACACGAAATTCAATAGTCGTCCATCTTTTTCCAGCGATAGCTCCGAAGCAATAAAACCGCCTTTGTGTAGCTTGAGTTAAATATTATATTCTAAGTGAAAGTGTTTAATATTGTATTTTGTCCGTCTCGTTGGTTGAGTGGTTGCCGTGCACGTCTAACTACATTGACCAACCGCGAGACTCGTGTTCGATTCTCGACGGGGGAAGGCATTTGTGTGATGAACATTTAGATGTCTGCATTTCCGGGTCTGGGTGTTTATTAAGTTTATGTTTATTTAATTTTATTTGATTTCTATGAATGAGAATCGTTGACCAACACCCATAACACAATTTGTGTAACTTGTCCAGGGATATTTATTTATTTATTTTTGGTGCATAATTAGGCGTACTCATTCATTCATATTTTTACATTTATCACTAGTAGCGTTTGGGGTGGATGCGATTGGGCCGTATTGTACATGTATTGCCCCCCAAAGCTTCAACCGCGTAGTGTTAACCACTGAAGTGTTAAAGAAATAGTATCATAGAATGCAAATGGAAAGTCTAGAGAAGAGACAGATATTATAGAGTGATAATGAATTAAACCTGCTATATTAATCCAGAGTTTTTTTATTTAACATTCGCAGGTCGAATGTAAAAATGAAATGGTTTTTAGATAGCAAACAGGCAGACTGCAGCCTGATTGATGGTAAGAGGCTCCCACCACTATAGACACCACATAAGACACTGATGCATTGAAAAGCTTGGGCAAGATCGTAAGCGACGTGTGCCAGTCTACAGGCTATCCTTTAAAGAATTATTACTGTACTCTGTGGGCTATCCTACGAGCACGGGCACAGAATACAATATGTTCAGTTGCATCAGGAATAGATAAGGGGTTGGTATAGACTGTATTGTAATATATTATTTTGTTGTATTAATATTATTCTAATGTAATACTAGTGGTCGCCCATTGGTCGAAATTCGACCATAATAAAATTTAATACCTTGTTGATAAGAACGCCATCTTCATTTCTCAAGACCAACTACTTTGTTTCTAAACTTTTGTTGATATATTTGTTTGTGTGTGTCAAATGCATGGTAGTGTGGGTAATGTTTTATTTATTGATTTAATGTACTTTATAAATATTGTCATTAAAAAATATTAGCGTTCTGTACTTCTCCTACACATAAACTATAAGTGTGTCAGATTTCATACTCCTCCGTCACCGCAATTTCCGTAAAAAGGGGTCCAAAGCTTTTACTTCGCGTATTAATATATAGATTGAGTAGGTACTCGATGACAATCAGCGGGCGCTGAGTTTATCACACCCGGACGCCCCAACTTGTAGTTAGAAATATCCAAAACTATTTCCATAGGCCAGGATGTAAGGTAGGTTCATTAGTCAGAGAGCTATGTACCATAACTAAAGGAAACGAAAACTTGATTTATTTGTTATAACTGCACGAGGCAACGTTACCGATATGTACCTCATAAGATAATCAGAATCTACAAATTTTAGTCACGATTATGTTTTTAATTATAACACGTCTACATTAACTATTAAAAGTAAACCATCAGTGTAAAATATCATTCCAGTTAAAAATAAATAACATTTAAAATCTTAATATATATAAATTACGTGTCACGTTGTTTGTCTGCGATGGACTTCTAAACTACTAAACCGATTTCAATCAAATTTGCACACTGTGTGCAGTTTGATCCAACTTGAAAGATAGAATACCTTACATCTCAATTTATGATCAAAAAAATTACCATCCGAACGAAGCTGGAACAGGCAGTTAGTGATTACAACTGCCAAGCTGCTGTTACCTTACTAGCTCTTAGAGATGTCTACTCTGTCAAGAGCTTTTGGCGTGCATACTGTTGCAATTGGTACTCTTGCTACTCGTCTGATTCGTGACTACTATTTTCATTCGCAGCGAATGAAACGAATGAGTCGAGATACACCGATTGTTTCAAACCACGTAGCTCTCAAGAGCAGCTTGAAGATAAAAGTATCCAAAACTCTGATGGGCATTGAAGTAGTAAATAAATGGAATGAAGGCCCAGCGGTGCCATCAAAGTCGATGTGCGCACGCGCAGCGCATTGTACATTGTACGCTAATGCGTCCATTCAGATGGACGGACAGATCTACAGGGTATGTTGTGCCGGCGGAATTTTATTTGACCCCTGTGCTATTCAGGTTTGATAGTGAATATAACCAGATATTTTTTCTAATCTAATAACTCGTTCACACGATAGCGCTTCCAATGTGATAACAAAATCACCACGTTTTTCCCCGTGTTGGACCGGGCTTCTTTTTTTCTACCTTCCTGCCAGGCAGCTCGTAAAAGTCGAACAAAGGCTTACCGTCATTAACACCGTGACATCTGACTAGGTGGTAGAGATTCCCAGCAACTCGCCTAGATTATTGCCACCGCCTTACCTATTCCTGTAGCCACAACGTCAGTGCTAGCTGTTGACGTGTTACAATTTGAAGGGTAAGGTAGCCGGTAAACTTACTTTTGCCCGACGCCTAACATCCCGGCGTCATTACCACCTTTGGTGTCTCTAGGCGGCATGAATTTCTTACCATCAGGAAATCCGTCTGCTTGTTTTGCCTTCCAATATGATAAAAAAAATGTAATGAGCTAGTTATTTAGATGGATTTTACCAGTGGAGCAGTAGAAATTACTGATAATTCGGTTGTGAGCAATACCTCGATTATTATTAGTCTCCGAAACCGGCGTGTTTGTCTAAAGACGGTAATGAATGTGAAGGAAGTCAGACAGCTTTGTCAGGATCATGAAGTCTGGCACTCGATACTCTTTGCCTAACCCGTAAGGCATGAAGATATAAAGATATGTAGGTATGTATGGTTGTATGTATGAATGTATGTATGTATGTATGTATGTAAGTATGTATGTATGTATGTATGTATTTATGTATGTATGTATGTACGTATCTCGATTATTCCTGTTGCCATAACATCAATGCCATAACAGCTTAGTAACGTTTCATTAACATAAATCATATTGATAATTTTCTCCGTGTTGGCCCGGGCCTCCCATTGGATTATTATCAGAGTAGGTTGCACTCCGGGAGTGCCAGCAGAAGTGAAAACTTGAATATTAACGTTGTGCTTTTTGATATTTTGGAATGGTTAGGGAATAATTTTGTATGAATTGCTTTAATTATCAGTATGAAAGTACTATCATTTATGTGGTAGAATACAATGTTCGTTTATGAATTCAATTCAATTCAATTCATTTCAATTAATCAATTTCAATTATTGCGCTATCGTACACAAACATAACAACACGAACATTCGCGCAAGCGCCCTGCGCCGTCTTACGAATTTTCGATCAGGTCACGTGTCCTGACGGGAGTTTAGAAGTTTTTACCCATCCCAAAAAGAATGCGCAACGCCGCTAAAGAAGTTTTCACTTCAAAAACCGCATCAAAGCCTGTAGTTTAGTATTGAAGATTTATGCATACATAGGGACAGATTACGGAAAGCGACTTTGTTTTATGCTACTGGATGGTGAATATAGGCCACGCTTATCTCCTATCATTAGGAGAGCCGTATGCTTCTACGCTACGCTATCTTGCTACTATCTTCTACTATCGTATCTTGCTATCTTGTAACAAAAAAACATGTCTGGCGAGGAGGTCTGTATGTTTTCCTTTAATTTTGTTAAACGAGATATCATACATTTTATATATTTTTTAATTCATGTTAGATACTTACATTTCGTTACAATTTTGTTCAGTTTCATTATTATGTTCATTATAGCCTATTGCTACTACTATTAGTGTACTGTAGTACCCAGTATAGTGAAACCGGTTGGCTATAAGAGTCCCGCTATTATAGCCAACCGGTTTTTTATTTGTGTTAATGTGTGTTTTTTTATGATTATGGTAGACAAAACGGTGAGATACAAGTACCTATATTGTAATGTAGACCTATATTTTAATCTATTATTATAGACTAACACCCATAACCTATACATTAAAAAATAGTTACCTTAGATACTTGGGTATTAAATCTAATTATGTAATATGACCACAGATATTTATTTATTATAGCGATGTAGATACCGAAATTAATGTAGTTTCTAATAATAATAAATATTTTTATCGTCGGCACTTGGTGGAATTCCGTTACATACACACTTTTTGTTTTTTTTTTTTTAAAAATATACTTTTCCACAATACACTTTAAACACTTTATGTTACACTTTATGTTCCAGCATCACCAAAACTTTACAATGAAAGATAAATACGTCTATTTCATTTTAACGTTCAGTACTTGGGTATTTGTTACTGACCAGTCAGATAGCTAAAGTGTAACATAGTGGCAAAAAAGTAAAATAAAGATAAGTGCAAGAGTTAAAAAAAACGTGTATTTTATAATATAACCAGACTCAGAAATACCTTTATATTCGTTGTGAATCCAATCCTAGTATCGTGGATAAAAAAAGTATCTTTACGCCCATATCCACGAAGAAGTAGGCAGAGGCACAAATATGGCACCCACGGGCCACGACGACGAGCCGATGACACTTTGTCCCACAATGTGATAGGCAAACCTATCGCAAACCAAGCACACATCCAACAAGCATATTTTTTTATTAAAAAATTAGAAAAACTAGATTTTATTTTTTATGCCCGACCCGGGAACACGAGACTTCGTAAAGTCAAGTCCAACACCTAACTTCTCAACCAACGAGGCAGATCGATGACATTGCGATAAAGCAATATTAATGATTAATAGGTCCCCTCTAATGTAAAATAATTATTAGACGTATCATAAATTAAAGTATGCACCTTCACCCGCCGGCCACGACTAATTACGAATAGCCTGCGGTGTGTGTGTGATTAGCCTCAACCATCTCGCCATATTGGCCCACGGTGCTGATGAATACGAAGTCAGTTGCAATTTGGTAAACATATTTATCTTTCAAGAAATTCTTGAAAATTCGCGTCTGGATATATTTAGAAAACCGTTGAGTCTAAATAAAAAGCAGTTAATAAGTAGTACGAGTATGTCCATCCTGGTCGATCATCGATTCTCTCTGCCTACTACGTAAGGGGTTTGGCCTGAAGATATGTATCCATGTATGTATGTACATAGAAAATGTATATTGTAAATACCAGATTAAATTTAACAAATACCTAGACACAAAAATATTAGTGCTCACCTCATTTGATTCAAGATGGAGGCCGTTTGCCTACGTCGTGAATCGAACCGACACCTCGTTAATCGTCATTTGTCGTCGTAGATGTACGCTATCCACTCGACCAACGAGATGGTTAATCATTCAGGTCGAGCATTTGGGCATCAAAACATTAATCAAAACATTCAAATATCGCTGCTTTTGTGTATACTTTCAATTATCTAATAAGTATGTATTATTGTTACAAAATCTTTAAAATAATAATACATAGTTAAAATTATTTATTTCAGATAATAAAATACATCCACATAAATATTTACTAGTTTAAAATTTAATTTAATTTACACTTTGAATCTCAAAATTCAAAACAATAATTTAATTAAAACATAAAATGAGTTTTGGCGCCATCGAGAGAAAAGATGGTCGAAGTTTTTTCATAATTATTGAATTTCGTGTTAATATTGAGTGAAATCAGTCAATTTTGGTGGCATTTTGTACAATTTTGTTCAGTGAAAGTGCACAAATGAAATAATCATGAAGAAATTAGCGTATCGTATATTGTATATTTCCTCGTTGCCGCAAAATCTCATTACATGAGCTTGTGTAAAAAGGCCACCGCTTTACCCAAGAGCCTGACTTACCCAAGAACATGACTTACTGACGACTTATGACTGATGACTAATTATAATTGATATAAAATTTGATGCAAATTTTTACTCGACTAATGGCAAAATACTGACGAGATTGCCAAAACCTAAAGAAAAAAAAACATAAAATGAAGATAATAAAATTAAATATCAGTATTCAAAATAAAATCAAAATAAGAATACAATTAAAAAAAGAACAAAAACGACGACTGTGAATCGAAGATTGATATATATATATATCAATTGTTTGAAGTACTGTTTTTTAATTTTTGGCACGAACGAAATCAGCAGCTATTAGTCAAATTATATTGTCACCTTTATGGACTGGTGGACCGCTGATGACTTGACTACATGAAATGCTGGATTTAATTTCTGGTTCGGGCAACCCTTATAGTTTTGTACGTATTCAATTTTAGAATACAGCGTTGCTCGGAATTGGGTAAGTGCATAAGTAGTGAAATTCAATAATTTTAGAACCCGATAGCGAGAACATTTTTTTTAATTATTTGATAGTATACTTATTATTTATTAACCGGACTCGACTTCTTGAGGTCCTGGGTCCAATTTCCGGATCAGGCCACAAGCAATGTGTATTTTAAGTTTTCTAATAAAATTAACGTTGCCAGGGATTGGATATGTGCCCGGTTGGTTACCACTTATCACATTGTTGGACTTAATGTCCTCGGCTAGCCTTGGGTGCCCTGGTTGTGCCTCTGCCTGTCTATATAGGGATTTGCACATGAAGATACTTTTACAATTTCTATGCTTACGTTACCTGAAATCTCTATGCACGCCCATGGTCATGAAAAAAAAAAGGTTAGGTTTTTGGAAAGTTTTGAGTAAAAACAGTAACAAATGTTGGTATTCTTTATTGAAATAATATTCTAACATAAAATAATCTTTTTGAGTTACTCCGGACCATGAGTGTCGCGGGTAAGCGCTAGTAGCACGTCACCTTCAAAATAATTTAAGAAAAAAAGTCCGTTTTGGTGGTACTGCTCAAAAAAATTAACATAATTTGTAAATGTCTTGCGGTTAAACTTTTTTCGGGCATAGAAAAACAAGCTTGTCAACTGCCAAGGCTGCTAACTACACAAAACTAAGCCTAGGATGCGTTCAGAAGCTTCAATTTACGATAAACGTTTTTTTTTTCAATGTTAAAAAATAAACATCTTTTATTTTAACTATCGTAAACCATAAAATTTACTGACATGAGTACTTTTAACTTAACTTTAAGATATTTCATTTTAAAGTATCGATACTAAAATATACTTGGTATCGGAGAAAAGTATCGAGTACCTACTTGGATTTACTCGTATTGTTTCATCCCTAGTCGTGAGTGTTCTGGTTGTCTGCCTATCGCTTTGGGGATATAGGCGTGAAGATAGTTTTATACTTGTTAATTGTGAATTTACTTCACTGCCAAGAGAATATATACTTTTTCCTGTTATTTAAAGATACATATTTTTTTGTTTTTAATACTGCTAACGTAGGTATATGAAATTAAATGCCTCGACGTTGGCAACCCAATTTAAATTAATATCAATTTCAATCTTAAAACCTTTTCGTGTCTGTGAATAAAATATTTTCTTTTTTTGTTATCTTTTGTCATTTTCGTGCAACTAATTACAATCAAGTTTGAGTGCTTCATTATAAAAGCTATCAATAAATTAGTATTAAAAGCAAATGGCAACAGGTAAAACACAGAACTTAATTATATTTTGCGCCGTCAACACTAAAGTTTCAGTTTTTTTTTTAAATCTACTTAATTCACATATAATTGTTAATTATTTATGTAAAAGATGAACGAACAAGCACTCTTCTGATGGCAAGAGACAACAGTGGCCTACAGACACCATAGATGTTACAGGTGCTGAGGCTGGGATGAAAGGTAACCTCCTAACCTCCAGACCGAAATATAACTAAAGTGGTGGAAGTTGCATCACAGGGCTCTACAACCAGAGTAGTTAATAATGATAGTCTAGTTGATAATGACTTAAACCAGTGCTTGCCTCTTACTTGCTGCCTAGTGAGAGGCAGATGGTCTATTCTACTCAGCAGACCCGGACCAACACGATTAAAACATATATTTCAATCTGAAAAAAAGTATCTTCACAATCATATCCCCGAAGATATAAGCAGAAGCAGAACCAGGCCCCACCTACGACTAGCCTAGTCAAATAATATGATAGGTGGCAAACCTATCGCCAACCGGGCACATATCCAATCCTGCACAACGTTAGATTTATTAGAAAATTGGAAATACACACATTCTTTTGTTTTTGTTGCCCGACACGGAGTTCAAACCCGGAACCTGAAGAAGTCAAGTCCAAGGCTAGACCGCTGTATAGCAGAGGCGATTAAATCTAAACCTTTTTCTATTTTTATCTAGCTATTTTTATTTGAGATTATAAAATAACAGTGTTGCCACCACTAATGCACAGTAAACTTTGTAAGGAAATAATATATCTACATTAGAATAAATTTATACAACACGGATATTTAGAGAGGAATAAACCTGAATAGTATTTTAAAATGACTGATGACTTTCACATAAGGTTCCACGGTTCGCATCAACGTTCCATTAGCCTAACAGAAACAAAAACAAAAATCTATTTTAATTACTAAAACGATGCAAGTTCACCGACCTCGAGAACAAAAGCCTTCCGCGACCCATCGAACCCTCACACGATCGTGATAGCCTATGTAACTCATTATAACCGATTTAATTTTATATTTTCGAAGCATCCATTAGGCCTCCATTCACAGGCATCGAGACAGCGCGCCCGTGCTCTTGTGTGCATTAAAAAAAACAAAAAAAGCGCGCGCTGTTACTACGACTTGTATGTGGTATCTCACTATCTCTTTCTGTCATCTCATTGTTTATCGCCCATCTCTCTCTGAAGGCTATAATAAAATGTAATTGGTTTTAAATGCATAGGATTGGCGATGGAAGGAATAATAACCCAAGAAGCAATTTAATGTCCGTTGGTGGAGCTTACTCCACTTAATAAAAAACTTTTTCATGCATACACGCTATAATAAAATCGAAGTTCTTTTTTTGATAAGCGTTTATTTAAGGTAGCCTATTTATTTTTGCTTTTGTTAAACTTAAGTATAAGCAATGACAACACTGAAATTTAAAAAAATGAAAACCTACTACAAAGCTTGCCAGTTTTGACGCAAGTTATAAATAAAAAAATTTAAGTTTGCTATGTTTTTATTCACCTAAATCATATGACACTAGTTGCCTTAAATCTAAATGCCTTTAGACTTACTTTCAAATTAAACGGGTTATACTTATATGTCAAGTGTCATGTGTCAATTTAAGTAAACTTCATACAAAATTCTGGTTTGCTATGTATCTATGGAAGTCCCGCCTTTTATTACGTAGTATTTATATATTCTTTGCTTGCATCTAATGCAGCTAACAACCAGTTCTATCGCTTCAATTTTCAAACAAAAATTGCGCACCGAAATCGGTACATCCGTTCAAGTTATAATGACACAGACAGACACACAAACACGTCTCGTTTTCCATTGGGGGTTAAAGACAGCAAGTTATTGATAAATTACAATAATTTATACTCGCAGTGAATAAAGATGGAAATATTTATTTGATTGTCGAGGCGTGGTTCTAGTAGAGTATTAGTTCTGCGAAATGATCGCAGCAATTAGATCTTAATAGCGGCGCAGACCGCCGCGACCGCGATGATACATTACGATAACATTGGTTTATGACTACCAGCAGAATGTATAAGAAACTAGTGATCCGCCCAGGCATTACGCGGATGTACTGAGTATTTTTTTCATAATGGGAGGCAAACAAGCAAACGGATTTCCTGATGGCAAGAAACTCACGCCGCCTAGAGTGGTGTCTCTAACCAACGGTGGTAATTAAAAAGGTGCGTTGTTGCCCTGAGGTAATTAACAGTAAGCTTACCGGCTACCTTATTCTCCAAACGGAACACGTCACTGGCGTTATGGCGGCTAGAGTAAGGTGGTACCAATCCGGACAAGTCGCTGCGAAACTCTACCACCTAGTCAGATGTCACGGTGTTAGTGACGATAAGCCTATGCTCGCCTTATGAAGGCAGATGGTCTATTCTGCAAAGGAGTCCATACCAACACATGGAAGGTTATAAGATTATAGGGTACAATATTTAGTTGATTTTCGAGGCTAGGTTCTAAAACTACAGTGTTTTATTTCACCGAAATGATCACAGCAGTCTGTATGTGTACTCTTGAATCTCGATTTTATACGAATTGGAATCGAATTTGTGTCGTTCTGATGACACAAATCAGAACACAATACTAGCGAATCGATAACATTTAAGTAGTTCAAAAATTTCAACGAATCCGGTATTCTGCGTGTTAAGAGCAACATCGCATAATATTTCTTCGATTGTATTCCTACTCGTGTATCATAAGTTTGACTGAAAGATATCGCGGTTTTTGCTATAATGCTGCCTTTTTGTATCACTTAGTCTTTTAATTTAATTTTTAGTGTATTTATCTGTTATGTATTTGTTACACAGTAAAGAATTATTTTATTCTACTTCATAAATTAATGTGTATTATTTATCTAAATGTTCATATTTTTACAATTTTTTTAAGAGCACAAAATGGCACAAATCCTATTCCAACTTCAAATTCACATGAAATCGAGATACAAGAGTAAGCCCTACAGGTCGTGGCATCGCATATCATCATGAGCTTATGATATCGCAATATTAGTTATAAGAATTATCAACAACCTCCTTGGTAGTACGTTTGTAGAATAGTCGACGATGACGCCGATCGACGAGGCTCGACTTTGCTCGCAACATTGAAAACACATTGGAATAAATTCCTAATATACAAGGATATCGACATTACAAAAATTTCTAAAAAATTTTAAAGAAAGAAAAAATTTCGCCCCCGCCAGGATTTGAACCTGCAACCTTTTGTCTCAATTAATTTATGTACATATTTTAGAATAAAGATGTATTAGGATATGACATTCCTATCACCAAAACTTAGCTTAGTATTTTGTGTGAAATACCTACAAACTTTGTGTAGTGGTCCAACAAAAAAGATATTTAATTAGCTTATGCTAAACTTACGCATCTAAGATTAGTAACAATTCGATTATGAAATACAAAAAGATAGATATTAAACAAAAAATAAGCAGAACTACATTCTGTCAAAAAAGTATCGGAAATGGATTATTTGTTTATGGTTCAATTCATTTTTGTTTTTTTTTTGTTCTTGTTAGATTAATAGAGCTGCTTACTATTTTTCTGGTTTTAAGTGTGTATTGCGAAATTAATTACGGTCAAAAACATCAAACCAATATTTTATTTTAAATTTTGCATTGCCAGTGGAATTTCGTGTTTTTAGTCTATGAAAATGTTCCAGAAGGCTTACAGAGGAAGCGAGAAGAAGCAAGAGCTTCGCCAAGGGGGGCAAGAGGGGCATAGAGTATCTACAGAAGTTGATTAATATAAAACAAATAGTTTTATTTATCTTAACTTGACTTGCTTTATCTATTATTCCAGTACTTTTATCACTAATTTGCTACTATTTAAACGGGAAATTAAATGTTTGGCAAAAAATCTTGGGCATTAGGCTCCCGACTTTACCTACGTTTCATATGTTTCTCAATGTCCGTATCAGCGTGCCTCCCTCTAGGCCATCGTCTGGCGACGCTCCTGAGAGGAGGCGAAAGAGGATCGACTTTGTCAAAAACTAGTACTTAAGTGTACAAAGCGTTTAAAACCGGTCGAGATGATATAAAAGACCTGCCTCGTTCTAGTAGACCATCAACGTCTGCAACTGAAGTCAACATCGCAAAAGTGGAGAAAACTGTGACTTAAAATCCTTATCCTTATCCCACGAGTCAGAACTACTGATAATAATAATTATTATACTACTTTTTATTATACTAATTATTACTTATACTAATTAACTAATTATTTGAGCATGAAACATGTTGCCTTTCGGCTAGTTCCAAAAGACCTGCTTTTTCTCCTAACATTCAATCGCATGGGAGTCGCTACGAGCTACAACGAGTCAATTCTAACCCAACATTCATGAAACGCATTGTCACTGGTGACAAGATGTGGGTCTATGTGTTTAACATGCAAACTAGTCAACAGGCTTCGCAATGGCGCCTTCCAACTGAAACCGAAAAATCCACACCCAATTCGTTCAAAACTCGAAGTCATGTTGAGTGTTTCCTTTGACTATCGTAGTGTTGTGCACCTGGCATTAATCGAATCGAATCGAAGGAATCGAATTCCTTATTTACGGAACATTATTTGATCGTTGGGCGGCTTTTAAGAGAGCAAATTCAACGAAAAAGGCCGGATTTATGAAAAGAATAACCTTGTATTTTGCACGAAGATAATGACACTCAAATAATACTATCGAGCAACCACGATTACAAGGTATTAATCAGATATGGCTCCCCCCGACTTCTTCCTTTTTCCTAAACTCAAATTACCGCTCCCTGGCACCTGTTTTCAATTGGTAGCAGACATAAAAGAGAATTCGCGGCGAAAATTGGACTCAATTCTCAGTTACCCCCGGTAAAAGCTAAAAGCTAAGATATAATTAGGTAAGTTACCATCTCGATCAAGTCAACGTTCAAAAAAAGCTGCATCGAAATCAGTCCATCCATTCAAGAGTTATGTTAAAAGACAGATAGACACACATAGAGACACGTCACACTTATAAAAGTGGGGTCTTCTTTTTCGGGAGTAAAAAGAATTACGGATTCAAACACTCTAAAAGTTTCTTATTACTTATTTTTAAATATTTTTAATGCGAATTTTTTTCCTACACAGGAATCCCACAGGAACACATTGGACAATCGAATGATACATTTTTTTTCTAACGATTAAAACATATAACTACATCGAACATCTCTCGCGTTTGTAAAATCGTAATAGGTATTACGTATTAGTAGGTAGTTATTAGAGCTAAATACCTTAAAATACCCTCTTATGCTAATCAGCAAAATCTTTATGGCATAAAAGCATTCCTACAAAATGGCCAATTAATTAAACAAGACAAAAATATAACCAATTTAATTCCACGTCTTGGATGTATTCTAACAGACCTCACTCAATCAGAAATGCGCCGATCAAAATGCAAATCCGACCTTTTAGTCGTTTTGCAAATACTAGGGTAACCATGATGTATTTGATATTTTCCATCGTCGACGTTTGGTAAAACTTCCAAATATTCATATTCTGAAATGAAGAAACGCTTGAGTTTAAGTTTTAGCCCTGATGATGTTATTATAAGCAAAATCGATGGGCTATTTATAAAATAATAAAGTGATACGTAAAACCGTAAAGAAACACTTATTCTTCATTTAAAAATATGACTAACCATAATGTAATAAACACAAGTACGAACAAGAATTTTAAAATGTTTTGCACACTAAATATTCTATTCTAAAATACCTTCGTACCTCGTTGCTGTAATCATCAGAAGCTTTTAGTTTTTTTTTTTAAATACTTTACAAATGCCTGCCCCTGTCGGGTATCAAACCCGGGCCTCACGGTTGGTCGATGTAGTTAGGCGTGTACGCTAACCACTCGATTAACGAGTTTAGATGTCTGCTTTTCCGGATCTGGGTGTTTATTAAATTTATTCTGGTCTATTTTCAGTAATTCTATGTATTAGTGTCGTTGACTAACATCCGTAACACAAACAATTAATTTACTTACTTTGGGGTTAGATTCAATTTATGTAATTTGTAAAGGGATATTTTTTTATATGTATTGTATTATAGTGAATTGAATTGAAAATAGGTCATTTCAAATAGACCATACAACGGGTACCTACTTGTGACGCTGGACATAGCTTGACGAAGCAAAAATCAACATAATGTGCATATACTTCAGTCTTTGTGTAACCTCTTACCGCAAAAGAGGGGTGTTTCAAGTGAGACTGCTCTGTGTGTGTGTTTGCTTCGGTGCTTGCGTGCGTGTATGTGTATGTCTATAACTTTTAAGCGAGTATCCCAATTCGATGCGGATTTATTTGAAAGCTGTTGTGATCAAGATTGAGTACATTACATAAACGTTTTGTGGGCTTAGTAAATATTTTTAATTTTAGGATTACAAGATTTTGAACTAGATATTGTTTTAAATGAGTAGAAGAGCTGAGCTTTTTACATGAACTTCAAAAAATTTAAACTTTTTAAGTGGTCCAATATTTCTGTAATTTCCAAGTCTTTTTTTAGATTCAAATTACATTTTTATACAAGTACCATTCTTAAATTAATTATTGTTAACACAGGTAGCACATTTCTGCACCCTCATAATCATTTCGACCGATAGGCTGGAACAAATGTTATAGTGTATTACTTATCGTATATTTGTGCACTATCATTACATAAAAAATAGTAAATAAGGAACTGGTCATCTAAGTTTTTAGTCATTTTTGCTTTTAGAATGTCTTTCAGAATTGTACGGTTTATCCGAAATAACGAAAATCATGGTAATCCCACCTGCAACATCAAGCTGCAATAAACAACAAATTATACACCGGTTTTATTTTTAATTGGTACGGACGAGCCACCGACTTCGCCAGGGGCGGCTTGACCCAACCATTTTTGAATTATGGCGCGCAGACACGTGATTGGCCGGTGTGGAAACGTTAACGTTCAGACGTTGTATTTATTACCATACCATTAAATGGGGTGGCGATAACATCTAAAGTGAAATGGCTGGATGGTTTCGCAATGTAACGTCTATATACCTCCCTAAATGTCACACCCAACTGCAGGGCCTTTGATGTTAATGAACCGACTCTGCAACGTGTAGCGGACAAGCTATATTCACTACCTACTACCAACAAGGTCGACGCCAGCTGCAATAGTCAAATTCAAAAAATGTACTCAACTGCATAATCATTCTTGCCTCTTCTTGACCTCTTTCGCTCATTCAGATTATCTGCCTTCCTGAGTGGACGCTCGTAAGGGACGAACATAGGCTAAATAAGTAATTACCAACAAGACCAATGCATTGGTGGTATATGGTACATATTGGCGCAGCAACATCCCCGGGCTGGGATTCACCGTGTACTTGTCTATTCCTCTGGACTGGAATTGACTACACTACACTGCACATATACTTACACTATACATATACCTACACATCTACAAGTGCAAATCCGGTAAACTTGCACATTGTAGGCCTAACAACCCAGTCACAGGACAGCGTCAAACCTCTAGCATCTTTGGTGTCTACAGGGAGAGTCGTGTCCTTGGTCGTTGTCTTATCACTTAAAAAAGTGTAACATATGTAGGTAAATCCAATTTCCATTTGCATGAAATCGAAATTCAACAGTAACGCTACTGACTGCAGAAAAAGAAAGTTGTGTATTTTATCATTACTCACACTCCAAACTCCAAACAAAATCTGATTGCTTGCTTCATAAAAAATGTGGATAGAATGTTGAAAAAATAAAAGGGTCTGTTTGCTCTGCGCAAAGTCTCAGTTCAGGGCGAAACTAGTATCTCTATAGATTGTAGAAGGTAATTATATATAACCATATAAACAGTTAGGACAAAATATGATTGCCCCAAAATTATACACGCTGATGCCCTTTGCCTTCAATATTAAACTAATACTTACCTAGTTTGCCCCAAACTGAGACACTGAGACTGGGGTGAAATTTTTTTGTAATAAGGTGAAGTAGGTACGGGAATGGATAGATCGACTTATTTGAAGAAACTTCTTTTTTATAGTTTTTTCTGTAAATAAATGAAAATTTATTTTTCTTAAACCAAGTTTTTCAAAGGACTTCCCGGTGGCAAAAAATTCACGCCACTTAGTGACACCAAAGGTGGCAATGGTGCGATGCCAACCTAAGGCCGGGATGTTAGTCCTCGAGCATAAGTAAGTTTACTGGCTACCTTACCCTCCGAACTGGAACACGTCATGACGTTATGGCGGCAGGAATAGGTAAGGCGGAAAGTAGCCCGGACCAACACGGGGTAACACCGGGTCTATTTCTATGTTCACCTTTAAACTTACAAATTTTGTATTAGACAATTAAAACAACCTTTAAGAAGCTATCGTTTTGATTGTAGTGCGTCTATAGCAGAGAATAGTATGTACAAATGTCTCTAGCCACTATACGTCAATATTATTAATTTGATTTTTAAAAGCTATATTTTGTCTCTTACCTAATGATCGCCTGTGACCTAGCGGTCCGGCATCGCATTTGACTTCTTGGGATCCCAGGTTAAATCCCCGGTCAAAAATATAAATAAATTAATCTATTATTAAATAGAAAAGTAAATAGTAAAGAACACATTGAATTGCTCACTTCACACATGAGAAAATCAAACTTTGTTTTTAAAAAATTAAGGGCCAGGGCTGACTTCCTAATCCTTAAAACTGCTTATTACTCCCTCGCATAAGAACTACTTTCTTATCTCATAATAACCTGGGGTGCCTCCGCTAAAATTAGAATCTTGCATCTTGGAAAGAGCCCAAAGAGCTATTTTAAAGGTAATGACTTAAAAACCTAGGCGGTTTCCTACAACTCAATTGTATAATCTATGGGAAGTCCTGTCTATAAGAAAATTATACATACAATGTAGGTACAATATTACGCAAGCACTCACTTCTACCTTTTAATCCTAATCTATTCAATAATAAAAGAAGACATGATGGAGTTTGTGATATTGAGAGATACCGACTAATCTCATTAAGTTTTTCTTTATCAGTCCCCTTTTGTATAAGAAATTAAAAATTAACGGAGTTCTCAAAGTAAATAAGCTTAAATTACGATGACGTAGAAGTTTAACAATTTAATATAGAGTGCTTATTTTAAACACACACACACACACACACATACACACACACACGCACACACGCACACGCACACGCACACACGCACACGCACACACGCACAAAGTTTTAACGCAAAACAACCTGAAAGCAGATGGTGGCTTTGAATCACCTAGTGCTTATAAGTAGGTAAACACCTAATGTATATTAAAAATATGTTCGATGTTCTTTATTTAACAATATTACAATCGTTGTTGTAGTAGGTACCTACCCACTTCAAAATGTTTGACGAAGGTGGAAAGTACCTATTTGTTTATAAAATTTAGAATTTAGAATTATAAGCTTGGCTCCACAGTTTTTGACAGTGCAAGGCGCAAGCTAATTGACTCATTTTGCATAAAATAAAGTTTCATTATTTTTTTTAAGTTATTAGGTATATGACAAAGCAATATAATTTGAAAAAAATCTTATTTATAGTGATCATTAGATTTGATTATATAAAAAAACTATAACTTATACTAAATATAGCATTCCGACGTATGTGCTAACCATATGATAAGAGGGCTCAAGAACAGATTATATAATATAATTCTTTTAATTCTTTGCTCAAGAATGAATAAAAGTGTAGGACGTACGCGTAGGTACAAAACCAAATCTCAGCAATTTTGTTACACTTGTCACTTTGACGTTAATGCTCATTTGATTTGACGTTCATTTCACATTGCCATATTATTACTTTTGTGACATTTTGTGCTACTATTGAGAAAACTACCATTATCTTTGAAGTATTTGGTGGCTTATGTTTAAAAGTAAGTATATTAAAGTCTATAATTACCTCACTTGAATTTAAGCAACAACTGCTTCGTTTAAATCTAGTAATTAAAAAAAAATCACTTGTTTTTCATCAAATAATGACATATTCATTTACCTATATCCATAAAATTATATTTCATTATATAATATATTGATTTCATGACCAATTATTTACTTAAGCAGTCATTTTCTAAAACACATATAAAATTAAACAGACATACAAGAAAGACATAGTAGTAACCTTCATTTACATTTTAAAAACATTGTATAACTTTTACAACAGAAAATAAATTCTAAGTGTTCTATTTGGATAATTAAAGCATAGTGTAAAATGAATTTGATTATGTAAGGGCTTTGACAGATCTGCATTATTCTTAAACGCCTGCCTCTATAGCAAGCATATATACAATAATAATTGTCATGTGATACATACAATTTGGCCTGTCAGCGGCCAGCGGTTAATGAACAATGTAACTCTGAAACCAGTCTATATCGTTAACGCTCTTATACTATAAAAGCAGATTTATATTATGAACGCTTGCTTTTATTTAGGGCTGATTTCACCGATCATATTAAAAACTGAGTTCATTATTATGTTCAGCGTAAACGAGCTTAATTACCTGTTGTAATCCCGTTCCTAAACTAATGCGATTTAATTAACAAAATGCTTATCCCCATCTCCTGCGAATCTACTTACAATGTAAAATGGTTTAATAATAAAATATTTTTAACAATCAAAACTTTGACAATTAAATTGACATGATTGCCACTCTTGACAATTGACTACACGCGTTTATAGGTTGATTTCATATAAATTTGAAGGTGAAATCTAGCCATTAACCCCGCCAGCAACCCAGCATTAGCCACACACTATGTGTTTGGTGACAACGTCTGTAGCTATTAAATGTCATACAATGGCAACACAAAAATATTTCAATTTCGTAATGTCATATGTCACAACTCACGTAATCTGGTAATGTTAAAAAACGCGGAAATCAGAAATTCATTCAATAGCAAAAGAAAGCATGTGTCTGTGTCCTCGTGGAAGTGCAAACTAATAGTGCTCATTAATTACAAGTATTCTAATAAATAATGTCGTATACTATGATACGCCACCTACGTAAGACATTTACGTTAACCCAGCAAGTAAGGTTTGAAACTACACTTGCAAATGTAACTCATGAAGACTTCGTACTTCGACCTCCAGTCCCTCATTGGGGTAAAGTGATCAGAGAAGCAGAAAAGCTGGTTGGCTACCCAACTTCCTTTTTGAACTTGAGATGGTTGTTAAGTGATGAATTTGCTAACCTGGCTATCCATTTACGTAAAATTGTAAGTATTAAATAAAATAATCTTTGCTACCATGTGACTAAAACTTGAATGTAAGAATTGTTTCTTAATGTTTCTGTAAAATATATATTTTTTATTTTGATGAGATTGAAAGAAGGCAAGGGAGCAGACAGATCTGATGTTAAAAATATAGCTAACAAGCAAACTGGTCCCTCAACCTTCTTGTATAATTAACCAGTTTTTCTATTCTTAAAAGATAAAATACGGCAAAGGATTATTAAGCCAATTGTACAGCCGACACTGATATACAAGCAGCAATAATAAACGGCTATGAGATAACCATTACCTATAATCCTTAATTTATAGGTTAATATTGTCACCCTTTATCAATTTAGCTTTATACACAAATATACCGATTTATCAAAGTATAGCTATTACGAGTTTTGTGATGAATATCAAAGAAATTCAATATAACCTACACATTCATTTACAAAAACTTGTGCACTGTTATTGTAAAAAAAGTTTTGCAATTGAATCTTAACAATCAAATGTTTAACCATTATTAAGCTAGGTTTTATTTGATTAGCATAAGATTGATTTTAATGTAAAATCAATCTTATGCTAATCAAATTACAAATTACAGTATATGCATTCACATTCAACTTTAGTAAGAAATGTCATAAATAAAACAACAGTTGCCTGCATTTGTGAATTGCACAATTTATACTTATAATTACAAAATTTCAGTTGGAATGTTCATCACTAATTATAAATTAATTGTGTAAACTGAATAATAATATTTAGTTGGTCCAAATTATCTAGGTGAGAATTAACTAAGGTCATCAATATAATATGAAGCTTTGTGATTTTTTGGACATAGAGTGATGTGGTTGTTTTATGCATTAATAAAATAATCATGTTTTGCAGGTTGGTAGTAATCATCCCATTTTAAAAACCGCAAAAACCATTCTTTATAATGAGCATAACAACCTACAGCCATGGGGACTGGTTATTTTATTACTATCCAAGGCAATAAGTACCCCTGGCTCATCATTACAAGCAACTACATTGTTAGAGCATCAGAGGATGTTGGCAGAACTGACTGAAATGATACGTACAGGTCACTACATACATAGAGGTCTTTTGAACATACCTTTCGAAGAACAGGGCAAAGCCCGAGATACGTCACTGTTTGCAAATAAAATAGCTATACTTATTGGTGACTATTTACTTGTAACTGCCAATGGAATGTTAGCAAATTTAAAGAATCAAGATTTGTCATATTTAATATCAACAGCACTGAGAGATTTGAGTGAAGGAGAATTTTATGGACCCAGAGATTTACAAAATGTGCCCTTACCAGGAAAACCTGTTTTGACAAATTGTGATAGTTTTAAAATAATCAGTGATACAATACCTTTAGAGGTAGAGAATATATTAGGTTCACCATATAAAGAGTGGACCCTACGGACTATGTACAATGGTGGATCACTTTTTGGTAGAGGGTGTGAAGGAACTGTATTATTAGCAGGGAGAAATGAAGAAGAACAAAAGAAAGCATACCTTTTCGGATGTCACTTATGTTTAGCCTGGCAAGCTGCAAGTGAATTGCAAAAATTTAAATCTAATTGTAAGGAATCTTACTCTTTAGTCAGTGCTCCGGTATTATTTGCTATCAATGAAGACCCAGAAATATATAATTATATAGATAATGTAACTAATGTAACCAGTATAGATTTAAATCAACTAAAGCTTAAAATTTTACAAACAGATGCCATTAATAAAACTGAATTATTATATAAAGATTATGCCCATAAAGCTAAAACTTACATTGAAATGTTTGGTGATAATAATTGTGTACACACAATAAAAAAATTGATTAAAGATGTTTAATAACATGCTTATTTAAAAAAATAACTAGATATCTTAAGTTGGATTCTAGTAAAATAATAAGGTTAAAGAAACAAATTGATATGCAAATGCATAGATTGGTTTTTATAGTTTATAAAAATATAATGACTTATGTGATATTTTATTGATATTTCCTTATTCATATCTTTTCACTAATTTGTTAAACAGGTACATTGATCTCGTTAGGACCAACACAGTCCAATGATCAGTATTAACATATCTGCTGTTATTGCATCAATTGAATATTACTTATTATTATCAATAAATTATCAATAAAAAAAATTATATTTGCCTCCCAAATAAAATAAAAAATAAATCACCTCTGTGATCTATCTTGACTTCTTGGAGTAACAAAAAATTTGAAAATTGGCATTTTCAATTTTCTAATAAAAATAACATTGCCCGAAAGTAAATATGAGCCCGGTTGGCAATAGACTTGCCTCCTATCACATTGTGGACTTAGTGTCTTCGGCTAGTTGTGGGTGCCCTGGTTGTGCCACTGCCTACTGGCGATATGGGTGTGAAGATACTACAGAAAACACAACTGCTTATTTCTATTCTATAACTTCTGAATTCTAATATGATGACACACACATACATACTTATTGAGTATAATTTGCACTTAAAGTGCTTGATATTTGTTACTTGTGATATAATGACACAATTGGTGTTTATTTTTTTAGTTACCCTAGGAAGTGATAGTAGTTAATAATTATTTTGTAATTATTTTTATGAAAATGTTTTTATATGTACATAATATTTATTAAAATGTTTTTGTAAATGTATCTTTTCTTGCTGTTGGGAATCACAGATTTTCTATGACACAAAAAATTTTAAAGAAGATAAATTTATCATCAAAAAGTTCTTTGTTATATCTGATTGCATATATTTAAAAATCCATATTATATCTATATAATATACTTATATACTTTGTTGTTTAATTGGTAAGCAATGAGAAATTTTAGGAAAACGTGTTGTAGTTTGCTTTAAATAGTATAATTTGAAATTAGAGAAACTTCCAAAAAAAATGGAAGCTAAATCTTTAAAAAAAATATTTAAAAAAAATGAAAATTTTTAGTTTATAACCTGAAATACTTGTTTTGTAAATTCATCGTACATTTTTTTTTAATATACTTATACCATACATTTAACAATTATTTTAATCATAATCAAACTTGTACGTAAGTGAAAATCTTCCCTCTGGAACAGTAATACTTCGGTATATATTTTTTTGAAATAGCTAAGATGCTGGTTTTTAAACACTTCACCAAATTTTGTCGAGAAGTGAAGTGCCAGCCAAGAATGCATTATTTTTATGTCTTGCTTTTAATGTAAAACCACCAAGAGGTTTCCCAGGAGATGTGGGAATAGGCCTTCGTTGGTCCGGATTCTATGTGAAGAACAGACCATCTGCCACTCCTAGTGATCTACCATCTTACCTATTCCACGGTCATGTTCCGGTTCGGAAACTAGGGTTGCCTGTATCTACACTCTCGTAGACTTGTACACTAGGTGTAGCATCCCAGTCACAGGAGAGTGACGCACCTATCACATTAATGGTGTCTATAGGCCGGAATAGTCTGTTATCAACTAGTGCAGAGTTCTTTTGTGCTAACCTTTCACATAAAAAAGGACGAATCTCGGCTTGGTGTCAAACTGCGTTCTGATGTGGTTATGTAAGTAACAGTGGTTACTGTAGCTTGCTGCTCAGCATTTAGTGCCGAGCGGAAAAAGGTCTTCGAGGCGACAGTGTAATGTGATGGTTGGATAAAAAATCTATCAAATTTTTGAACCAGATACATGGAACGTGATTATAAAGGAACCTATGTAGGTATGCAGTGATCTCATTTTAAAATATAAGGTGATAATTCTTTAACATATGTAGAATAGAATACATTTTTATTCACATTCACCTTACAAGAGGCACTTGTGACGAGTCTATATAATACTAAAACTACCACCGGATCGGAATTTATATATAATAGTAATAATAGATTCAGAAGGACGTAATTAATGTCTGTAAAAAATACAACTATAACGATAATTTTGAGGCATAAAATGTGAAATTAATGGGTAGTTCTAATGTTGCCATAACCTAAAGCAAAGTTAGTGAACCTAAGTCTTAATGGGTCTCCAATTTGTATATTATATCATATTGTTTGTGACATAAGATGATATAAAATTTAAATTTGAAAGATTTATCGGAACTATAAAAGGTAATAAATAAATAATTGGAACTTTTATTCCAGTACCATATAACTACTATAGTAGATTTAATGATATCACAGACAATTAATGTTGCTTCCTGAAATAAGAAAGGAAGTATATTCCGCCTCTGTTTAAATGCATCACTCCATGTATTGTAGTGTCTCATCATGAATGGTCACTGCCATCTTTTTAATCGCATTTCGCGCCTCTATTCCGGGGAACCTGTCACAATACTTCAAAATAGCATCTAATTCTTCTTCCAATATCATCGTCAAATATTCCATTGATCTAGTGCTTCGGACTGCGTAATACAACTGCTTAAATTCTACTGGTTTGTTCTCCAATTTAGCTTCAATTATAAAGCCGTAGACTGACGGGTATTCCCATATAGCCATAATAACTGGTGCCCCTACTAAAGAGTATGAATATGGGTGGGTAAAAAAATCCTTGACGTCCAAATAAAGTTGGGAGATAATAGCCAAATGTCCCCCAAGTCTATAGGCATCCTTTTCCATCTTCTGGTCTCGGTTTGCCAGCTTCATTGCAGCTTGACATCCTTTCCCATATAGACTTCCAGATGTCAACATCGTTCGCAGCAACCATTCATCTTTTCCTTGACCTAAGAACTCGTTTTTGCCCAGCACTTGCAGGTTTTCTTCATCTTCCCACGAATAATTGGTTTTGGTTTCGTTACTGGCTGTAAAATGTTTTTTGTTACTCTTCGAAAATATAATGACCCCATCAACTGCTAGTGGTTAATGGATTATTCATCTAGTAAGGCTAAGTAGATGATAATGGTGTGTAACAGCTCGCCTAAATTAACTTTAGTGCTAGCCAACGTCGTGTTTCATGCTGGAGCGAGGGTTAGTCACTTAACGTGCACACACGTATCTATTTTATAAATAATGGTGGCGTCTTACCATCGAGAGAGTCACCAGCTTGTTCGCTATTATAAAACATAAAACAATAGCATTACTTACAGTGAATTAGATAAGTATAACTACGGCCGTTTCGTCGATTTTTATACATATACAAATACAAATAACTTTATAACTGCTTTAAAAAATTGTACCTGTTATATCATCTTGAAATTTTTAACTTTGGTATCGACAAAAAAGAGCTAGGTAGGTACCTAGTTGTCAATAAGCTACAACTTTGTTTCTATTTGGTCTTCAGCCACCATACGTATTTTTTTATTTGTTTTTTGTAAGCTATATTTAGTTTGAACCAATATTTAAAAAAAAAACAATATTTACAAGTTTTTCACGTAAAACACTTGGAAACATCGTTTTGTTGGTTTTAAATTTTAAACATTTGCTAGCGGACTACTTAGTCGAAAAGTGTTGGCTTTTAGAAGAATCTTTATAGAGCAAATGTTTCTCCAACTTGGTCGATCTAACCATTGCCGTGGTTTATCATTATAAAAAAACCCACTCCCAACAAGAGGTTGTATCAATTCTTTAAATAGTAAATAAAAGTAACCAACGTAATTTGTATTTGGATTTGGGAGTAATTTGGATTTGGGTCCTGCAATGGCTTTGTAGCAAAGCCACTGCAGGACCCAAATCCAAATTTAACGAAAATTCGTTCTGTTTTTGCACAATTAAGAGGGAAACTGGACATTGACTTGCCTGGGAGCTCTTATTATTTTAAAATTAATATTATTTTAGTAATACTAATTGTAATCGGAGAAAGCCAATCTTATAGTGTAAGCTATGAAGTTGCTTTTATGTATGGACATTTGCATTGTCAACATGGAAATGATACTGCTATAGGTGTTCATGGTAGGGCCTCTGATATATGTAACAACCGATGGTGGTATTCCCGCTAAATGCATGGGAGCTGAGGCTTGTCAGGAACATAGATAATACACTTATATTAAGTCAGGAAACCTAGCTGTGACAGTACATGAGGTTTTAAAATGATTTACTAGTACAATTAAGGATTGTCATCCTATAATAAAAAGAAAACGAACCTTTGGGCTTCGTTGGCAGAGGATTAAGTTCTGAATCTCGATCTCCGAGAAAGTCAGCTTCAACGAGATCCCTCAAACCGCTCACCACTAATTCCGTGGCTTCACTATTTCGTAAAGCACCAAGGCGCTGAAGAAATGTGGCCAATAGGTAGCCACCTAAAAAAATTATTAAGCGACATTAGAATAACTGATTAGCTACTATCAAAAACATTTTTCAGAGCCTTTACCACGTTCGCAATTGACGTATCGAAATCTGTAGTGCTTTTGGTCTAAAAAATTAGTTATCTCAGGAGCTGTTTAAAGTTTTCATACACATAATTGACTTAGACGCTAGGGAGTATAGTAAACTCGACAAGTCGTCAACTCATGGTAGGGGCTCAGTTCCGACTTTTAATTGGTTCCCTAACGCAGATTTTTTTTAAAACTTATCTATTACGAACATGCAACTCCCGATGGCAAGATACTACCGTCTCTTTACCCTACCCTACTTTCCAGCACGGAACACAACAATGCCGAACTTTAACGTTATGGAATATTGTAATCCAAAAGCACCAATCCGGGCGAGCTTTGAACACCACTCGACGACTCAGTAAAATGAAATGTTCTTCAATAGTTATAGCAAAGACATAAGGTACTAATGTGTTTTATTAGGTAACTGTACCTATAATTCATGGACATAATATATTGCACAAGAAATGATATAAGTACTTAGGTACTTCTTACAATCGAGTATGTCATATTTTTGAACATGATACTGGCAAATTATTAACATTTAGTTAACAGGTAATACTAAATTATTTTGTAATCCTTCCGCGGAGATCGAGATTCTTGGTGATTTTAATGGACACTGTACCGATTGGCTTTATTCACGTTCCACCAATCACGCCGGATGATCTATTCCTGACTATACCTTAGTTTATTACTAGTGTTACCAATTGATCACTTCAGTCACGCAAGTTGGGGATCTTGTTGGTCTTCCATGGTGGACCTTCTGCTGATCTCTCATTCACAAAAAATATCAAATTTCTGTTGAAGGTGTTCTTGGATTATACGATCTTTGCTTCATCCGGAGTACAGTACCCATTAATTATAAGATGACAAGAAGACAGCTCTTCAGACAGTAAGAGATAATTGTCGTCCATAGACACCATGGACAATGTAAGACGTACCGATTATGACGCTGTTTTGTGACTGAAGTGTTAGCAATTCTGCAAACCTATCGGCTATCCTAAGTTGACCTTCGAACCAGAATATGAATTAATTATAAAATAACAACAAGACAGCTCTCCTGATGGTAAGAGATAGCTGTGGCCTATAGACACCATGGATAATGTATAATGTAAAGGTTATAACGCTGTGTTATGGCCGAACTGAAATCAAGTCTGCAAACCTATCGGCTACCTAAGTCTACCCTCGATATATGATTTATATGAAGCTTTCATTATGGCGGCACTGTCATTAGTGGTAAGACTGTGGACCTCTACTCAGCAAGTTGCAGCGCTTTACCACCAGTAGCTTAATTGGTAATGACCCGTTTAACATTTGCTAGCCTCTTACTGTCTGTCAAAAAGATACATGATCTATTCTACACAGGAAACCCAGACAAACACGAAGGCTTTTACCATTTTTCCGTTTTACGACCATGGCCATATGTCAGAAGATTAAGATGGGTACAGTCTTATACAGTCTTTTTTTGTATCTCACCACCCATGGCCCAGAACCACATATGCTTTTCGAGGGATAATGCCCTGCTTGCCTGTCTGTCTTGCGTACTGTCAGTTAAACATACCTGTCAATAGCGCAACTTTGTTGCCGTATTGCAGATCTCCAAACTTGTCACCATATTCCCCTTTGTCCTGTAGATTCAACACTGTCTTGTGTATTAGATGACCAGTCCTCTTCATTTCCACTATTTCAGCAAGAGCTCTCTGAGAATGGAGTACTCCAGAGTCATATTGATCTCTGAAACATTTAACATTCAATGCCAAGCCAGTCATAGAAGAGCATGGGTTAAATGGATGTTTACCGACAAAGACAAATGACGGTAGAGTTTTTGTTCAATGACTATGACTTGGTCACCGAGAGGTTTTTAAAACTTCACCGAACTTTAGGGGTATATATAACTATGCAGCAACATGGACATGACGACAACAGGCCCATCGCCTTACTATGATTATTCCTGCTGCAATAATCATAGTATTTAGTACCGTTGTCTTCCAGTAATTGCACATTAGTCCTGACATTCCTACGGCGCAGCTTTTACATCTATAGTGTTCCAATCCAATAAAGACCAAACTTAAGTATCTCTTATCATCAGGAGAACAGTGTGTTTGTTTCTTTATTTTATCCCAGAAAAAAATACATTAAATGAGTCATTTTAAAACACAAATAACAATCTTGTTACTAGTTTTGCCGTCGGTTCTACCTACCTACGAAATCAATCAATTTGGAAATTCCCAAATTTACCAATAAATCTGTCTTCGTACTCGGTAATATCAGTCTCTGGTATTACCGAGTACGAAGTACTAGTACTAGTACCATGCTTCGCGATTTTTCCAAATAATTGTTCCAACTTGAATACAACAAAAACTAAACAGGTAATAAACTAATTTTCCAAGCGGCACCAGTTACGTTACTTATAGACCCCTTTGGGCTACAAGAATATTCGTAATTACGATCTATAGATATCAGACAAATAAACACGTTATTTTATTCGAACCTACTCTTTAAATATACTTATTTTAGCAATCTACTTCAGAAATTTTTAAATTAAATTCAGAAACATTGACGGAAAATTTGGAATTGAGCAAAGAATTTAAATAAATTGACACCTCGTGAAGTCTGAAGAATTGAACCCGGCAGCCTTTGATAAAAGTAGTATGATGAGGCCGACGGAATGGAGGTTGCTTTTTGAACCCATAAGGAGATTCTTTGCCGACTTTAGCAGAGGATGATTTGTTCCTACCTGTAGACAAATTTTAGTAAAATATGCTATTTATTTTATATGCTGTTTTTTTTGTTTACCAGGTACCTAAATACTGTGCAACAGGTTGTCCTGATTAGTGATGGTACCTATTCCTGCCACTATAACGTTAGTGATGTTATATTATTGCAGGGCTGTGTAACCGGTAGGCAGAACTAAGATATCGGCAATAATATAGCTACGCACCAGTAACAAATAAGTTGTCTACAGGCGACGGTTGTCTGTTATTGCCTAAAACACTGCTTTGCTCAAGCATCAATATGTAGTACGTTATATTTTTTAAATCTACAGCTACGTATTCACCTCAGCAATTCCTAAAGTATGTACCTAGGTCAAGTTTGGTTCCTAAAGCATAGGAATTCTATTGAAAATTCACCAGGGTTTTTCTAAAATATTTATTCTATAATAAATTGCTGTTAATTTATGTAGGTCGGGAGATACATTAAACGTTAAATTTAAAAATAAAGTTTTAAAATTGTATATATCTAATATATAAAATTCTCGTGTCACGATGTGCGTGATTGAACCTTTCCGAAACGGCTTGACCAATTCTCACGAAATTTTGTGAGCATATTGAGTAGGTCTGACAATTGGCCAACATCTATTTTTCATAGCCCTAAGTAATATGGGTGAATCGCAGCAAAAAAAAAATTAAAACCATCTGCCGGGTCAGCTCGTTTGTAGTATAAATTTTTGTTCTGATATAAATTTCAGTGTGTTTCATTTATAACCGTTAAATATGGAAGTGCCTAAAATAATATTTTGAGTGTTCCATCTTAAGCGTTCGAGAATTCCTGAACTACAGTTTTGAAAAATAATGGCTCGCAACATATTTAACAGACACAGGGGGTGCGGATATCAGGTATCCTCGATGAGCCAAGGTCACCCACTGTTTTAAACCCCGACGGAAAAAGTGTCGCTTGTATATAACTTTTAATCGGATTTTTATTTGAAACCTGATGTTATCGAGATGGTTCTTAGCTAGCTACATTACATTTTATATAAGAGGAGGCAAACGAGCAAGTGGGTCACTTGATGGAAAGTGATCACCGCCGTCCACGGACATCCGCAACACCAGGAGCATCACAGATGTGTTGCTGACCTTTGACGAATGAGTACTTTCTTTTCTTGAAGGTTCCTAAGTCATAATTGTTTAAGAATACCGCTTTCGGTAACTGATTCAACAAAGGTGTTGTGTAGGGTGAGAAATGTCTTCGGAATCAAACACTCGTTGATCGCCACGTATCAAGATGATGGGCTGATGGATACTTTAAACTCTGACGCGATATCCGAATGTGAAACTTAGCGGCAGGAATCAAATCAAACAACTCTTCAGAGCACACAATGCGAATGCCGAATATAGATAGGCATGGGTACCCGGGGCGACCTAGGTATAAATTCCACCTACAAATCACTCTGGTTTTGTCAGAGAGTGGTGTCAAGCCACTAATATCAGCATGTTTGTATGAAAAGGGTAATGAATGTAAAGGAAGTCGGGCAGGTCTGCAAGGATCGTTGCGTTTGGCAGAGAATACCTGTTAAAAACTCTGTCGTAGTAAGTAACTTGGAGTGAAGATATGTATCTATTTATTTGTATAAGTTCAATAACGCTAAGAAAACAATAGCGTCAACATAGTAACGAAGACGACCAATTAAATCGCAGAATTTATAATTGTTTGCAATTTGATTGTTACCAGTTAGTTAACGCTAACGAACTAAAATACCTAGAACCTGCTTTAAACATCTAATACTATAAAAGCCTCTGTATTACAAAAGTATCTCTCCTAGCTACAACCATTCAGCCAGCTTTAATCTGGAGCATAACCAGAGTACCAGAAAAACCTACCAGATTCCTCAAATGAATTGCCGTGTTGGCTATTTCGTCGTTGAAAAGCCATCGCAGGTTGAGGAATGAGGTTGGGTAGCCAACAATTTGCTCTGCCTCTGCGATAACATCTCGCCAGTCTGGTCTCTCATTCTGGGTGACACTGCTGACGTGACGCGCGCAGTTGTAATGGATTCTAGATAAAAAAAAAATATTTAAAGCCTTTTATAAGGTGCCCGCAACTTCGTACACATGTTGAAGTGACTTTCCGAACGAAAGATTTTGCCCGGAGTAAAATCCTAAATGCTGACCTGGGCTATAACCTACTTCTACACAACATTTGGTATAAATCCGTTCTATAGTTCTTGCTTGAAAAGTAAACACACAAACTGACAAAAAAATTAATAACCCTCGCTTAGAGTTGTACACTATCCTATATAAATTAAGAATATATACATAGCTGTATATAGCAATCATTGTTTTTAAAAACTATTTCATATTCATACAAATTTAGTTTTATTGCATAAAACATGCATTATTGGAAATTGGAATCGAATATGTCATTTTAGGTACTCCTGAATACAATTCTGGCGAATTATTGACATTTCGTTAATAGTAAATAGTAAATTATTTTATCCTATTCGTTGAATTTATTTGTAACTAAATGTTAATAATCCCCCTATACTGTGTTCAAAAGTACCTAAAGTGACATATACGATTCCAATTTCCAATTCGCATGATATCGAGATTCCTGAGTAACCCTACAGATCTGAATAAATATTTGTGTTTACAATTTTTAATATCGATAAATTATCGGCATGTGACGATCTCATCGTGCACTAGTGGGAAATAATCTTTAATTTTAGGTGACTGAATTATTCCATCAATATGACAGAGTGCTGTGCAGCGTCTTGCCTGGATTAATATTCTTGACGTCATAACGTCCGTCGATTTTCGCCACAGGCCACTATCGTGTTCCGTGGTGAATGAGTGCTAAATCTACAGTACAGATTTGCACACGTGACGTAAGCGACGCTTCCATAACATCTACGGAGATGATCTTACCGTAGAAAAGCGCCCTATTTATTCGCTTATAAAATAAAAAATACCAAAATGCGTATAAACACACGAACAAAAACGTTGGTTATAAAAGCGTCCCTGACGTTTTTCATATTTTTTTAAAATTTTGAAGCTAACAACTCTGTATATATAGTATCTTTACGACCATAATGTAAGCACCAAGGCGCCGACAACCCTGTATATATTTAATAATAATAATATATAGTATGTAGGTAATACAAATATAATTAAATAAAGGACAGCAAATCCTTGTGACTATAATCTTACCTAAAGCCTTTAAGCTGGAAGGTACAAAGATTTCTTAATTTTAATAGTGAAACAAACATTACTATTACTGCCTTCGTGTTTTAATTATATTTGTTGTAACGTAGCATCTTACATTTAGTCCAATTTGGTATAAAATTAATAATACATACATCCACTTTTCACAAAAAGTCAAACAATCTGACAGAATTTGCTATAATTTTTATCTTTTTTGATTATGAATTGGCAGTAAGAAGACATTTAATCTAATAAGTGATCTAAAAGAAGGTTCTTAATGAAAACGTTACATTTTAAGCCTGTTATTTAATACCCTTTACTAAAATTATAACTATCTCCAAAAAAAGCAAAAACAAGTTTAACTTAAGACTCTTCGGGTCGGCTGCTGAGCCAAATCTAACGATACCTAAATCAACCGATTGTAAGATATAAGGTAATAAAAGATCTTCTTTACACACATACTAAGATACACGATTACAGCCGGGTAAAAAATAATTTAAAAAAACTGTTTATAATACTGGCAACCCGGGATCTGGGGTTGCTACAATTAAAAACGCGCATGCTATTATTAAAGTAAGCGTTGTGCTGGCCGTAATTATATCTAAATAACACGTATGAAAATTGAGATAGTTGGACGAAGGGTTTAATTCTATAATTACAGACATTTAATTGTAGGAATGTTATCTCAGTTTTTATCATGCAGATGGGAACCTTTATTAGGGTTCCGTGTTAAAAATGTCCTGCGTTGATTCTGGTATCTGTTCAAGCATAAGGACAACTCGTTAAACTCATTGGTGGTGTCAATATCGAGAAACAGCATATGCATGTTCATTCCATGTATGTATGTATCATTCCACGATCAAATCGCTCGGGTGTTATCCGACGCTGGTGTCAAAGGTATCTGAAACCGGTGTGTTTGTATTAAAAATGGTAATAAATGTGGAGGAAGCCAGGCAGGTCAGCCAGGATCGTGAGGTTTGTCACTCGATACTCTCTGCCTGCTTCGTGAGGGACTTAGCGTGAAGATATGTATGTATGTATGTACTCATATACGGGGTAGAATTCTGAAATGACTTACTCTGATAGTCTAACGGCCAATATTAATAATCAATCCTAATCCAAAACTTGCTGTCCAAGAATGATATTTTGATCCATTTTTATGTTATCGCTTTCCAATAACATATCTGGGGACAGGGTAAATATGGCAATTAGGTATGGGATAGGCCGCCGGATACGCAGATATCTAGATTGCTTGAAATCCATTAGATTGAGATACATTATTAACATTGGCCATAAGCTAGTTATTGTTGCATGCCGGTTTAAAGGATTGGATAGCCAAAAGTAGTGCAAACGTTTAAAGCAGTATTATTTTCATGTTGCTGAATGTCATTTTTAAAAAGTAACTTTATCGCATTACGTCATAGGGTTATCTTTCTCTGGTGACAATTAGTATTAAAACAATAATATTGCTTTAAAAGCTTATGGCTACCCCCAGGTTTACCTTTCTAGTCATTCATCTTCAGTATTTCATTATAATTGATGTCTATTGGCAGCGTAGGTAGGTCTAGCAGTACAAATTATTAAAATGTCAAATGACTTGTTTTGTATTTGCAGTCTCCAGTGTATTTAGACTAGTCACTGGAGATAGGTCAAAAGAAAATTACCCAGATGAGCATTTAGCCCCCGGGTATTATTAATATTAAATTGTCTCTGCTAATACTTAGGATATCAGTGTATATAGTAGTAGTATCTTCACGCCTGTGTCCCCGAAGACGTAGGCAGAGGTACAACAGGGCACCCACCACTAGCCGAAAATACTAAGAGTCCCATAATGTGATTGGTAGCAAATCTATCACCAACCTAGCCAATATCCAATCCGGGGCAACGATGTTTTTATTAGAAAATTAAAGAACCTCATTTATTATTTGTTACCCATTCATGAAGTTAACTCCAAAAACCTTAGCACTTCGCACATATTGGCAGGTCCGTACTCCCAGATAAAGTAAACTGAAAATAGAAACACTTTTTCACTGGTAGTAGAGCGCTGAGCAGCAGCTTGCCCGGGTGAGGATGCACCGCCTTAACTATTAATGCCGCCATAATGATCTCTGTCGTGGTCCGGCTTGGAGAGTAGGGTAGCCGGTAGACATTCACAATAGGCCTAGCATCCCGTCTACAGGATAGCCGCGCACCTGTTACATCTATGGTATCTAGGGTTACTTTTCAATTTCGATTCATGCAATATTAGAAATTGCTATCGGATTTGTCATTTTACTTAATTCTTGAATACTATACTGGCGAGATATTAAAAATATGTTAGGTTATTAATATACAATAAAATATAATATTAAAATTGGAATTTTTTTGGAACTGAAAGGTAATAATCCGCTATCACTGTGTTCAGGAGAACCTAAAATGACATGTCCGATACCAATATCCAATTTGAATGAATCGAGCTTTAAGAGTAATCCTTTTTTTACGTATGAAAATACTCGTGTCTACCCGGCACTGTCGGGGGAAGTGACTGGTTATATTGGCCTCCCAATTACTAAAACCTTAAACCGCACGGTGTCCACCTCTTCGCCTTTCGCACACATCCACGGCCCCGGTGGCAGTGGATCTCTAGATCCTTATCGTGCAGCCCCACTCAATAGGGGCTACATATCGTCAGAAGTGGTGCACGGATACACGGTGTACACTACTTCGGGGTCCCAGTTACGTTAGTACTTGTTATTCTGTGTTCCAATGGCGACAGGCACCCCCATGTCTGCCACAACAACACCATGATCGGGTGGGCAAGATAAAAGGCCCACCACCTGTCCGCTCCTCGTGTCCCCTCTTGCCGGAAAGGGGCACTGAGGAGCAGCCGCCCTGGTCCAATTGCTTCCGGCTGGGCGCTGACTGACCCCGGTTACACCACGACAATTCTTGGACTCTTGGGGGGTTTAAGAGTAATCCTCCAGGAGTTAAACACAAGACCTAACAATAATCGTGATCTAAGATTAATATAAAGTAACCGTACTGTCATGAAACGGGTACATGCTACATGCCAAATGTATAAAATTTGTGTGTTTTAAGAAACAACTATCATCTCTAAAAGCCAATATTAATAAACTATCCCAAGATAGAGATAGACTTTTTATTACTAGTGTTTTGTTGTCAATATATCATTTTTGTTGATCATTAAAAAATAACAGCGGTTACCTGGCAACTGATCTAAGGTAGAACACACTATCTTTTATCTTAGATATTATGTGATTAATTTTGGCCGTAAATGTTACAGGTGAGTTACTATGTTATGGCCAGGATGTTAGGAATCATGCATCTGTGCATTACTGACATTTTGTCGAACTTTACCTAATCAACTTTTTGTAGTCTGGTAGACCGTACAGCTACCAGATTATAGTTACCTACCGCTACTAATTTCACATCTATTAGATTTACTTAACTGCAGTGTAACTTTTTTAAAGTGTTAGGTATCCACCTATTGCGAAACAAGAAATAATCATTATGATTGCGTAAATGAAAACCGATAAAGTACCCAGTTTACAGCATCGATAAAACTAACATGCGGTAGCGCTGCATGGGGTCCGCAATCAGCTGATCCCACAACGACGGCCATGTTTTATTACTACAGACAATCAATAATTTACAAAATATTGTTTATTTTGTTAATAAAATATTCTGGTTTATTAACTAATTTTGCAGCGAAAATTGTCTGATCTGTAGGTAGGTACAACATTTATAACTTCTTTTAGTAAAATTTTGTAGCGCCGTTTGTTTGAAAAATATTTTAATTACTTGCGCGTTGAATTCATCACCTAACCAATAACAATATTTTAAACGCAATGTAGGTAGATAGGTGGAAAAGTCGTGCTGCGTACGCACTGGATACGAACCAGTGAAATATGACGGCGGGGAGGACATCTATCCTTTCCCGCATAATTTAAATAGATACTTCTACTATTCTACATTCACCAGTCGACACTCGATATTCCCACGGTCTTGGAAATCACTAATCTGTAAACTTGCTAGACTTCTATCCAATCAAATATTTACTTCTACTAAAAGTAAAAGGAACACCACAAAAGGAAAAATAAAAATGTACAAGAGGAGGTATCATCAGAAAACGAGGAGTACTTCTGTCTTGTTTGCATGACACCATACTCAGAGAGCAGACTTGGAGAACAGTGGATTTAATACACCATTTGTATGCGACTCTGATTGATCTTTAAAGTTGAAATATGACTATACTATACTATATGACTATAAGTTGACTAATGAAAGCGAAATAATTTTCGTAATGTCTTTTTTTTTTAATTGTATTATTTTGCTTGATATGTTTAAACACAAATTGTTTATTTTTGTTTTTTGATAATTCATTTAAATTTTAAATCAATGTTAAGTAATTTATTTCCACAAATGATAGATAATATACATAGATAATAAATAGTGTGCTCTAAAATCATTAAAGGCTGATTATACTATATTGATTGTATTATTCGCATGTGTTTTAACTGACCCCAACACTGTTTCAACCGCCCCTGGTATGGGGACGGTTGAAACAAATCGGATTTATTTTTTAATTAGTTCTACTGTTGAAAATAACACACCTGGAACTAAAACCACATAGCCTATTGGTAGACAGAAACATGCTCTTTCATTTAACGTATCTTCTTTGTCGCTCTGGTTATAAAAAGCAAAATTATGGACGTTATAAGTGAAACTGTTTCAACCGTACCCAGTCCACCCTACTCGGCTATGTGCCTCCCTGGAAGGTGGGGTAGTAGGTAGACGTGCACAACAGAGATAATTTCTCGGCCGCAGGACAAGAACGCACTTATAACGTCGATGGTGTGTATAGGCTACGGTTGTCTCTTACTATCAGGAGGCCCATGAGATTATTCGCTGACCTATCCCATAATAAAACAATACACCTGTTGCGTCCTCGTATCTACTGATGACCACTCGTACCAAACACGTACCTACCCAAGGAAATTACATCTAAGTACCTAACGCTGCTTCGAAAGTCAGGCAAAAAAGACAATGCAATTAACCTTCTCAACTTGGTATAAAGCTTGGTACAAAGATACTTTGTAACGGTTTATATTTTCGTGGTTTATAGATTAGGTATAACTAATAACAGCAAACAAAAACTTCATGTAGCTTTAAATAAAATTGCTTATTTTAATTCGCTATCCATAAGTATAAGATCAGTGTTCTACTGCCAATCGGCGGTTGGAATTTTATGAAGCTAGGAGACTGTGCCCTAAATAGATAAGTCTGTACAAGCGTTTTGTAGTGTATAATGTTTATTGCGACACCTGTTGGCTCAATAGCTTAACTCTGCGGTTCATCTCAGGTGATTGTAAAATTCCTTCCAAATTCCAATTAGCCACTATTGTAATATTAAAATGGTGATATTATTAGCAATAGGTATTACTTGCTCATTAACGGAAAAATTTGTTTGAAGTGACTTTTTCAACTGCTAATTTGCGGTTAGCAATTTCTGCAAAGTATGAACCTCCCCATGTTGGTGCGAGACCGCTGAGTCGAATAGACCATCCCCTTTTTGCCTGATAACTCGTAAGAGGCGAGCAATCCAGTGGGCTGATTATGTATCTCAGTTGCCAACTCAAAACGGTCAAGTGTACATCAAATAGCTGTCAAATGACTCATTTGTGTTTGCTATCTCTATTGTATTTCTGTTGGTCACTTGAGAGTATCGCAAATATAAAACACGTCATTTGACAACTATTTGATGCAGGTACACAGAGCGATGTAACCAACTAGACCACTGGTAGAGTGCTGTGAAGCAACTTTCCGGGGCAGGGATTCATTGCCTTATTTATACCTATCGACATAACTCTTTCATGCTCCGGTCGGGAGTGTAAGGTAGCCCTAGCCAATAGGCCTGCACAATAGGCCCAACAACGTGGCCACAACGACGCACCTGTTATCTATCAGGAGAGTGGTGTTCTTGTTCGCTAAACTCTTGAGATATATATAATATATAATAAAACATCCTATCTAGTATATCTACTAATTACATAAGTATAAATTTTCCCCAATAAAAAAATCGTAGGTAAATGACCTACGAATATTATACGTTCTCTAAGTTATTGATATGCCATGTTAATATACTCGTATATACGTAAATATCTATCTTTTAAAATACGTAATTTTTCAATTACACAATACAATATTGGATTACAGCAAGTATAAGTAAAAATTCCTAAAGTTGGTAAACCGAACAGTCAACAATCAAAAAACATTTTAAAAAAATCCAGTAGAACATTAAAATTCGTCCTTGCCTTTGTGAAGCGTTTGGCTTCCATAATACAAAACCCCGGTAAATAGAGCAAAAGTGTCTCTCGTCGTGGAATCAGCATCAGTTACCGACATTTAAATGTGCGGCGGTACCTTTAAAGCGGCCATTTGCATTTACCATCGCGTCGATCGTCATCTTGGTTCTTTTTTTCAGCACTGCATTTACTACTGCGTGATCGTGATACACTGAGTTCAAAATTCCTAAAGATAGAAAAATATTCTTTTTCGATATAGGTATGAGATTAGTGTTGTTTGTTCAAACATGCGTTGTTTTAGCAAGATTACGAACGGAACAAAGAACACTATGCGACTTTAAAAACATACAAAGCAGTGGTTGCCTCGAAAAATTGGTTTGTTTAATAGCTCAATAGTTCAGCTAGATAAAAAGATTATTTCACGGCCACTTATAGGCCATTTTATAGGTTAAATATTTAACTCTGAGTTACCTTCTCACTAGGGTTTTATCACTTTATGTTCGACATTTTAACTCATTACTAAATTCAACCCACGAACGTGCAAGCGGCCCTTAATGTATTAAACAGTACATGTTACTATCAAAAGGCGTATAAGTTATACGCTAACAGACATCTAAGGCCGACCTAGAGACAGAACTCACGGAGCGATTTTTAATCGCGCCCGCAGCGGTCGCGATTTTGCGATTTATTTCAAAACTCACGAGACGGGTAATTTTTGCGGTCCCGCAGCCGCCGTGGTTGAATTATCGCCCGCAAACTTGGCGGTTGATTATCGCGAGGCCGGCGGTTGTGGTTAAATAATCAGTACAAATAGTACAAAATGGTTGCCCGCCAAGCGATCGCAGAGTGTGCGGTCGCAACCCGCGGCGAGGCGGCGGCTAAAGATCGCCGCCCACACGGTTAACTGGCAGACGACCGCTCGCGGGAACCGCAAACAACCGCAGGCGCTGCGGGTGCAAATCGCGTCGTAAACTGTGATCTTACTTTTTGCATATAAAT
>NJDC01001788.1:44719-70827 GCA_002245475.1 Calephelis virginiensis | reverse complement strand
ATTATAGGAGTACGCTATATTTTTTGCAATGAAATAAAAACAAAAGCAATGGAACATGTCTAATTTGACATATCACGAAATATTAACATGTGATGTGAATGTTAAATAATAACATTTACGTCTATAGAAATGTATCTGACAGCACTAAATGTGTTTTGTCTCTTTCTATTACTTTTCTTGAAAGGAAATAATAATAAATACCTTAATATTAATTAAGCAACACACTGCAGAGTAAACTCCATTGTTGTTCTTTCTATCAGACAATCCAAGTGGAACGAGAAGCCATGAAAAAATTACAAAATGTACGAAAAGATCATGAAAAGAGGATAACTGAGCTGGAACAAGTGCAGCTGGAAGACCGGAAAGCGGCAGAACTTATTTCAAGGAATGAATCTTTAGTGGAACAAGCAAGGCTAGCCATACAAACTGCGATTGCTAACCAGGTAAATCTCATTTTTTTATTACCCGACTAGGCAAACTATTTACCGCAGAAGTTAACAGATAATAAAAGTGTCTATGGAAAAAAGTAGTCTTGTTTTTCTTTCCATAAGAAATTTCCTTGTGCCTTAACATAAATATAAAAAATAGCCAAATTTGTTTTACTATAAATTTTAAAGAAAGAAAAAATTTATAGAAAATTTATCCCAAGCACAGGGCAAGTGCTAAAATAAAAATTTGTTTTAGTTGTATTCCGAGTGTTTCGCTTTACATCAAAGAACATAGGCCAAATCGGCTTGATTCCAACAAGCAGAAAACTTACACAGTAATTATTTACTTATTTTTTTATAAAATATCCCAATATTATTAGCTATCTAAAGGACACTTGCTACTTTAAATGTATTTTAATTTATTTTCAAAAGGCGAACCGCAATTTCATGTTGGTATACGGTTTCTGCCTTGAAACAACAATTTTATTTTACTGACTACAAATGAGAAGAGTTATGGTTAGATTCGGCCAAACTAATAATGATGCTATAAAAATAATAGAATAATTCTAGAAATGGTTATAATATCCTTTATCCTCGAAAACTGTAAAGAATGTGTGCCTTATCTAAGTTGCAAAAAAAAAATTAATTATCTGACATATTTCTAGGAAGCATAGCCAAAAATCATAAACCATTTTTGTAAATATATTTCGAAAATAAAATGTCTGTGATACAGATTTTATTTAAGAGAAATGAGATTTGATTGATTAAGAGTATTTTAAGCACTACACAGTGTCTGTTAGTTCCAGGGCAAAATTTTCTTGGGATGATAATTTTCTTTGGCAGATGATTTTTATGTCTATAGATTATACGTACGACTTTAATTGAAGACAAATATTACTTGATGCCATAACGTAAAGCGACGTGAATCGTGATATTCTTTCCGTTATGGCATCTTCGACTCAACCACGTGTGAGTGCGAAACAAGATATTCTTCATCTGCTCTTAATTTATTTTAACATGTAAAAAAGCACATTAGCTGAACGTACGAAATTTTTGCTGCCTATAGACACTGAAGAAAGTAATAATGCGTTGCTAACTTATGACTGGATTGTACCTCTTGCAGGAAAATACTTACCCGCTACCCTACTTCTAAACCGGAACATGAAAACAGCTAGCTCAGACGTTAATAATTTATAAAGTTTTGTTACCAGTCTGAGTGAGACATCACCAGACGCTTAAAACGATGTAAATTTCATCTTGCATTTCAGCAAACATTACAGCTAATATTTTTTTTAGATGTCATGGGATGATATAAAGCTATTGGTGAAGACTGCCCAAGACAACAAGGATCCGATTGCGTCAGCTATTAAGAACCTTAAATTAAAAACGAACCACATAACCTTGCTGCTGAAAGACCCTTACGATGATGACGAAGAAAGGATGCAACCTATGATGGTGGACATCGACCTTTCACTCACAGCTTATGCTAATGCTAGAAAGTAAGACATTTAACTAACAATAAACTTGACAGACTTCGTCCAGTCCTCTTTTTTAAATTCTCTTACCCTGATATTAAAGCTTTCTGTATCTATATCATACTTGGGGCTAAAGGATGCTGTTCTGCTTTCTAAGTTCTTTGCTTTCCACTGCCTTCTCTTCTCTCTCAAGGACGTGTGTTGGGTACTTTCAGGGTCACGTAATAGACAAATTTATTTGAACACTAATTGTCAAAACCAAGGTCTACAAAAAATTGTGCGCTCGTTGACACCCTTTACTACTCAGTTGCCACTACTGTATCCACGTTTTAACCTAATTACTGAAAACCTTTTCGTATTAATAATATCTTTCTAAAAATAATCAGTGCACCAAAATGTAGGCTTTTTAACAATAAATCAAAATATATCCGCCTCGTTGGTCGAGTGGCTAGCGTAGTCGCCTAACTTCATCGACGAATCGCGAGGCTCGGGTTCGATTCGCGACGGGGGCAGGCATTTGTGTGATGAACATTTAGATGTCTGCATTTCCGGGTCTGGGTGTTTACTAAATGTATTCTGGTATCTATCTAAGTATTTATATGTAATAGTATCGTTGACTAACACCCATAACACAAGCATATAATTTTCTTTCTTTGGGGTTAGATTCAATTTGTGTGACTTGTCCAGGGATATTTATTATTTATTTATTATTATATCTATTTTCTCGATACATGACTTGAATGCTATGTCCATTAATACAGATATTACAACCAAAAACGAAGTGCAGCCAAAAAGCAACAGAAAACATTGGAATCAGCGGACAAAGCCCTAAAGAGTGCGGAGAGAAAGACCAAACAGACGCTCAAGGAGGCGCAAGCGATCAGCAGCATCAGCAAAGCGAGAAAAACTTACTGGTTTGAGAAGTTCTACTGGTTTATCTCCTCTGATAACTACTTGGTATGTATCCAATACGAATTAGGTTAAATAAAATTCTGCTGCAGCGCCGGAGTGAAATAGATAATGGTTAAATACTGCCAAGTGAACTTTCATGCTTGAAATTTCCCCGTGGTGGTCCGGGCTCCTTTGCAGAATATACCATGTAACTTCCTGCCAGGTAGCTCGTAAAAGGCGAGCATAGGCTCAACGTCACTAGCCCCGTGACATCTACTAGGTGGTAGAGTTTTCGCAGCGACTCGCCCGGATTGGTACCTATATATACCGCCTTACCTATTCCTGTCGCCTTAACGTCAGTGCTTGCGGTTGACGTGTTCCGGTTAGGAGGATACGGTAGCCGGTAAACTTACTTTTGCTCGAGGTCTAACACCCTCGCCTCAGGTTGGCAAAGCAGCTATACCACCTTTGGTGTCTAGGCGACGTAAATTTCTTACCACTAGGAATTCCGTCTGCTTGTTTGCCTTACAATATCATAAAAGAAAAAATATATAAAATATAAATTTTAATTTCGAGTACGACGTACTGCTCGGTGCTGCAACGCCATTTGTGTAATGCTATGTTACATCCAGAAATAAAGAAAAAAAATATTTATTTGCGGAATATGTATGAAAGAGATGTTACAAAAATATTTAAGTATATCAACATATTTCATCATATTTTGGTGTGTAAATATTTTAATATTAATAAAAAAAATATATTTAATTACATGCACTTTAACTTTCAAGCCAATTATTTATATTTATAACTAGTTTAATTATTTCAAAAATGAAATTTATTTATTTGCTTAAAATGTGTGTTAAAAGATATATGTTACTACCAACATATTCTACCACATTGTGGTGTGCAAATATCTTTAAAATTATACAAATAAATTAAGATTTATAACATATTATGTTTTAATATTTGAATAAAATTTTAAAGTATAATTAGGTTTAACCCTAACTACCATAAGCTATATAGCCAGGAATAGTTTCATCGTATAATTTAGGCATCATAAATTTGCTTTCAAATAAATGAACATTACATAATATAATACATAATAATAATTCTGCGATAACATGTTTAGTTTCCTCAGGTTTGCATCAGATCCTAGTTGATGCTTGTTCTCCCTTTCTAGATAACGTAAATTTTGTTTTCTAGGTAATTTATGTGGTATTTTTGTCATCGCCTCTGTGGTCTAGCGGTCCGGGTGTTGGACTTGACTACTCGAGGTCCTGGGTTCGAATCTCGGGTCGGGCAACAAAAAGTAAATTGGGTTTTCCAAATTTCTAATAAAAAAAATGTTACTTGGGATAGGATACGTGCCCGGTTGGCGATAGGTTTGCCACCTATCACATTGTGGGACTTAGTATCTTCGGCTAGTCGTGGGTGCTCTGGTTGTGCCTTTGCCTACCAGTTCGGGGATACGGCCGTAAAGATACTACTACTACTATTTTTTGTCAGGTGATAGGTGGTCGGGACCAGCAACAGAACGAGTTGGTGGTGAAGCGTTACATGCGCAGTACGGACGTGTACGTGCACGCCGAGCTGACGGGCGCCGCCTCCGTCGTCATCAAGTGCTCCGGCGCCCTGCCCCCGCCCCGCACGCTCGCCGAGGCCGGGCACGCCGCACTCGCCTACAGGTGGGACACCACACTCTACTCTACAGGAGATATTGTGCAGTGCACAAGAGCAATATTATTTTGTAGTTTGCAGGGGAGACGTTCTATTATTGTCTACTAGGAAGCCATTGTACTGTAGTCTACAGGAATGACGTACTGTAAGAACCCCATGTAAAGTATTATTAATCACCTCTAGACTTGTAGTATAATATCTCCCTTCTAAAAAAATATATAATTTCTCCTCTGTGGACCTGCACTATAACGTCTCCCGCGTAGACTACAGTATAGTGTCTGTGTGTACAGTATAAATAGATTATACTGCGGTCTACACGGAAGATATACTGTACCTTCTACTAAATACTAAATATTTACATACTAGTAATTTAAATGTCATGAATGGCTATCTTAAGTATTATAACGCAGATATGATATTTCTTAATCATGTAGATCCAGAATTAGTTCGTAGTATACTATATTATTGTATACGTAATTAACACTAACAAAAATGATGAAGAGGAAATAATAGCAAAATTCTTAATTTTCTTTAGGAATTATATGGAAAACCTCTAACCGAATTGTATATGACTCAACTCAATCCTCTTCATGGAGATCCATGATAGGGTTTAAAATTGAGGTCTCTAAAAGCAACGTATCTGCTCTTATTTTAAATGTATCTAGGCTATTCGAAAAACACCACCACACACTAAGGCCCAATTTCACCAACATCGTCTTAATCTGAGAATAGCTATACCAGTAATAAAGTTGTCCCTTACATTTACTCTCGTATAACTCAACTTACGTTTCATGAGCTCTATTCTGCGTGTATCAATTCTTGGATTAACTATTCTGTAGAGTAACGTTTTGCTGTATCTGTGGCATCTTTTAGCGTATAATACGACCACAGTATGTACGCTATTCCTTGTAAGCATTACGGCCCATTAGCGTATATTTAACTTTAGTAGGTTTACCATACGTCATTTCTTGCTTGCCCGTTGTGAATTAATGTCAGTAATCGTTAATAATTAGAATTTGAACCGACTTGTGAGATGATGTACTGCTTTATGTTTTATTTTGTGTGGTGATTTAATTACTATTATTATTATTATTACTTAATATTTAAATATTTAGTTAGTTTATAATGAAAATGTTTTTTTGTGTAGTGTCCTACTCACCTCAAAGTGGAAATTATATAATGAATATGAAATCCTATTTTAAAATGACCTTATATGTACCTATATTCCAAGTGAGATTTAATTTGTACCAACGGAGAATAGACTGCTACCTTTGATAAACGAAATCTCAAGTATTCGTCATCGCAACAATTAAAGTGATATTATTGTCTTTCAACCTTTAAATTCTTCGTCTTAACTATCACTGTCGGAAATTATTTTTTTCAAAAAAAGACATGATACCTTACAAACTTACACAATATCTTTTCCTAATTGTTTAAAGAGAATAAACGAACACAAAATGCTAACAAACAACCGTTGGTCACAATTCACAATGGGGAGTCCACAGCTGTTAAACATTAGGCAGCCATTTTTATCCCTAGTATAAGTCCTTATTCTCTCAAAATCGGCGGGATAACTCTTATCTCCAGTATAATTTCTTAATCTATGAATCAACAGTTGGTGAAATGTAAATATGGCTATCCAAGAGTAAATTGCACATTTAAACTTGGAATAAAACTTATACCAGTTCGGTGAAATTGGCTCTAAGTAGAAGAAGTCTTGTCTCTAGTCCTTATCAATACAAACTAAATTAACTAGCAAATCTTTTGATCCCTATGCAAAGCACTATCCACCAAATAACGCCGACATCTTGCTGTCTTGAGTAGCTGCTAATTTATAGTAAAAGTTCCTCCTAGTAGAGTAGTAGAAAATCAATAGAAATGGTCAGGGACAATTCTCAAGAATTCCTTAAAAAGACTTAAGAAGTCCCTTTGCGAGTTCGGTAGAGAGTGTCACGTATCCTACAGATTTGCATAGCTTCCTCTACATTCATTTCTCTTTTCATACCAACACTCAAGACTATTTTAAGTATAATAGAACCACGAAGTTCAGGATTTTCAATGTCTGTCCGTCAGTGTGGCGTGGGATGCCAAAGTGGTGACCCGTGCGTGGTGGGTGTACGGCAGCCAGGTCTCCAAGTCGGCTCCCACCGGGGAGTTTCTCACCACCGGCTCCTTCATGATCCGGGGCAGGAAGAACTACCTGTTGCCAGACCATTTGCAGTTCGGCTTCAGCTTTATGTTTAGGGTACGTGCTTTTAATAGCCTACTTGCTAGTTTGATATATTTATCAAGGCTTCGCTTTCATGGAAACCAGTCCCAACTTTATTTCGAAGGTATCTCAGCTCTTACTTTTACCGATTTTAATGAATTATTGCTTTGATTTTATGATGGACCTCTACATTTTTAATAACAAAAACCGAATATTGAGTATTTAATCTGTGACGCACAAACAGATAAAATGACAAACACACAAGAAACCCAAAAAATTAGGGGCTAAAATCTGCAGTATCTTTTCATTGTTTTCATAAGAGATGACAAGTCAATAATAATCCTAAAATTAAAAATGTTAATAACCACAGATAACTTATATGTATATGTAATTGAGCTAAGAAATCGGTCCATTCGTTCAAAAGTTATGATGCCACAGACAGACACACCTTGCCTCTGACCCTTTACCCTCCGGACCGGAACATGAGAGTATCATTATGACGGTAAAATGGGTAAGGCGGTGGATCCTTATCCGGTCGAGATGCTATTTGTTGTTTTGTAGATTGTTTTGCTGTTTGGTGGTTTTTTCAAAATTTATTTTTAACTGTAGAAATCCCTCAAACTCGAACAATGAAAAGTAAAATAAATTTGTCATAACAGCTAGAAGACAGTTGTATAGAGAGACATAAAGACGAACGGAAGGCTGTTGCTCTAGACGACGCGTCTGACGTCACATCCGTTCAGGAAACGGAAGAAGAACAAGAGATTGTTGTCTCCGATGACGGTAAGTTTATACCATTTCACAAGATTAGTCAAATGCTTGAGTAAAAAAGATTACATCTTACTACTTAGGACCCTACTTAATTGACGCCTTTTCTAGACAAATTAGCTCTCTAATCAATTTTTTTATTTATAAAATGTTTATTTTTATTAATTAAATTAAATAAACGAAAATGTTAAATTTCTATGTTTCTATATGACTGATATTTTTGCAGATGAACCTTCTGATAAGGAAGACAAAAACGATGCACAAATAGACAAATTACCAGCTATTACAGAAGAAATCACCAAAATAGAGATAGAACCGGAAGAGAATAAAAATGAGGAAGAGGAAGAAGATGAGGTAGAAGATAAGGAAGACAATGCATCAGATAGTGACAGTTCGGAAGATGGAGTCCTTCATACACACGTTAAGGTATTCATTTTTTTATTCTGTCTTAAGAAATTATGATATGCAATTATTTTTTTTTATGAAAATTTACCGATTTTGATGAAATTTAGCCCAATTTCGCTTAAAGGATACCTCTTAACTTTGCCTTTATTAAGCGCCGCTTATAAACTAAACAAAATTCTATGTTCTACGCAATTGCAAAGAGAAATAAGACTCTAGCTCGATCTGATAAGCGAGGTGACATCATCCATATGCCGTACGTCTGAGCTTATTAGTACCTATTAATAATCCTTGTCCGTTTAATTAGCTTCACATTTACCATGCACAAGTGAAACTTTGACATTTAGTACTGCGGACTTTTTTATAGTTTAATAAAAAAGACACAATTCCACTGTGATTTTTTTTATTTTTACTGGGATGAATTTGCAGCCTTATTGGTGAAAACTCCCAAAACAAACAACTGTCGTCGTATGTCGATACATTTTAATCTTCCTCAGGAATCACTATTGGCGAAAACCGTATGAAAATCCGTTAAGTAGTTTTTTTATGTAATGATGGACAAACAGTAGCCAGATACCCTCTGTTTTATTGGTATACATTGGTCTACCAACTTAACTTACTTAAAACAAAAATAACACATCAAATAAGTAGTTAAAATAAAAATAATCGTTTTAAATAGATATTTTTCTTTTGATGCAGGTAGATCACGGAACTGGACAAGTTATCCTTGAAGCTAGAACTCGAACACTTTCCGAACAACCTGGTAAATGTATATTTATTTTTCCCCCTTTAAAAGACTGTAAGTCCTACATAGGGTTATCTCAATTTGTACTTAAAGTAATATTTTTTCAATGCTGTCGTCTACGTCAAACCGCAACCTTATTTTATACGCAGAGCATGTACTGGTGTTACATTAAGTTATTAAGGTTTGTTACATTACCTTCTTTAAGATGGGAAGGTAAGTCTTTTCTGGTTTCATATGCATCTACTAAAATAAGTTTTATTTCCAGATGAAGATAAACCCTTATCATTCCCCTCCCTGCCAAGAAAAGGAAAGAAACCACAAAAGGAGAAGCAACCAATTAAAAAGGAAGAGAAACCAAAGGATGCACCTAAGAGAGGACAGAAAGGGAAATTGAAGAAGATGAAAGAGAAGTACAAGGACCAGGACGATGAAGACAAAGCGTTTATGATGGATATGTTGCAAGTAAGAACAGTTTTATTATTATTTAATTATAGTCTGGTTTTACAAGAATGTGTAAAATGTGAATGTATGGAAGATGTTTCAGAAAAAAGTATGGAATACTATTCTTTCTTTTTATAATCTCTCATTAGTAAGAAATAAACATCGCTCGTAGACACCAAATACGTTAAAACATTTTTTTTGGTTTTTTGCCTTTCGAAATCGTTTTGTCTTCTTTTTTTACTACTACTACAGCTTTGAACCAATATTGATCTTATTTGCAATATAATATGTCCCAGGGCCCAAACTTAAATCGAAAACACTTACTTTAGTGTGCTTAACAATACTGTTATAGCCAGCAAAAGGTGCCAAGGAGTCGAAGAAAGCTCAAAAGCAAGCGGCGAAGGGTGCGAAAGGAAAGAGCGGTCCTCGTGCCGTGAAGATCCCTCAACCCGCACCTGTGATATTGGAGGCCGAGTCCGATCCCGAAGCAGAGCCCGACGCTGAGGTAACAATTTCATTTATAAAACGTAATTAAGCATTTTATTCATTCGTAACCTTTGACTAAAATAAAACTAGTAGACGTAGCTTGTCTGAGAAACTTGTTTGAAAATAGAAAATTGTTGGTTACAAAATATAGTACTTTATGACAAAAATAGATACAGGTTGGCATTATGGTCGCCTGCAATACTTTATTAAAACAGATTATATGAATTACACTATAACAGTGGCTACTAGAAAGAAAAGGAGAAAATGAAAAAAAAGGATTGTCTATAGTCCGTGTGCGTGGGTGCGTGCGTGCGTGTGAGTGAGCGTGCGTGAATGGACTGTATTATAGTAAGGTGTATAAGCCACGGCTATCTCTTGCGTCAGGAGAGCCATGTGCTTGTTCGCTGTCTTTTCATAGAAAAAAGTTTATCAGTTAACCCATTATTCAAACCGGAATACATCATACTTCACACGAATTTCTAGTAAAATTTAATCATGATCGAAGTCCGTATTTTAAAGTAGAACTAAAATATAAAAAATTAGGTTTTAGCTACAATTAAAGAAATGCCATTTCAAAGTTTGCTTTCGAAGTAACATTGCTTAAATATTGATTTATGAAGTCTTACATCTCAACTTAGAATTTATAAATAAATAAATGAATTTACCTGGACAAGATGCACAAATTGATCTAACCCTAAAGTACACAAATTAAATGCCTGTCCATGAAATTAAAGATACTAATATGTAAAAAAAAACCAGAATAAAAATAAACACCCATATCAACACTGACTGTTTTTCAATCAAATGGCTGACCCCGTCGAGAATTGAAACCAAGCTTTTGCTTTTTTTAAGACAAGATTTTTAAATTATCTATATATTAATACGTGATGCCAAAACTTTGAACCCCTTTTTACGCAATTTGCGCTGACGTAGGAGCATAAAATTTGGCACACTTATAGTTTATGTGTAGGAGAAGTGCAGAACGCAAATATTTTTCAATAATAATGCTTATAAAGTACATTAAATCAAAAATAAAACATTACCAACACTACTATGCATTTGACACACACAAACAAATATATTGATATTGACGATAAAATATCACAGGTGGCGCACTAACTAGTCAGGAAAAAAAGTAGTTGGTCTTACGAAATGAAGATGGCGTTCTTATCAAATTTCGACCAATGGACGACTACTAGTTGTATTAAATTCAGTAACAGTCACAAAAAAGAAAGACACTATAGTTAAGCATGCATTGTGGATGATATCCAGAAAGACATTCCATAACCAAATCGTTCTGGTTTTATCCGAGGTTGATGTCAAAACTTAAGAGTTTCAGAAACCGGCTTATTTCAAAGAGAACAGTAATAAACGTAGAGAAAACAATGTATGTCTAGGAATAATTACATTTAGCACTTGATTCTCTCACCAAGACTCAAGACGCAGGGATTCGGCGTGAAGATATGTGTGTAGTTTTGCATTTGGATCATAATGGTGTTGCAGGCTGAACAAACCGGTCCAGACGTGGACACGGAGATGCTGAGTCAGCTCACCGGCAATCCGTTCCCGGAGGACGAGCTGCTGTTCGCTGTGCCCGTCGTCGCTCCCTACTCCGCGCTACTGAACTACAAGTAAGTAACATAATATAGTATAGTAAATATAAGTACGAAAAATAAATATTTATGGTGATGGACGGCCATACGTAACAAAAAAGATTAAAACTGAATAAAAGTCAAGTGAATATCAATTAAAAAGTTAATGAAATTAAGAGCATAAAAAAAAGAAATGTAAAAACAATATACGGAAACATGGAGAAGAGTTTATTTTTGAGTTCTCGTTGTATTTTGATCCTATAACTATGACAATCACATGTAACAAATTTCAAAACTGAGGAAGTTTTTTCACAGATGATGAAGGGAATGGTTACACATTACAACCGAAACCTTACCAGCTTTAAAAAAAAGCGTTTTCGAAAACCTCTCAATTATTTGTTTCAGATACAAAGTGAAACTAACACCGGGTACAAGCAAAAGGGGCAAAGCGGCCAAAACAGCAATTCAAGTGTTCCTAAGGGATAAGTTGTGCAGTCCCCGGGAAAGAGACTTGCTCAAGGCAGTAAAAGAGGAGAACGTTGCTAGAAACTTCCCCGGGAAGGTTAAACTGTCCGCTCCACAGTTGCACAAACACAAAAAATGATTTTTTGAATATATCACTAAAGTTACTAATATTTTTTTAAGAAATGACAAACATCATTGTGAATAATTTATTTAATTAACGTCTTATTTGACAGTGTTAGTTTCTCTGCCTGTGGGTTTACACATAATGTATGGCATAAGATGTTCTTTATCCTTTGCATGCTGTGTAATAAAGAACAAGTCAAAATATTTGATATTTGTTTGTCTAGTTTTTAATGAGTAACCTGAAAGAGATAAACATAACGTAACAACTGATGAATGGTCTTAATATTTGTGCAAGTGAAATGTGCAAAATTTTATATCTCTGTAATAAGAATAATTTTAATTGAACAAATACAATTTTAAAAATTTGTAAATATGCAAATTTTGGTTTGCTAGAATGAGAAAGATAAAAATTTACTCAGTGATGAGAGAGATGAGTGACGAGTATTCTTGTTTACTTTTTTTTATTTATATAGTCCCAAGTGTTATGTAGGCTGTTTTGATTATAGTAAATAGGTCAATCTCAATTACAAACATTTGCATTATCAAAACTAGAAATTCTGCAATTTGATTGGATATGACGTCACTATTTTTATAACACGAACCAGCTGAAGTGAGTGAGTGAGAGTGAGAGCAGCTGAGTCGAAGAAATAATTAAAATAACTTTATGGAAAAGTTATTTTACTCTTTGTAAATAACAAATTTTTTGCTTTACAGTTGTTATGTAAAAAATAAGGATGAATTAGAAAAAATGTAAATAATTTCCAAGTTGCAAATATTAGTGTGCTACATTATTTTACGTACAACATTGTGATATATTGTTGATATAATTAAATATTTGATATTATTCAACGTTGTTTTTAATTACTTTCAGATTTCCTTTACTTCTTTTATACAAAAAAAAAACAGAAACATGATTTACAGTGTGAAAAGTTGTAGATGATGTTTTTCCGATTCCCTTACTGCCCATTAGCCTGTATCAGGTAAAATCGCAACAATCTTCAGAAACCCTAATCGCTATTAACTCTTTTGTTAATTGATATCTTACCTGGCTAGCGGCCGAAGTCACAGACATGAATGTTTAATCTATCATTAAGTCACAATGTTGTATTGAAAATGTCGACTTAATTACTGACAACAAATACTGAAGATAATTGACGTCTCTGAGTGCAGCCGTAAGTGTTCTACACTTTAAACTCCATTGGTGCCTCACTTGTTTTCAACATTGTCAATTTTCATTTAAGAAAATCAAGTAAACACTCTAACGACTTAATATATATTTATTGTTATACAGTGGTACTATTTAAATTATGCGCTTCGGCTATATTCGTCAAGCTTCGGAAATCCGAATGTATTTTAAAGATATCTATACAGAGTTGTTATTGCACATAATTAATCTTTTCGCTGAAATTAAGATTAGGTCAGCCAATTTAAAAACAAAAGTATTAAGTGTAAAATGAGGAACAAGTGTCAAACCGAAGCGCATAATTTAAATAGTAGTACTGTACCTACCTAATCCATACTATCTTATATTATATATAAAATTTTCGAGTTACCGTACTCCTCTGAAACGGCTTTACCGATTATCATCAAATTTATATACATATTTAGTAAGTCTGAGAATCGGCGACTATCTATTTTTCATACCCCTAAGTGATAAGAGTGAAAATGGGAGTAATTTTTGACTAAAATCACAATAAAAAAATAGCAGAACAACGTCTGCTGACTCAGCTAGTAAAAGATAAATGCAAAAGTCTGTCTGTCTGCTCACGGCTGAACCGCTGGACCGATTTTGAAGAAATTTGATATGCGTAATGTAGCGAGCTATGGAATAAGAGTATATATTATAGAGAAGCCTGAGTTGAAACATAGGGTACTTTTTTGAACAACCCCCAAAGGACTATATCGGGGGATGAAAGTTTGTATGAAAATCTATTCAACGCTCTATTCAAAAATATGTATTAGTATCCAAACTGCAAAAGTGGGCCTCTGTGACAATCAAACAGAAGAAGTTTATTTTACTAAATGATACATTAATCTTCTTCCTCCTCTTCTGGGAAACCTTCTTCTTCTCCTGGTAACTCGGGTGGAGGAGGTGGAGGGAGGTGAGCGATGCGATACGCCTGTAACATGCGTCCGTATTTTGTTTCTTTTGGATTAGTTTTTTTTTGGAGTTGAATATTTATAATTTGCTAGTATTGTTTTCCAGAGGGAAAATAAATAACAAATTCGATTCCAATCTTGTACGAGATCGAGATTTATTAAGTCATATTAAGCTGGTTTCGGACTTGGTAATAAAGTCCAACCGTACCAAAGATGCCTTAGTTTTTCTGTCTATTACGATTTATGTCGATTTACTAATTTAAATCGGGTTAGCATTTACTACACACAGTCGCGAGTATAGCTAGTAATTTATAAAAAAATAGCAACAAACCTAACTAAACTCATTTAAAGTTATAAAATCTTCTTATCTTTATCTATGATAAAAATATTTGTTTACAGTTCACATTTAATTTTCAGGCTAAACTTTAACCTAGGTATAAGATAAAACTATGATCACACAAGTTTTTTTTTACTTTTTACAAAATTTTAATTTATTAAACTCTTTGGTAACTGAGCTATTATGTCATTTAACTTGGGTCCAGATATATGGACTGTGTTTCACAAAAACTACCCCAACTAGCTAAACCAGCTGTCTAACCAGAAGTACCGATACTTTGTCGTGAAAAGAATATCATTGATAATAATAATAACCTTTATTTCACGTAAACCTACAAGAGGCACCTGTGATGCGCCTATACAATAATAAATCTAACACCGGATCGGAAAGCAGCCTCACACTGAGAAGATCCGGCAAGAAACTCAGCGGGCTTGTCTTTTATTTCTTATTTAGATATATTTACAATAATAAATGTAATGATACATTATATTAATAAGAGATCGGCATAAGGATCAATATCAGCTAAATATTCAGCAATATTATAATAACCCTTTTCATTTAATTTACATTTGGCACATTTCTTAAATTTATTAATTGGAAGTTCTTTCATATAATTGGGAAGTATAAGTAAGATAGATATTCCTAATATAATAGAGACACTCATACATAAGAAGACGGGAGAGTCTCATTTTATACTTTTAGTTACATACTATAAATAACTCAGAAATTACATTTTGTGTATCCTTACTGATGTAACAGGGTCATAACAATTTCCGCGATAGTTGTAACGCTATATGTACTGTCATAGACTCTATTATAAATATTCTCCTCTTACCTCCTCATCAGCGAAGGTAGGATCGGCCATCTCCATAACCTCGGGTCCGACTACGTATTCTGACTGTGGCGTCGGCAGTTGCAGAGGCGTAAAGTTAGGCGCCTGGTACTTCAGAGCCCACCCGACATACATGCACTCCGATTTTCTAAACAAATATCAAAATTAGTTGTTTTTATGAAAAATATGTATACCTACTACTGAATATAATAAATGTCTCGTGTCTGAACTCTGATGCAATACGGTAAAGAATAACATTAGCGCTAGTTGAACCGTTATTATAACAGGCTGCGACTCTATTATACAGAGTCCTATTATTGGCTCCTGGATACTGGCAGCCCTCAACTGGAATTTTATATGTGTTTAATGCTGGTAAAAGACAACCATGGCATATAGACATCATTGATGTCACAGATGTGTCTCTGTCCCATGGCTGAGGTGTTAGGCCTATTGTGCGAATCTATAAGCACTGAACATAACAGTATCATTATGGTGTCAGGAATAAACAAAACGGGAAGTTACTCTATAGCACTCTACCACAAATGTACTCTGCTGTTGCCTGGCAGGGATGGGGATGTTTTATTCTGCACAGAGGACCCGTTTGGTCCGAGGACCAACAGTAACGATCCACGCAGACTTCTCTATAGTTCCTTCAACATTCACAACTCCGCTTTAACACAGCATAACATCTTGGCCCTTTTAAGTTTTTAAAACCAATAATTCATCGCTTCTGTAATCTAGCGCTCTGATGTCGGCGTTGACTATTAGGTCCCGGATTCGATTCTCGAGCCGAAAATAAAAAAACAACGTTGTCCCCAATTGGTTTGTGATAGGTTTGTTTGCATTGTGGGACTAAACTATGTTGCTAATTGTGGGTGTCTCTGGTTATACCTTTGCCTACCTAATCAAGGAAACGGGCGTAGATACTTAATTTTGATTGTATATTATTGATGTTTTCCGAATGTCAAGTTGCCGTTTATATGTACTTACTTGCCAGTGGTAGCGTAGGCCACGGCGCCCGGCCACACGGCGCTCCGCAGCACGGCGAGGGCCCTGTCGGTGGCCAGGGTGGAGCTGGGCCGCGGGAGCCACGCGTGCAGCCCCTCCAGCGGCTCATCGTCTGACAACGGTGAGAACAGCGGCGGACCTGACTCCGGCTCCACAGGCGCCGGACCCTCGTCGTCCTCCTCTTCCTCTACACCTTCTTCCTATTACGTTATAGGTTTAGCCTTTAGAGATAGGAGAAGGTCTACCAGACGTAGAAGTATTTATAATAAATACTCTTAAATTGATGCTGTATCTTATATCTACTTTCACCTTAGCTAAACTTTTAAAATTGAAAACACAAACAAATAAGTAAGTTTAAAAACGCCATGTCCCTGGTTTACAACCTACTGCCTTTCTGAAGCTTTGATGTGTGAGAAAGTGAGATGGTGGTCCAATGGTGGCTACCAAGGCAAAATACTGTGAGAAAACTGTGAATTGCAATCATCTCTCTCATCTCTGCACTTCTTATTCAGATTTGCAATGAAGATAGACTAGCACAAACTTCAGAATACTTAGCTTTATTATATTATTCTTGATATGAATGACTTGAGATTTTTTTTTCTAAACTAACCATTCCAGAGTTGGGATTCCACCAAAGAGTTCTTCCTTGTTTCAATATATGCCTTCCGTGGTGAACCCAGTACGTCAAGTTTGTATCGACGAGATCTTTCAGCGTATGACCGTGGTAGAATGGATTCGGGTTGAAAGCCAGGTCACCTGCAAACACAGAACAGGTACGTGTCCATTCTTTATTCCAAGTGTGTACCTTACCATATTACGAGCACTCATACTATAGGTAGGAGTACATACTACCCCACATACTACCGGACCAACAGATCTAAATTTATTCTCACATTTACAATTTTATTCTTTTTATTTCTGTTCTCTGTTGCATAATTATTCCGCTAGTGAACCCAAAGTGGCAAAGTTCTGAAACTATAAATGGGGTTGATATTTGAAACCATCGCTTAACCATTCCTAATGCCCTGGTATATGTGCTCGGCATAGTCTGATATGGAGGGTAGGTTTTCCAGAAAAACTATGTACGTTACGTGTTTCCCCGTGTTGGTCCAGGTCTCTTGTGTAGTATATACCATCTGCCTTCTTACTAGGTAGCTCTTAAGAGGCGAGTAAAGGTTGTGTTATTACCAACAAGAACACTGGTGGTAGAGCGGCCTGCTGCGGGTAGGGATCCACCGCCTTATCTATTCCTGCCGCCATGACAGTGTCATGTTCTGGTACGGAGGGCTTCAGGTTAGTACAATTGGCCTAACACCTCGGACATAAGATAGCGATGCACCTGTAACATTTATGGTGTCTATATACAACGGTCATTTCTTAGCATCAGAGCCTTTACCATGAGTTGATATAGATGACGTCCAGTAATTGACTTATCAAAATCTATAGCTATCTATGTCTTTTGATCTTGAAATTTAGTTATCTCAGTTGCCAACAGAGGTGCTGTTCAAAGTTTTCATACAAATAATTAACGTAGACGCTACCGAGCCTAGTAAACTCGACAAACCGTAAATTCATGTTAGGGGATCAGGGGAATTTGTGCTTGTTCACTATCTTTTTACATACAAGTAAATATTTTACGGACTTATCCACAGATTAATATATATTATGTAAACTGCACTTATCATAATAGCCTCAGTCTTGATATTGGCAAAGCGGTCATAGTTTAGTATGTCTATTTCTTATCATCAGAAAATCTGTCCGCTTGTTTGCCTTCCTAATTCCTATATCATCGAAAAATACGAACAAATTCTTCTACATCAAAGAAATACAAAGGTATTTAAGAAGAAACTACCAGCTCCTTCTTCCATATCAATGTCCTCTTCTTCTTCTCCCGAGCCAAAGGTATAAAATCCTTGTGGAGATATGGAGGTAGAGGCTTGTATTCTTGCTATTTGTGCCCGCAAGTAGTTCTTCTCGGTGCCATCAAATGGCGGAAAAGTATGTACCTACAGCCAGAAAAACAACTAGGTAGCGTTATGTGGATTAACTTATGTATTGTAAATTATGCTTCTTGTTCAAGCTATTGTTAATATCGTCTCAAAAAGTTGCTTTCCTATTATAGATTGAATTTACGATCTAGCGTTTAGTAAATTGAAATGGCTTCGAACAGCGAAATAAAAATGTAATATTCCTACATTCGTACCAAGTTTATTTAAGGTCAGACCTGGGGCATTTACTACTACCACTGATCTCATTGTAAGAAAAAGAGCAAAAGTTCGGCGACTGGCGTGGTTTTACTCATTATGTTTTCACACTATATTGAGAGATACCCGTGGGCCGTGACTGCTCTCTAATGCCACACTCCAGTTTAAAAAATAGGCGTTACACTTCCGCAAGGCGCTTCACATCTCAACGGACATGTATGTCTACACCTGTGAGTATTTTCTTTCACCTTGTCTATTTTTAGTTATAAGTTATATAAGTATCACACGTCTTCAACAACCGCGGTATATGACTATACAAGCTCTACTAGCAGGGACCACACCAGTGGGTTTGCGTGCAATATTTCATACGTTTTATAAATAATCCTAAAACAAAAAAAGGCAATAAACCTGACAAAACCTAAATGCAATGTAGATAAGACCCATCTGGATCACGTCAGATTTTAAGCAAAAAAACCGCTTTGCAATCGGTCCATCACTTCAAAAGTATGCCACATACAGACAGACATGTCAAACTTATAACACCCCGTCACAAGTTATAAAGTTGTGGAAGATTTAATTAAAATATTAGAATTGAGCGTAAATTATCGTTATTATATAACAAGTATTGTGGGATTAAAAGCATAAACATCGCCACCTCTTCACAATGGGCTATGATGATCAAATTAGTGGCTGACGATTTGAAAAGTGGATTTAGACTTTCGTGTGCTTTTTAAAAAATAATTAATTGTTTAGGCGTATTTAAGATTTTTGAAGACCGTCGCACATTAGTGCACAGCACTTGACGCCTAACAAACTGAAAATTAACACGTAAAATGAAGATGAAAGTGCAATAGAAATTGTACAGGTGTGGACAAAGTCCTCAAAATCTTTAGTGTTCTTTTTTGCCATTTAGGAAATACGCCTGGTTGAATTTATTTTAAAAAGGGCCTGAAATTTAAATACCTCAGTATCGAGATCTCCAGTCATGCAGCGCACTGTGAGCCTGGCTACGCGTATCTGGTCGGGAGTGACGTCAGGCAGACATATCCAGGGTTCACCTGGCGAGCTACATACCCAGAATACCTATCAAATTAAACCTTTGATAATATAAAGGTACTCAAATAGTGAAAACTTTGCTTGCTATTCTATTGCTATTAGGTCGCTTATTCTACTCATTGCCGGTCTTAGTACTGCCATCTCCCCGAAAAAAAATCTAATGCGTCCTAACCACTAAATGCAAATCAAACTCTCATAAGAAAAGTCAAATAATATAACTAATTAGCCATATAATAAACAAAAATATTGATGTCGGAAATCGGAATGTGAGAACAGCGTAGTAGATGCGTAGTTGTGAAGTGCTGAGTAGCATCTTGCTCGGATTGGTACCAGTAGGCAGTATTTTTTATGACATTGGAAGGCAAACAAGCAGACGGATTTCTTGATGTTAAGAAATTCACGCTACCTAGAGACACCAAAGGTGGTAATAGTGCATTGCCAACCTGAGGCCGGGATGTTAGGCCTCGAGCAAAAGTAAGTTTACCGGCTACCTTACCCTCCAAACCGGAACACTTCATGACGTCATGGCGGCAGGAATAGGTAAGGTGGTGGTACCAATCCGGGTGAGTTGCTGAGAAACTCTACCACCTAGTCAGATGTCACAGTGTTAGTGACGGTAAGCTCGCTTTTTACGAGCTGCCTGGCAGGAAGGTCCTGCCGCTATAGTGGCAATGTTTGGCGTTATCATATTTATTTAAAGTATAGACCTTATTCAATAAGCAATCAGGCGTCCTTTTAGTATATTTGTTGTGGTAATACACATTTCGTGAATTTTAATTTTTATGATACGGTTGTGGAGTTATGTACCTACTTTGAATTTCGCTAATATACCTAATAAGCACGCTGCCGTTCTCTTTTTTTCCCAAAAGGTGTGCAATGGAACCATTTTCTGATTTAACTTTTGTTAACATTCTCACCTTCTTATTGACTCCTTGACCTGGTCGCTCCACTGGAATGACCGGTGGAGGCTGCCATGTCGACACAGGTACTCGCGGTAGTTTCGGAGGAACCGGCTCTTTTGGTTTCTCTTCTTTACTTTCTCCTTCCCCTTCTTAAAATTTAAAGAAACAATTGTTTATTTATTTCGATGTATAAATTAACTCAATGCTTAAAACATTCTGCTTATTTTTTATGGCATAAGACAGCGGATAAGTTCAGAGTTCTCCAGATAATAAAGGAAAACTCTGGACTTTAGACATTACACACAGATGTCGCTATCCTGTGGCTGAGGTGTTAGGCCTAATGAGCAAGTCTACTTTACTCTACCGGACCGGAACATGGCACCGGCATTATGATGACAAAATCAGCAAAAACGGCGGATCGCGACTCGAGGAAGTTTGCTAGACAGCAACCTTGTTGGTAACGAACGACGTGACTAATACTCGCCTTTTAGCTGCCAAAAAACCTAGGGGGGTTTACCTAAATTGACATATAAAGGAATAGAGTTGAGACAAAAATTTACGGTCAAGTCTAAGAAGATTTGCTAAACTGGGTACGTCTGTAGGACATAATATGACGTGATAGCTGGTAAATACAAACAAAACCAAACCTGGTAAATATTCGCATCTTTAGGACATCCGAACTAACCACCGTATTTTTTATGGAGAATTGCATGTAAATAGATACTAACTTAAAAAAATTGTACGCACTCGCGCAACCCAAGTGAATGTTTTTGTAATTGCAAGGAATTGAAAGAATTTGATTAGTTGATGTTTATCGGAACCAATAGGTTTATTGAACCAACTTAGGCTACTTTCTGTTCCGAACGCTCAAGGTCTTTGAAAGCAAAAAAAATAGGGTTTGGTACTTTAAGCGCTACATGCGCACGCTATGTGCTACGCTATATAAACTTCTAAAAAAAATCAAATATTTATTAAATACCTTCAAATACTGATCGGATCTCATTTCCAAGTAATATGATATCGCCTCTGTGGTCTAGCGGTCCGGGTGTTGGACTTGACTGCGTGATATCCCGGGTTCGAATCCCGGGTCGGCCAACAAAAAGAAAATTGGGATGTTCTAATTTTCTAATAAAAAAAATGTTGGTCAGGATTGGAAATGTGCCCGGTTGGCGATAGGCTTGCCACCTATCACATTGTGGGACTTAGTGTCTTCGACTAGTCGTGGGTGCCTTGGTTGTACCTCTGCCTACCTCTTCGGGGATATGGGCGTGAAGATACTTTTTTTTATGATAAATGATATATATCCCTAGACAAACTACACAAATTAATCTAATCATAATATAAGCAAATTATGTGATTGTTAGTCATCGATACAAATAGGTAGAAATACATATCCCACAAAACGTTTCATGTAAAGTGTTGCCAAGACGACCACATAAGGTCTACCCTGTAAAAAAGATACCATGTAGAGTCAAGCTTCTGAATCTGTACGGCCTAACTCTACCTAAACTTCCCTAACTTCACAAATTCTACATATCAGTAAAAGTGTCTGGCTTTGCCACTCTGAGGGTTCAAAAAACGACGAAATACTTTGAGAAAAGGTAGTTAGTGTCTTTTCGCTTCGCTTGGCTCGTCTTGGCGAGGGCACGGGCGTTACGTTGGGAAACGAACCCAAAACTCAGTTGTCAATGGAGTTACCCGTGTACGCTAACAAGGCAACCAAGAGATAAAGTTTTGCGATTACTTTAATTTTATTAAACACTAATAATAACTACTTTCGTCTTCCTAAGTCTACCTAAGGCTGCGCTACTCTTACTAATCATGATAATCAACATTGATATTTTGACTTTAGTACTTTTTTAGAAGAAAAACAAGCGACGAAAGCGAGAAAAGACAGTGTGCTGGTTCAAATCCTGTCTGCGGTAAATCTTTTAATTTCCAAAAAAATAGAGAATATAAACAATCCGTTAAATTTTATGACGACTTAAATAGGTACCTTCTTCTTTTTGTTCTTCGGTGACCGGTTGTGGTTCCTCGTCTTGGCCTTCAACTTCACCTGGCATTTCTTTCAACTCAAACTCCTGTAGTACACCATAAACATAACTACATACAGTTCCAACGTATCTTTATCCACTTTATCCTTGCTCAAGCCTCAAAGACAGTTTAAAATCAGGAGCCCGTTGAGATATCGAAATTAAAAACGCTTATAGGTATTGCTAATTATACATTCTAAAAGTATTTTAAGGAATAATTTTTTTCTGTGTTAATAGACATTAAACACGATACAGCCGTATTGTAGCAAAAACGAAATATATATACTTTGCATTTTGCAATTATAGTAAATACTAAGGATTCTAGCTTTAAATTTGAATTGCTCTTTGTTCCAAGATTATGAATTACATTTTCCATGTGTACCTATTGGTAATAGCTCAGTGCTCGTCTAGCTTTCCTTCAACTTTTTACCCCACTATACAACTCCATATAATGGCAGTAATTCCAGGAACATGAAGATCCTAAGTATTGGTCTATTCACAAGGTGGTATCTTAAGTAATAAGTAGGTATAGCCGTCTACATTAAAAAAATTAATCCCTATTGCCTTTGGCAATCGCATCGGGAACGGATGGACTAATTTTGCTTAATATTCTGATTTTGTTATGTTAGCTTTAAGAGAAGGTTTATATGAAATAAAAAATTGGGAAAATAGAAAAATCTTTTTTTTCCAATACAAACTGTTAGTAGTTAGTAGCAAGTGGTCCAAAGTTCGCCAGGTCGGCTAGTTAGTAATAAATATTATCCTTACCCTTATCCGCCTATCTAATTCTTCTATTGTTAGATCTGTTTCGGCGACATAATAATTTGATTTTGTGCCAAATATTTTGCCGAAAAACCTAAAAAAATCATCATAATACTTAACATGTCTTTGATGTATTTCAAATTTTAGTTTAAATTAGAAATTATTTTAGAGTATCTCCCCGTTTTAGTGTGAATTCCTTGTGTATAATCTATTATATTTTATTTTATTCTATTTTCTGCCTCTCTGGATGACAGTTCGTAAGAGTAGAACATAGTTAAATAGGGTCAATTCCAACAATACCGCTGGTAGTAGAGAAGACCGCCCTATCTAGGTAGTAGGTACTCCTGGTGCAATAATGACAGTGTTAAGGTTCGAACCGAAGGGTAGACTGGCACGTTAGGCCTAACACCCCTGCCATATGACAACAAAGTAATAACATCTAGGGTGTCTATACGCTAAGGTTGTCTAATGACATGAGGACAGCTGTGTGCTTGTAACTGTAACTAAAAAAAAAGATACGTTTGGTTGTAGAGTTAACTATGCAATTTCACCCATTCGAGTAAATTAAAAAAATGGGACATTTAGAAATTAAGTGGCAAACAATTTGGAAATCTGTTTTTATTTCATACTTTGACATGGTCCGATTCTGAAAATCGTCTATGTTGTCTGAAAATCGTATACATTTTATAGAGCTCAGCAGAGCACTCAAAATGTTCAGCGCTCAGAATAGAACACTGGACATGGAAATGCCAGCATATAAATGGAAATCCGATAGCAGGCATCAGGGTCTTCAACTTGAGAAAAATTCTAGCGATTGCTAAGCTAAGCGATTATTACAGCAGCACAAAATGCACACACACAAACATGTAGGTTGCAGAACGAACTAAGGTATACTTGCATTTTGGTAGGCCAATATTCTATGGCCTAAATGATAAAATTACATGATGTAGGTACTGCAACAGTAACACCAGTACTCCCTACTTACTTAATAATATATCATTTATTTTGCCTACCTCACAGTAGCAACTGGTTCTTTGATACCGAGCATTTGAAGAGCGATGTAGACGGCGTAACACTCGCTGTCTGGTAGACCATAGCCACCCTAAAAATATTAATATCGGTAGGGTTACTCTTGAAGCTCGATTCATGCAACATTGGAAATTGGAATCGAGTAATGTCATTTTAGGAACTCTTGAACAAGTAGGTACTGGCGAACTATTAACATTTAATTAAAAGTCAACAATAAATTATTTTATCGAATACGTTGAATAGGTTTGTAACTAAATGTTAATAATCCGCTAGTACTGTGTTCAAAAGTACCTAAAATAACATATACGATTCCAATGTTCAATTTGTATGACATCGAGATTCAAGAGTAACCCACCTACATCACCCAAAAAGATCATTAATTGACTTTGGTATAGTTACGGGAATGTCCAATTCTTACTTTAAAAGAAATAATATGAAATTACCATTGGTTATACGAATAGGTACGTGCTATAAAGTTAGCAAAAACCCTGTTTACCATAGCCTAGTCAGTGATTTTTTGAATTCCAATGGCAAAACGTTTATGTACGCCTCTGCCTTCCGCGTAAGGGACTTGACGTGGAGATATGTATGTATGTAGTTTGCGGAAAGTGAGTGCTAATAAGAAAGGACTCTTTTTTGCAGAAAAAGACAAGTCTGAGTGTTGATAGTATTCAACACAATAAGGTTTGCATCCATGCAATTGTCCAATGCTTATAACGTCGAGAAAGAGCTCCGTCATTGGCCTTCTGCGACTTGTGAGACCGAATTTTATCATCTTTGTTTATGGCGCTGACTCTGGTATTTCTTCAACTGCGCTGTCATCAGCGTAGCATAGCATATTAGTCACCATATAATCATAAGAATAGGCACAGTTAATTAATTAAAATTAATTAAGAATAGGCACAGTTTTATCAGAATGAGTTTTGGTCCCCGTAAATTATTTGTATGTAAACTTCGAACAGCGCCACGACCGGTAACTAAGAGAATTTAATTTTTTTTAGAAGAAAACCGCTAGAGATATTGATACGTCAATTAACGAACGTAGTATAAACTAACTCATGGTAAAGGCTCAGCACACGGCTCACTTGATAGTAAGAGACAAACGTGGCTTCTAGAGACCATAGATGTTGAAGGTGCGTCCTCGTCGCCGTCCTGTGGTCGGGTCGTTAAGCTTACTGTGCAAATCTAGTGTCCGGGTCTACACGGAGGGATACTGATTAATTCAGATGTCTTAACAAATAAATAAAAAAACACACAAAATACAAACTCTGTGCCTTATTTTTTTTCTTCTAGGCGCCTGTCATTGATATTAACTTTAGCTAATTATGCCGTTCTTAGCGAAAAATTAATTAATAAACGACGCCTACGTATTGAAAAGTTGCAATCAATATTTTTAGAAGAACTATTCAGAACTAGCTTCCGCCCGCGACTCCGTCCGCGAGGATGTCGGTCTAAAACTGATAAATTAAGAAAGATTTTTTTCTACATATTTTTCCAGGATACAAAGTATCCCATTTTATGCCCAGGATAATAAGGTATAATTATACCAAGTTTCATCAAAATCGAACCGTTACTTTTCACGTGATGTCTGAACACACAGACGGACAGACAGACAAACATTTTTTAAATCACATATTTGGGTTTTGTATCGATCCAGTAACACCCCCTGCTATTTATTTTTTCAATATTTTCAATGTACAGAATTGACCCTTCTACAGTTTTATTATATGTATACATTACCTCTCGAAAATAATAATTGTGGTCTATTAGATCAGCTATCCTTGGTTTTACAGAATCCTCTTCTAAGTCTAATTCCTGTTCTTCTTCCCCCATATCTTCCATTTTGCGAAATTTGCTTGCGACTAACTAACAGAGAAATAACAAAGTAAGTCCCTCTAATAATCTACGAGTATATAATAATACGTGCCAAAACTTTGGACCCCTTTGTACGAAAATTGCGCGGACGCAGGAGCATAACTTATAGTTTATGTGTAGGAGAAGTGCAAAATGCTAATATTTTTCAATAATAATGCTTATAAAGTACATTAAATCAATAAATAACACATTACCCACACTACCATGCATTTGACACACACAAACAAATATATTGATGATACGATAAAATATCACAGATGGCGCACTA
>NJDC01001788.1:0-33351 GCA_002245475.1 Calephelis virginiensis | reverse complement strand
TAAACAAGCGCGCTGACAACACACAACCCTGCTTTACGCCAATATTAATATCAAACCAAGGCGATATGTTGCCATCCACCCGCACGCATGCTTTACAGTATAAATACATTGACTGCACTGCACGCAGCAGGGGCCCGACTATCCCATAATCTGGCAAAATGTCCCAAAGTTCCTTACGTACAACCCTATCAAACGCATTTTCGAGATCCAAAAAACCACAGGAAACCTTCTGACCAACAGCTAGATGCTTCGCTACAATGTTGCGGAGCGAAAACGCTTGATCTGTACATCCTCTTCCAGACCTGAAACCGCCTTGAGCCTCCCACAATGTTCCATCGGACATCTTTTTCAACTATTTTCCCATACACTTTTGATGCTAAACTGATTAAACTAATGGCCCTGTAACTTGTACAGTCTATGCGTGAACCCTTGCCTTTATACAAGGGCACGATGACCGCACGTCGCCAGTCTTCGGGTACTCTGCCGGTTTTCCAAAATTTGTTACAAAGAACCCAGAAAGAGTCTCGGACGGCAGGACCATCAAGTTTGATCATCTCAGCTGTAACCATATCTTCTCCCGCAGCCTTACCATATTGATAGGCCTTTTTTATTGAGGTACTTAATGACTGCAAATTTTCTCCATTATTGAAAATTGCGTCAGATTGCTTCAAATAAATAATCACAGAAAATTTATATTGTGCAGTATCGGAATGAAACTGCACACAATAAATCAATATGACACATACTAACAAATGACGGTAGATTTTAAAAAGATGTCATAGCTCCATGTAGGTTAGGCCACGAACTTTTGGATTCACCCTCGTATAAAATATACATATTCAAGTCAAAAAAATCTTGGTCGCCGAAGGATTTATTCCGCCTTTTTTTTCTCTTTTTTTTTCTTCAATTTATCACATTTAGAAATTGGTAATTGATCACAACTTAAAAACTAGAAAATTTGTATTTTCAATTTTATAGTAAAGATAACGTTACCCGGGATTGGATGTGTGCCCGGTTAGCGATAGGCTTGCCACCTATCACATTATGGGATTTAGTGTCTTCGGCTAGTCGTGGACACCCTGGTTGTGCCTCTGCCTATCACTTCAGGGATATGGGCGTAAAGATGAATTTGGAAAAGTGACAGTTTATGTACATAGGTTTTGAAACCCTTATTGCAGCCGAGTTTATTTTATGTTTAGAAGTGAACATTTACGATAAATAGTAAAACTATCGAAATTGGTAATTTTTAAATATATTATATTAATTTATTTAAAACATAGTAAAATGTTTGCCAAGATTTTAAATGTCACTAGTATTGTGGTAGATAAGATAAAACTTAATCAAGCAAACTATTTTGTAATAAATTGTGAATCTTCTGAGAAATTATACCAATTTTCAAACTAGCAGCCCGTCCCATCTTCGCACGGCCACCCGTGCGAAGATGGGACAAACTTATGTTATGATGATACATATAAATCTTCCTCTTGATTAACTCTATATATTAAAAAAACTGCATCAAAATCCGTCTGGTAGTTTTAATTAAAGATGTATAGAGATATGTAGATAAACACATAGAGATATACAGTGGAAAGCGACTCTGTTTAATTTTATTTAATGGTAAATATTTTCAGTGAAGTAGGTATAAAGTTAGAAAAATATTTAGAAATAGTTAGAAAAATATTGTCCTGTAAAGTTAGAAAAATATTTAGAATCCAATGTTGCAAAGATTAAATATTTTTTCGTAAAACGTAGGTACTTATTTTTTAAACAAATTCCTCAAGTTAACGATTTTTCATAAATTATGTTCTGGTCACAGATATTTAACTACGATTTTTTCTTATTCAATTTGTTCAAGCGTAAATAAAAACTACTAAACCGTACAGTCAAAAAATGGCCATTATCATTGAGTGTCCTTTGAATGGGTATGTATCATTACCATAAATACACGCAATCAACGAATACATGTATACGAAGTATTTGCGATTCAAATGAACCGCCAGGTCATATTTCTTTTGACGTGTGTGAAATAGGTGAAATATCACTACTGGCATTTTTAAATCGGTCACGTTATATGCTTCCTATCATCGACATATTTAACACTTTGTTATACAAATACGGTTAGATAAAGTACTTAACAAAGTAAGTAGAATAGGTGTGTCTAATATGAGAGGGCTCGTATTAGATACGCTAGCTCGTTAAAGGCGAGCATAGGCTTACCGTCACTAACACCATGACATCTGACTAGGTGGTAGAGTTTCGCAGCGACTCGCTCGGATTGGTACTACCGCATTTCCTATTCCTGCCGCGATAACGTCAGTTCTTGTCGTTTACGTGTTCCGGTTCGAGGGCCGGTAGCCGGTAAACTTACTTTTGCGCGAAGCCTAACATCTCGGCTTCAGGTTGGCAACGCACTATTACTACCTTTGGTGTCTCTAGGTGGCGTGAATTTCTTACCATCAGGAAATCCGTCTGCTTGTTTGCCTTTCAATATCATAAAAAAAAGGATAAGTGATAAAAAAGTTGCCGAAATAATTTTCGGGGGTCACAGTTTATACAGATGACTTTTTTGATGGTAAAAAATGTACGCAACTATCGAGAGAAATGCTGAAATATATCAAGCCTCTTTTAATGATATTGGAAGGCAACAAGCAGACGGATTTCCTGATGGTGAAAAATGGTAAAAAGTTTAGCGACATTCTTAAATGATACTATAGAAATGAAAGCTGCTAAGTATAATTGGCATTAAAGTAATTTAAATAAATAAAAATAACTATTTCATAAATAATTACAATTTATATTATTACGCAAGCACCGAGGCAATAACTATAATTTTCTTTTTATAGTTAAACATTATACATCAATTACCAAAGTGCGTGTGTGGAAGAGTGTGAAACACGCTGATTTCGGAGACTCTTGACACCACCCTCGGATATTGTCCGAGTGATCCGTTACACCACAGATTTTCCGTAGCGCTCTCAAGTCAACCGCATTTATCCTACTTTCATGTTTTTTCTGACATACCCTACTCTCGCTTTCATACAATAACGTTAGGGTAAGCACAGAATTATGCAAAGTGAGTCTAGCTTTTTGACTCAAAACCTTGCTTTGATATAAAAAAAAAAGTAAATAGCTTACCCGACGCTCCATTCACACTATTCCCTGCACACACTCTCCAAATGCAAATTGGAAATTAGAATCGTTCATGTCATTTTAGGTACTTTTAAACACATTACTACCAGATTATTAACATTTTATTACAAATAATTTCAACGAATCCGATAAAATGGTTCATTGTTTACTATTATCTAAATGTTAATAATTCGCTAGTAATGTGTTCAAAAGTATCTAAAACTACATACTCTATTCCAATTTCCAATACTGCCTAAATCGAGCTTCGAGAGTATTTGAATATTAAAAATTAGGGCAATGTCATCGGCATATGTAAAAAATAGCTGTTGCCTGCGTGGTCAATGGTCCCACAAGAACATTTTTTTGGGTTAAAAACTATCCTATGTGTTAATCCAAGTTACCCTCTTTGTGTGTGTGCCAAATTGCATGAAAATTGTTTTAGCAGTTTTTGCGTGAAGGAGTAACAAACAAACATACAAACTTTTGCATTTATAGTATTTATGGGAAATAGGATGTCGCAGTTTTTATTTTTAAGATTACGTAGATCGTTTATGTAAATAAAAAATAATGTAAGACCGAAAACACTTGACGTTGTCCCTTTAAAAAATGCTTGCAGAGTAACTAACATATTATGTACCTAGTTTAAGTTGATGTTGACGGTTCGTGAGATTATCAGCAAGCAGTTTGTAGAGCAAGCTTCTGATACCGTATCCATAGAGTTTATGTAGCAATTTAGGTATAGGCACGGTATCCAACGCTTTTGCCAGATCCAGGAAATTTCCTGTTGTGAAATAAATCTGTTTCCCAAGTCAAAATGATTACTCACTTCTTCCGTTAAGGCCAAAACTGCGTCTTATGTGCAAATACCATTTCTAAACCCGATTTGGTTCTGAGATGCCATTTTTTATTATTAAGAACCTCTTTTGACCTTTTGTTTATGAGTTTTTCCATGATTTTTGGTAATACTGTCAGTACTGAAATCGGTCTGTATTATCTACTCAATCAGCTTTGCTTCCTCTTTAGTATATAGGTAAATTTAATAAGAATCGCAGGGAAATGTAACAAAGATTAGAAACTAGGGTTTTTATCGCCATCTTGATAAAGGATGTTGGGATGTTATCATCACTAGAAGCATCCACTAAGTAATTTAGTAATATTTGTATAATTTCGGATGGACTTTAAAAGAACAAAAGAGTGTACAGGTGATTGTATTTTATGAGAGAAAATATTATTTGGGAGTAGGATGAATTATTTTTTCAGCCAGGTTCCGGCCTACCGTGGCTAAATTATTATGAATTGCTGATTTTACAGGGAAATCAGTAAAATTTATATGATGTTGCGTATTGTAACCTTTATTTTAGACCAGTGTGGACTAGATAGATTTCATAGTCTTCCAGCTTTTGTATTTTCATTCCCGCTGTCTATTTTTTTCTTTTCAAAAATTATTTTAGATTACGAACTATTTTATGGTAGAAATTTCTGTATTTGATGTATGTAATGTTCCAAGTTTTATGAGGATTACTTTTTAATTTAAAATTGAGCTTATCGCGGTTGTGAAGACAAAGCAAGACTCCAAGAGCAAGGAGTTGTCCAGGGTTGTGCAACGATTTCTATTAGCAATCGCAGTCGTTGTTCTATTATTACTTAATGCAGTAGAAATTCGATTTACGAAAGTCTCAACAGAAACTGGATTGTGAATTTCTAATGTATCTATAAGCTTAATTTTCAATTAATTTAAATCTGCATCATAGTCCACAGAAACGTTTGTGCTTGGATCCAAATGCCGTCGAGATTTACATGCTAGGTGAATTTAAACCGTAGAATGATCAGTGGGAGCATTGGTAAGGACAAGACATTTTGCTGATTTTGGTGTTTTATATCACTACGTGATCATAACACTTATTATTACAGATAGGTAGCTTGTGAGCTGGAAGATAAGCTCAAGTGTTTACATACTTAAAGAAAATAGTATCTACGGTCTCAAACTTAATGTCAATGTTGATATTACCAGTGAGAATTATATTTTTATGCTTGTTAAGTAAAACTTCGATGGAAGATATAAAATCATCGTCTAATAGAGGGGACATTACACATACACATATCTTCACCTCACGGTATAGGCAAAAAATATCGAGTGCTGAATGTCACGATCCTTACAATAGCTTCCTCCACATTAATTACTCTTTTATTACCAATAAGCCGATTTCCGATACTCTTGACACCACCTCGGGTAAAGCCCGAGTGATTTGATCATTGAATGTCAACCTTGGTCCTCTCCTCTCTCTCTCACTACCTCTATCCATATTCGCATTGTATATATTTTTTCTTTCATCTGTCATTCCTTCCATACGACCAAACCAACGGAGCATGCCTTTTCTTACACCAACACTTTCTTTCAGTCCCATTTTTGCACGGATCTCACTGTTGTGGATTCGGTCAGCAAGCGTAACATCGCAGATTTCCCATAGTGCCCTCATTCATTTATCCTACTTTTGTGCTTAATATAAGATTTATAATGATAACAATTACCATAGATAAAAAAATGCTCTTTATACATACTTACTTAAATTAGTATAGTAAATATATATTTTTTTGTTATAGGTACTCATCTCAGGAGCAGTAAAACATAACCGGGTAAGAAAGATTCGAGATTTCGACGGAAGCACTCGCGAAGTACCAGACGTGGTGGAAGCGGCGAGACTGATGATAAGGGCCTTCCGTACCGGCGAGTTGGGGAAAACACTCCTTGATATAAACCTTTTGAAGAGAAATCGAGAGGAGAGACAAGAGTTACAAGTATAGGTTAAGTTTAATTAAGTTAGGTACATGCTTACAGCTTTCGATGTGCGAGTTCATTTAACGCTAGGATATACGAGCGGTATTAGCAGTTCGCGCTACGTCAACCACCGCGCGGCAGTAATGTTATAAAATATTACGAAATGTGGCATTCAAGAATATAAAAAAAGATGTTTTTAAAAAGTACTCATTGAATTTTCTTTAAAACGTCACTACCTATTTTTCGCTTTAAGTTCGACATGATTCAAATTAAACCTGAAAAATATTAAAAACTATTGTTTTCGTATTTTTTATACTGAAGTTACAAGTATCATGTTTTGAGTCGCTAATGAATTTAGAATGCTCATCGAACCATATTGTAAATTTTTCTCAAAAGTAGGTTATTTCGAATATCCTGGCCTTAAGCGACTTAAGATTCTATTAAAGAAGGAAACGACAAGACTTAATAAATAGGATGAAATATATTTGTCCGAGTTAGCAACAATGTACATTATCCTTTATATCTAGGAACATTCCCGGTTATGCCAACAACAACCGGTAGATACAGGTATTGGAATTCTTGTACCAAAGGGAGAATCCTTTTTTGTAGACGTTTCAAATCCGAACTTTAGTCTGCCATTGAGAAACAAACAAGCAGCTCAATTTTTCCATCCTGTCTCATATTTTGCAGTTAGTTTAAATCACGACAAAGTGTGTCTTTTACAAATTAAACTTCAAAACACGCGTTGGATTTCAATGTGTTTTTTTACGATTCGTATGAAATATCTTGATTAAGGTTTTCCAAAAAAAAAATTTAATACACCATATCACCCGTGTGAAGCCATATTATAGTTATTTTGCTCTCCCAGTGGTTCTCAGTCTCCCAATGGTTCTCCCATTTCAAAAGTAAAAGAAATATAATAATTTTATGAAAGTAAGTAAGTATCTTCACGCCCATATCCCCGAAGAGGTAGGCAGAGGTACAACTAAGGCACCCACGACTAGCCGAAGACACTAAGTCCCACAATGTGATAGGTGGCAAGCCTATCGCCAACCGGGCACATTTCCAATCCCGACCAACATTTTTTTTTTAATTAGAAAATTGGAAAAATCCAATTTTCATTATGTTGGCCGACCCAGGATTCGAACCCAGGACCCCATGCAGTCAAGTCCAACACCCGGACCGCTAGACCACAGAGGCGATATAATTTTATAAATATAATAAATAAAAGTAATTTCAAACTTAGATACTTTAAGTATAATTTTTTTAAGCCCCAACGGAAGAAGAGGGGTTTTATAAGTTTGACGTGTCTGTATATCTGTCCGTGGCATCATAACTTTTCAACGGATGGACAGTTCTTAATGCAGATTTTTTAATTTGAATGCTGGCGTGATGAGATGGTACTTAGGTGCATTGCATGTAAACTTTGTCGAAGTTAATTGTTTCTTTTAGTATTATTGTTATAATCGGTTAAATTGTTTCGACGACCGCAGTTCCTTGTGGACTATCATGATACGTGATTTTTAAGTGGATTTTAGCATTGAATAAGATAGTTAAAAAATTGTAAATAGTTTTGTAAATAAAAGTAATATTATAACTACATTATGCTATTTAATTTATAGAAACCATATTGACATTGACTGTTTTTTCTTGAAGAGTCCTGTAATTCCGCTTTTCATTAACCTACGATAGGCGTCAGATGCTCACGAATCTGCTACTGCGTGCTGAACGAAAAAAAACTGTAATTAAATTTACTTAAGTGGTACTTTGAAAATTTAAGTTATGTTTTGATTGGAGAGCATTACGGATTGCAAATAGTAAATAGTAATTTAGAATTTAGTAAATCATAATAATCATTTGTATTCTCTGTTTAATGCAATGTGTCGTGATTCGTCAACAATATTGTCTACATGGAAGTATTTATAGCCCGGTGAAGTTGTAAAAACCTCGCGGTTAGCATCATATTAGCCATTTTAAAAAAAAGGAAATATTTAGGGCACCTCATTTTGGCAAAGTGTATGTCTTCGTCAAAAGAAGCATCCTTAATAATTTTAAAAATTAAAACATGTCGTTTTAGAAGTCTATGTTACAGCGAACTTTTAAGGGTGAATAGGGGCTCTTAAGAGCAAATAGGTAATTTCTAGTTGCTTTTAAAGTTCATTAGAGGGTCCATGTATGCTAAAATACGTCAGCAATATACTGTTTTTTTCATACAAAGCAATTATAGATCTTGGCGACAAAAATACACAAGATTAACATTAATATGCTTTATAAGACTAGTGTTTCCAAAACACGATTCATTTCACTTTGCTCGATAGAAAAAAATCAAAAAGTTAACCCTTTTTTGAAAGCAAAACCCATCTGTCTACTTCAATTATGAAAATATCGACACCAGATTTAACATAAACATAGATAAGTATTATACCTAAAAGATAACTGTTTCAGTTTTTATATTTTTTTTCAAATTACTTTTATAGTGTCAAAAATAGTGATTTGGCGCTTAAGACATTTACTTCAGAGCGCAATATTTCATAGTAATCATGGAACGGGGGAGTGCGCTGATTGGCTCTTCTGGCTGACTAAGTATGGGGCCTTAACATGGCACCCGTACTTACCCAAATGCGGGAGAATTCTAACTTTTTATGTTTACTGGGAAAAAGCGACTCTGTGATGGCAAGAGACAAACGTAGTCTATACCTAGACGCCATAGATATTTATGTAGCGCTGTCCTGTGTTAGGCTATTTGTGTAAGTCTACTGCCTACCCTATCCTCTGGATCCCTACCAGGACAAGTTTACAGCAATCTGCTACCAGTGGTCTCGTTAGTGATGACCCTTTTAACCTATGCTCGTTTCTTACGAACTGCCTGGCAGGAATAGTTTATTCTCCACAGAAGGCCCAGACCAACAAAAGCAGAACCTACCTCTCTCTCGGGCTTATTACCCGACGCTGACAAAAAGGTAATAGATAGATATATTTTAAAGGAAATTTGGAAAATAAAACTGCCTTAGGAAAAAGATTATCAAGTAGGTACATGGGAAACAAGGTCGCCATGTTTCCCAAGACAACTTATCTACTTGTAAGAGCTGGGCGTTTTAACCTTCACTTTTAGGCTGAGCGCACATTGTAGTCACTTAACACAGTCTTAAGACAAACGATAGACTGTTTTGTCGTTGATGTGCGCGCCGGCATTAATATGAAAGGGAAACTGAACTGTTAGTCAGACTTGTCGATGCAGTTTTTGTGAGTATTAATTTTTTTTTGTTTAATAAAAATTTTGTTCGAAGTTTACGCGTCTCCCGTATGTTTTGCAACGTAATATCTCTAACATATCTCTTAGAAATGTCGCGACTACAGTATGCGCTCAGCCTTATGATTGAAAATAATCAAGGCATAACTCGACCGATATTGGAAATAAAATATACCTACTAGGTACTATACTATAGATTATTTGAAATGACAGAGGAGATATCAAAAAGTATCTACGCTGTCATTTCAAATAATCTATACTGTTACGCTTTATCTCTCAAAAAATATAATCTTCAATTTAAACATTTGCATTCCCCGACTAAACGTAATTTAGCCAAGAATCATCTCGATCACGTCAGTTTTCAAATAAAAAATCCGCATCGAAATCGGACCATCCGTTCAAAATTTATGATGCCACAGACAGACATACACAGACACATCATACTTATAACACTCCTCGTTATCCGTCGAGGGTTAATACAACGTATCAGATTTTTTTAAGAGCTACGATGCCAAAAGCAAACACACACAAGCAAGTCAAACTTACAATACTTCTCTTCTTTATTTGCTTTATAAGAATTGAAAATATTACGAAACGTGAAATATAATAGGTATCGTAACTTTTAAACTATGATCCATCAGTAACCTTTCAGTTCATTCATCAGGTCCTTGTCACCTGAAAAAGGCGAATGCAATGAGTCCAAACTCGATTACTTTACCAGGGGGGTGATTATGTATGTCAGTTCTCAACTCAAACTGTAAAAGTGTACATCAAATGACGTCATTTGTGTTTGCTATCTCTATTGTATTTCTGTTGGTCACTGGAGATAGCAAATACAAAACACTTCATTTGACAGCGATTCGATGTCCACTCATCCATTTTGAGTTGGTAACTGAGTTACATAATCACCCCCCAGGAGGCACTCCTGAGTTACGTCTCCTATCTACGAGCTCCATCATCAGGCCAGCAATTGTTTCAATTAAGTATAAGGTCTCACAATATGCTTAAAAGTGGAATAGGTACAAAAATACCAATCAAAATCCGCCCATCCGCTAAAAACTTCAATGCCACAGACACACTCACACACACAGTCACCCCTTGTTTTCCACCGGGGGTTAAAAAATCATATATTTCGTCATCTTGAACCGTCATTAAAAGGAAGGGGTTGTTAATTTGTCTGAATGTGTGTTTTTGTGTTACTCGACCAATATTTCACAGATTTTGGCAACGGATGGTCTGTGTCATTAGGCATGCATTAGGCGTATACAATGTACTACCTACCTACAAGACTATCGAATCCAGGTCTCATGCGTAGGTATGGGCTAAAATCCAGTGATGACAAAAGTGTTATCAATGAAACTGATACTTCAATTCGGACTTTGTACGTGACATAGTTAAGTAAGTACACCAACAAAGACCTCGTCTACCTTTGTATTTTCGTTATCAAATTGTTTATGTTGATTTCTTATTTACCTAATTAGGTGAATGAACTCTGGGTATTTTTTGCATAATTCTGTGCTTATCCCAACGTTGTTGTATGGAAGCGAGAGTTGGGTATGTCAGAAAAAGCATGAGTGGAATAAATAAAGTGAAATGAGAGCGCTACGCAAAATCTGTAGTGAAACCTCGCTGATAGTATTCATAACAATGAAATCCGAAAAAGAACGGGATTGAAAGAAAGTGTACGTGTTAAACGTGGGCAAACTAGGTACGTTAGTTCGGTTATATTGAAAGATTGACAAAGCAGATAGGTATATAATGCGACTGTGAATGGATGTACCGGGGAGACCAAGGTTGACATTCCGTGTTAAGACTCTCCAAAACCGGTGGCGTGTCTATGTGAAAAGGGTAATGAATATTGAAAAAGCCAGCCAGGGGGCTGATTATGTGTCTCAGTTGCCAATTAAAATGGAAAAGTGTACATCAAATAGCTGTCAAATGACGTGTTTTTTTATTCCAACAGTAACCGTGACCAACAGAAATTCAATAGAGATAGCAAACACAATTGACGTCATTTGATGTACACTTTTCCATTTTGAGTTGGCAACTAAAATACATAATCAACACCCTGGTCTGCCAGGATCGTGAGATTTAGCACTTGATACTCTCTGCCTACTTCGTAAGAGACTTGGCAGGAAAATATTATTTAAGTATATAACTGGGTACAGTTTGCGTCAAATTAATACCTGAACTACAGTAGGTAGTCAAAATGATTTGAAAAACATAAATGTTGTTGAATTCAAAAACCCGGTAAGTACCGGGTACTAAGTGGTTTTTGAGTGATTTGACCTAATGATAAATTTTATCTGTGACTACCTCGTAATAAAATTATAACCAAGGTAGGTTCCAAAAACCAATATCAAAATCGGTTCGTTATTGGCCAAATAATCGCTGAATAAACATACAAACAAAAAATATACAGTCGAAGGTTGCTTATTGCCTAATTTCATTCACAAACTCAAGCAGAAGTTATGTTTAGGAGGATCGTTATCGAGTTTAGGTATATGGAACTAGGTACAAGAGAATCATGAGGTACCTTTCGAAGAAAGAATGATTAACTCTCGAAGTAATAATCGAAATCGAAATAGAATAATGAAATATAAGTCGCATTTTTGCAGTTTTACTGTGTTTAAATTATTTAAAACAAAGCACTGTAAATTGGCCAAACCCAATTAAGAGAGATTTAACATTTCACAAGAATAGACCTCAGACAAATCATATATGTACACACTGTAGCCACACGCATCACTGTGCCTTAGGACTGTAATAGACAGATAAACACACATACACACACAAACAGGTCAAACTTTTTTATGTGATTTAGAAGTACTGCAAATATTACGAAACGTACCTAAATCCGTAACTTTAAATTATGATCTATTAGCCACCTCCAAGTTCAATCACCAAGTCCTTGTTCTCAAGCCTTCAGCTTCGTCATCAGAAAATATAAACAGATCCACTTAAGGCGAATCGAATAAGTCCAAACTAAAAGGGTTTACCAGAAGAAATTCCAGGGTTACGTTTCCTATCATCGAGCTCCATCATCAGACCAGCTCAGTTGTATCAGCACTCGTTAGTGTTTCAACTTTTAGGTATAACTAAGACTCAAAAGGAAAATAAATGGGTCGGTACCCATAGTGCGTCTAATATACTTTCCGATGCTTACGAATGAGCCGATGACCTTGATAGCCTAAACGGGTCTATACTATAGCTAAGAACCATCTCGATCACGTCACCTTTCAAACAAACAATCATAATCCTATTTCTTTTAAAAAACCGCATCAAAATTCGGCCATCAGCTAAAAAACTACGATGCCATAGACACACAGACACGTCAAATCTATAAAACCCCTCGTTTTCCGTCAGAAGTTAATGAATAAAATGTATTTTAAATGGATTTTTAATTAGTGTTTAATAGCAAAGTTAATAGCCAAAGCGATGAATAACGTAGTAATAAAACCTTAGTAACGTACGTACTTTGGTACGTACGTTACTAAGGTTACCTATACTTGTCAGTCTGACACCATTCACAATTCACTTAAAAAATCAACAAAAGCAACTTTCATAACACAAAGAAATAATGATATTGTAATTAAGCAAGTCCACGGTAGACAACTATCCTAACAAAATGAATCCGTTAGTATACATACAGATTATGATGGAATCGTTACAAGACTACCGCTGGATATTAGATATAGCCGCAGCCAGCTATCCTCTGGCTACAATGTCGAAAATACACACAGCTTAAAATGAGGCCAGAAATATTTAAAATTGTTGAATATTATTTACACAAGTTACCTTCTTATCCTAGAGATATATTACAATCGAAGAGTTTGCCAGAATTATCATCTCAAACGTCACGGGAGACAGATGACAGCTGCTTCACTCGTTATATCGATGATACGTTGAGTATGATAACTTCGCCATGGACAACAGATACAATATGGTCTTTTGAAACTTTTAGAAAGTTGGTTCCAGAAAGTATTTTAATAACACAGACTATTTCGAATTCAGAAACGCATCCGAATACTTCAGTATCTTCAGCAGAGATAACCACGCGTTTGGATTCTGATAGCCGAAACACATTTACTTTGCTTAATAAGACAAGTTATTCCTGTAGCAGTTTCAGTGCATCTCCAGTACCCGAATGTTTTAGTAGCTCTAGCACATCAAGCTCTTGGACAGTAGAAACTTTCACAACTACGTCAGAAGATAGTTGGCGTATATTACGAATTAACTATCCGTGGAGTCCTTGTACATTTGACAGTAGCACAGACATATACCCCAGTTCTTCAAACACATCTAATGCAACTCTTAGTATTACTTTGTCAAGCAAAGCAATACGTAATACCCATTCTGTAACTACCCTCCCTTAGGTTAATCAAGAAAAAAATGAAATAAAACCAATTTTCCTTGTAAAATGTTTATATTCGTTAACATTTTTAATTAAATTACATTTCAAGTTAATGAGGTATCCGTTACCAGTGTATAAATTAGCAGTAAATACTTTCAATAACAACATAATAAAACCACCATGAATTATTTTAAAGCTTGTCTCGTGTGTATAAGTTTTAACCTTGTAATGCGTCTTCTACTTTCATACATTTGTGCTATATTGACTATTCTGTGAAATCACTGATCTATGTCTCAAGATTTTTTTTAATTCAAAGATTACAACATGATTTAGAAGTGTAATTGTTATCCTAAGTTTTGACAATGATAAGAACCATTGGTATTCTTTTTAAATAAACTATTTTTAGACTTTACTAATATTTCAAGCTATAATTTAAAAAAAAAACACCAGATTTGCGATATTTGACTGTAATACATACACGAACAATAATTATTAACAACCATATTTCGGCAGTCATCAAAGTAGGTACAGTACTACTATTGAAATTATGCGCTTCGTCTTTACACTTCATTTGTTTTTAAATTGGCTGACCTAATCAAAATTTAAGCGAAATGAATAATTAATTATGTGTAATAACAACTCTATATAGATATCTTTAAAATACATTCGGATTTCCGAAGCTTGACGAATATAGCCGAAGCGTATAGTTTAAATAGTACTACTGTACAGCCGGTCAGATTTCGTAACAGTAATTCGTCAATGGAGTCCCTAGAGATTATGGTCCCTACATTGGTATTTTACAAAGACATACTCGTAATTTTACGGCATGTATAATCGTCTCTATAGCCGACTGTTCACAAATAAATAATAATCTATTTAAAGTACAAATACTTTCAAGAATCAAAATACTTCCACATAGGGAATAACGCCTATTGTTGAGGTACATTGCATATACCGATGACAGATTTGTAGTATTTTTCTTCTGAGAGAGCATCAACCAAGAACTTGCCCAGGTCGTGTTTAGAGATGGAGCGTCCGGGAGACTTCTCTGGGTTCACTTCAACTGTAATTCCGCGACTGGGATCGTCTAAAAAAATAAAAATAAAAGGCCATGTATGCTCAGGTCCGCTTCACATAATATCACCAATTCTGTTACGGCAAATATAAATAACCTATCTAAGATCGTGCTATTTTAAGTCAGTTTTTTATTGTTATTTTTATGATATTGGAAGGCAAACAAGAAGACGGATTTCCTGATGGTATGAAATTCATGCCGCCTAGAGACACCAGAAGCGATAATGGTGTGTTGCCAACCTGAGGGATGTTAGGCTTCGAGCAAAATTAAGTTTACCGGCTACCTTATCCTCCGAACCGGAACACGTCAATGGCCAGCACTGACATAGGTAAGGCGGCGGTTCCAATCCAGACGAGTTGCTGCGACACTCTGGTCAGTTCCGAATAACCACAAAACAAAACTCTAGAAGGCCTATTTTAATCTGTAGATAGGATATCAATATTATTCGTTAATGTAGCAGTTTGTTTCGGGACAATTGGATGGGAAACACGAAATTCCAGATGCCAAGAAATTAACGCTGATTGCTAACATTGGTCTGCGTTAAAAAAAACGACGGGTTGCACTCCGGGAGTGCCGGCAGAAGTGAAAAATTGAATGTTAACGTCGTGCATTTTTAATATTTTGGAATGATAAGGGAATATTTTTGCACGAATTGCTTTAATTATCAGTATGAAAGTACCATCATTTATGTGGTAGAATACAGTATTCATTTATTGCGCTATCGTACACAAACATGACAAGACGAACATTCACGCAAGCGCCCTGCGCCGTCTTACGAATTTTCGATCAGGTCACGACGCGAGTTTAGAAGTTTTTAGTACCCATTCCAAAATAAAGTACGCAACGCCGCTAAAGAAGTTTTCACTTCAAAAAACTTATAAAAAATGTAAAAAAATAATTTCATAAATTGAAACCCAGAATGTGCAGAAAAACAAGTTGAAGATCACTATAACTTGGATTTTCGACTTAATTACTTATCCCAACTAAATCTAATATATAAAATTCTCGTGTCATAGTTTTCGTTGCCATACTCCTCCGAAACGGCTAGACCGATTTTGCTGAAATTTTTTGTGCTTATCCGGTATCTATGAGAATCGGCCAACATCTATTTTTCATCCCGCTAAATGTTAAGGGTGGTCCACCCCTAAATTTTTTTTTGCAATTTTCAGACAAAATTTTTTGTTTTTATTTTTTTATGATACAGTATACAAAAGTACATACAACCCTAAATTTTCACCCTTTTGTCACCAACCCCTATTTTTTAATAGTCATTTTTTATCCCGGGTCGATAACTGATCAATCGTCATTTAATTAGTTATATGGCAAAACAACGTTTGCCGGGTCAGCTAGTAATATCTGAAAATTTATCTATTTTTTTTGACAATCTTTAGCTTAAATGTACTTGAAGATCTCAGATCTAACATAGGATATGGTAATTTAAACAAAAATGACGACATGATATTTTGTATTTCATCTTTGATTTGGAAAAAGAGGAAAATCAACACTGGTTTTTCCCATACAACCTGCTATTAACTGTCGGCGGAATGTAAATCTCCGGATCGCCCAGTATGGTATAAGCTTGTCGAATATTTACATAGCCGACAAAATTCTATATCAATCTTCACAATCCTCCATAATAATGTAGTCCGGTCAATTTAGCCCAAAAATAGGGGTAACCTTATATAGGGGAAGCTGAAAATTTACATAAATGTTAGGGACACCATTACTATAAAATTGTGAAAAATCCATGTTTGATTGAACATAAATAAATGATTCCATGTTTGCAAAATTTTTTATTCAATGTCAGATGTTGCAAGAATGTGTTTTTTGATTTTTTTTAGCAAAACGGTTAGTTTTATAATAAAATTATATAGTCTAATATGTCAAACAAAAATTGTACATCATGCAATTATCTACAAAAATTGTCCTCGCCCTTTTTTTTATAACACTAACCATTTTTGAAAAACATAGGTCCATAGGTCGCTGGTTCATATCCGGCTCAAAGGACCATATCTTTGTGCGAGCCCTTGTTTTCCAGGAATCCCGCTGATTAAAACTTCGATAATAATGTGGACTGTATATTTAATAGGTATAGTATTTTAGAGGTCACTGGGTTACAAGAAATAGATTACAGATCGCGTCGTTCCCGGTCGGGTTAGCGAGCCGTTCTAACGGCGGCGGGTCGCCGTAGTGGGGAGCCCGTTGTGTTCTGCACGTACAACTCGGGAACCGGTTCAATGCTCTAACATAATTACAACATTTTCTTACACTGTATTCTCCATACTAAGCATGACTAAGCTGCCTAAGATATCAATGGGCTTGCCATATCACTATAATCCTGCATAACTAATACATTCATATTGACCGATAATTCTGAAAATATGATGTTAAAAATGAATTGGAAGCAATTCACACGCTTCTTCCACTTGCACCAGAAAACCTCCTTAATTATACTTCTTGCAACAGCAAAAAGGGGTGTAACTCAAGAAGCGGCTGCAAAAAAGTAGGCTCATTTTGTTCACTAGGGTGCACCACTTGTCAAGGCCAATCGTGTTCAAATATAGAATCTCCAACAGAAGATTTTCACATCAACAATGAAACAACTGCTGTATCGCTGTTAGTACAATTAACGTCAACTCAAGAAGATGAGGAAGAATAAGAAAATGGAGAGAGAGAGAGAGAAAGAAAGAAGAAATAATTATTGTTGTAAATGTTAATTATAAAAAAAAGTATCTTCACGCCCACGACTAGCCGAAGACACTAAGTCCCACAACCAAGCCTATCGCCAACCGGGCACATATCCAATTCCGAGCCAAATTTTTTATTAGAAAATTGGAAAAACCAAATTTTCTTATTGTTGCCCGATCCGGGATGCGAACCCAGGACCTCATGCAGTCATGTCCAACACCTGAACCGCTAGACCACAGAGGCAATTGTTAATTATAAATTTTGTACTTGTGTTTTCTCAAAAATGGTTAAGGTTATGAAAAAAGGGCAAAGACATTTTTTGTAGATGATTGCATGATCTACAAATTTTGTCTGACATATTTTATCATAAAACTAAACCGTTTCGCTGAAAAATTCAAAAAACCCATTTTTGCAACCTTTGACTTTAAATAAAAAAATTTACAGACATGGGATCGATGGGGACTTTTCACAATTTAATTACAATGGTGTCAAAGTCTAAATTGACCGGATCAATGGTAAGATTTCTTTACTTAGTTATAAAAATGAGAAAAAAAGACAAGCTAACTGATTTTCATATTACATATTGAGTACACGCGTACCTACCAATTCAGTGGAAGATTTTAGTTAGTATTACATAAACTCGTCTACTATGGTCCACATAAATAATTTGTATTGACTTGGGGCTGAACTAGATGTCCTGGAGAATTTCGTTTCACCCGTTCAGATATGGGAAAAATAGAAATGTTGTTTTTTTATGATGTTGGAAGGCAAATAAGAAGACGGATTTCCTGATGGTAAGAAATTCACGCCGCCTAGAGACACCAAAGGTGCGTTGCCAACTTGAGGCCGGGATGTTAGGCCTCGAGCAAAAGTAAGTTTACCGGCTACCTTACCCTCTAAGCCGGAGCACGTCATGACGTTATGGCGGCAGGAATAGATAAGGCGGTGGTACCAATCCGGGTGAGTCGCTGCGAAACTCTACCACCTAGTCAGATATCACGGTGTTAGTAACGGTAAGCTTATGTTTGCCTTTTACGAGCTGCCTAGCACAGGAAGGCAGATAGTCTATTCTGCAAAGGGACCCGAACCAACACGGGTTTCTAGTTTCTTTGCAATTTTTCCAATTATCTTATCTTTTAAACCTTCCCTGGTCTTCCACAAACCATTCCAAAATAAAATTCGCCAATTCAGTCCAGACGTAATTTTTGGTATTGGTACCACCGCCTTACCTATTCCTGCCGCCGTAACGTTAGTGCTTGCCGTTGACGTGTTCCGGTTCGGTGGACAAGTTAGCCGGTAAACTTACTTTTGCTCGAGGCCTAAAATCCTGGCTTCAGGTTAGTAGCACACCATTACCATCTTTGGTGTCTAGGCGGCGTGAATTTCTTACCATCAGGAAATCCGTCTTCTAGTTTGCCTTCTAATATCATAAACAAGACACATCTTGGCGATTAACTTTTATACATATACTAGCTGACCCGGCAGACGTTGTTCTGCTATATTTCTTTTTGCTGTGATTCACCCTAGTAACATAGGAGTATAAAAAATAGATGTTGGTCGATTCTCAGACCTCCTCAATATGCTCACAAAATTTCACGAAAATGGTGGAGCCGTTTCGGAGGAGATCAATCACGCACCCCGTGACACGAGAATTTTATATATTAGAATTCAATGCTAATATTATATTTCTATACTGCGGTATTACTCAACAGCCAACGGCTTCTTTTAGGAACGAGCCATACTTGGAAAAGAGGCCACGCGGATAATGTTCTATTTTTCTTTGATTTGATATCCATTTGAATCCAAGAAAAGATCGACGTAAACTTTGTCTACCTATAATAATAGTAAAATATTCATTCCATGGATCTAGCATTTTATCATTATACCCTATTTTTGTTGTCATAACTTGAGTGCTCGCCCTTTAAAGAGTTACAAAAACGCATCAGTTTGTAATTAGACAAATATCACATTTGATCTCCCTTATCGTATCTTACAAGTATAGAGAAAAACTCTATATTTACATATATATGTCTTGTGTGCGTGTGTACGTCACTGAACTTCTAAAAGACTGGAGCGATTTTGATGAAATTTTTTTGTGTGTGTTCAAGGGGATTCAAAATTTGATTTTGGTTGATTTTGGAATGTTTTACATTGGATCCGGCAGACTGCGCAATTATCGGAGCATAAAATATTATGTATCTGTTAATGTCAAGCGATACGAAGTTTGCTGGGTCGGCTAGTATCAAAATAAAATAGAGGTCTGACTGGTAAACCTGTCTAAACGCAGCGGAAATTCATTGGCGCAGTCTATTCATCCTTAATACAGTAGCTATGATTTATGTGTGAGACAGGAGTGACTGCAGAGCTAACGCCAATAAGAATGAATGAATAAAATAAAACATGCTGTGTCGACCTCAGGTGATGGACTTAGACACAGAGAATGATGATCATGACCCGTGACTACGATTAAACATTCCAATTTAGCGACGATTTTTTAATGGTATTGGAAGGCAAACAAGCAGACGGATTGCCTGATGGTAAGAAATTTATGCCGCCTAGATACCAAAGGTGTGTATTCCCTACCCTCCAAATCGGCAAGCACTGACGTTATGGTGGCAGAAATAGCAAAGGCGGTGGCACCAACCCGGGCGAGTAGCTGCGAAACTCTACCACCTCTTTAGATTTGTTAGTGACGTAAGACTATGCTCGTCTTTTACTAGTTCCCTGGCAGGAAGACCAGAATAGACCATTCTGCAAAGGAGCCCGGTTGGACCGGTTGCACGGGTTGATTACTCCGAAATGAATTGTCTTAACGCCACTTCGTCAGCGCTCTTCGTCAGTTTCTTTTTCTAAAGGAGAGTAACCAGTAAGCTTGGAAGCTTAAAATCCTAACAACAGTTTGACAACGCAACCATAATATTAATGTAGGTATATAATAAATATATATAGTATAATGTGTAAAAAAATCAGCCTATTTTTTTTAATTCTATAATAAAGTGTACCTGCACGCTAATAGTTATAGCGAATAACGAAAGGAAAAAAAACTATAGTAAAACGCTATAGCTAATATTTTTTATTATATAAAAATGAATCTCTATTTCCATTGGTTATTACGTAATGCGTGAAAGAGTGCAACGATTTCGGTAATATTTCATTTTATCGTTTTAATTATTATCAGGATCTTGAAAACGAAAAAAAATTAAGATTATCAGAAAATCAATTAAAGAAAACTTAACGAAAATACAATTTTATATTACTGTCTTGATTGATATTCGAATTTAATATTCATGGTTATGGCATTACAACATTTGCCTGGTCAGATGGTGATACTATGATTATGGCACTCCTGCAAAAAAATTCAGGAAGCCTTCGAATGAAAATCACTTACCAGAAATGTGCGGTGGGAACACGGACACCCAATTAAGTCCACTCTCCTTGATTAGCTGGTGCATCCTCTCGTGGTCCTTTGTAATAGGTATAAACCTGGGCGGAACCTTATCTGGCTCGTAAAATAGGAACGCTGATATGCAGGCCGACAAATTTTTGACCTGTTTCGCTCTCATCGCCTCTATGATGTGTCTGGTGCCTTCCGACATGTCCGATGTTGGTTCTAAACTGTTCCTGGTACCGAGAGCGATGACCACGCCATCTGTGCCGTCTACAGCATTTTGGACAGAGTCCGGCTCTAAAACATCTCCCTTGAAGATCTCTACTTTGTCTTTTAATTCAGCGGGCAGCTTCTCAGGGTCACGAACAAAGGCACGAACTTTTAAACCTAGTAAAAAATGACAATTGACTTGGTATAGATCTAAACATTATAGCAACGCCTTTACCAAATTTATAGTACCAAAAATTAAATCGAAGGGAAAGAGGATTCTGATCGAAAAGATGCTGGTGATCGGTCAGTAAAGAAGTCACTTATTGAAGGCAGCTGGCTCAACACCGCTTCATCAAGTATGTAAGTGTCAGAACAAGGACTGGCCTTTTTAATGTCAGACGATAACAAACAAGTACACGACTCTCCTGGTGGTAAGAGGCGGCCTATAATAGACACCATAGATGCTATAGATGCATCGCTCTTCTTATTCGTAAAGTCTACCGACTATTCTACCCTCCGGACCGAAACATGATAGATGGTATCATTATGGCTGCAGAAATAAATAAGGCGGTAAATGCCTCCCCGGGCAAGTTGTTGCACAGTACTTTACCAAAAGTGGTCTCATTGGTTTCCTGACCTTTGCTCGGGTTTACGAGCTGCCTGGCAGAGAGGCTATTGGTCCATTATAATCGAGAAGGAGAACCCGAACAAACCGTTAAATGATCTGAGGCCACAGTAACGGTTTAAGATATCCAAAATACTTTATATCGGCAAAACACTTGCTAGAAGTGACGATTGTAATGAAAAGTTACTCCTAAACGCGAAAGTGTGTTTGTATGTATATTCCGTTTAACGTCATAACTGCAACGATTTTAATGAAGGAAATAGGTTATATTTTTACCGATGAGTATATTAACGGGTTACCGAGAACTTAATCTTATCAACAAAGTAAATATGAAAATGATAACCAAGTTCCTATACCGATGGTCTGCGTAGTTAGGCGTGTACACTAACCAATACGTCACTACATTCAAAACAAAAAAAAAATCGAAAAATCGGACTACGCGTTAATGAATTGTAGACCCGTTTACATTTTGACATTTAACCCTCTCCCAAGATACTAATAAAGGGTTCCCTTTTAATAATTAACAATAACATATGATCCGTTTATTAGGTTGATTACGCGTGAATCGCGGACATGATACAGACAGAAACTTTAAAAATGTGTACTGCTCCCTTTTTAGTCGCCAGCACCTTTTTTTCTATCTTCAATGTATAGAATTCACTTTTCTACAGTTTTATTATAAGTATAGATACCTATCTTAATTTTAAGGTTTCGTACACTGGGCACCAAAAATGTCAATAAGTACTTTTGTCGGTAGCACATTTCTTAATAATCCTAATAAAAGTAAATGCAAAAGTTTGTCTGTTTGTTTATTACTCTTTCACGCAAAAGCTGCTAAACCGATTTTTATGAAATTTGGTACACACATAGACTCTGTGTACAACTTGGATGAACTGCACATAGAATAGTTTTTATCCCGAAACAATGTTCCTGTGGGACCACGCCGGCGACGCCGCGGGCAACAGCTAGTCTGTTATAATGTGTGTCTGTGATATTATAACTACTAAATGAATAGAGCGATTTCGGGGGGATTTATTTTGTTTGAAAACTGACGTGATCCATCTGCATTAATGTCCGAGAATAACAACCCACAGTAATATCAACCATTTCACATTTAAAATGTAAAAAATGTGTTTTATAATCTATTTAGAATATTTATTAAGTAATGACCGAATTGGCGATCTCAATTAAGTCAATTACGTGATAGTTCTTTAACTATAAGTTGTAACAATGATAAGGTTAACCGTATGCTTGTCCCTTGATTTTTAGCTGATACATAAAATTACAATTATTATATACTAGCTTCCACCCACGGCTTCGCTCGCATGCTGATTGCAGCGAAAACCTGCGAATATGTGTTATTTTGGTTGTACCTATACACTTCTGTAAAGATTCATCTAAATCCATTCATAAGTGTATGTGAAAGACTAACAAACATCCTTTAATTCTCACAAACTTTTGCATTTACTATATTAATAGGATTACAGGATTTTTTTATAATGTCGAAAAAAAATTTATAAAATGAAAAAATGAAAATGAAATTTATTTATTTGCGGAATATGTGTGTTTAAAAGTTGTTACAGAATACTTATTCGTACCAACATATTCTACCACATTGTGGTGTGCAAATATCTAACTTTACATATATCATAGTTTTTATTTTTTGTTATTTATTTATTTTTATATAAAAATTCGTAAAAAATTTAAGCAAAAATTATAACGATCAAGTTTTACCCTACCTACCTATGGTACACTACCACCGTTTCTAAACCTAGCCAGTCAGGAGAAGAAACGGCGAATCAGGACAAGAAGCGGCAAAGGCAGAAGATATCGTTCTTCTTGATAAGTATAAAATCTGTTGTGCGAAATTTAAATTTTTATTTTTTACTTCGCGAAAGAAAAATACCTTGAATCTTAACAAGAAATTTTACTGCAGATTCTATCCTCTTTTAAATATTAAAAATAAAATCAGACTAAGACATTAAACTAGGTAAACAGTTCGGACATCTCAGGGAAAAACCCATTAGGTATGATTTATGTTAATCCAAACAAAAAGTACTTATTCAAGTTTAAATGTTTCTGTTGAATTTTTTCTTCGAACTAAAAATAATCGCACAAGTTTGATAACTTTAAGATAGGGATTTTAAGATTTGGTTGACATTCTGATAGTGAAGCATTCTCCCAAATGAGGCCTGTTCACATTTTGCGAGCTACTATTTATTGCGAGCAAACTGTAAGGCCCGCCACAATTCTTTTTCGAAATTTCAAAAAAAAAATTGCGCCCCGTACAAATCCACTTGAATTTCTGACATGTGTGGCAGGTCCACAGATTTTTTTCAATCGTCATTTTTTCGAATCAGAATTCCGTAGCAATATTCCGAATACGTGTGGCAGGCCTAAGGGTAAACTGATTAGCAGATTCCCCACTTGGACAGGACTTGATTAGTGTACGTATTTAGTATTGGCCTTTTAACACTAATCATAATGGGAACGGGTTTACTCTATAAGTATGTGCCGCGATGTGAAGCGTGCAAAGTATTTCAGCATGATTAACGTGATAAATTTTTCATACGAAGAGATAATACATATCACCAAGCCACATACACACATACATATATTCACGCCAAGTTCCTTGCGACCCATGCCACCCCGTAAAGACTATGGACTGCCAAATGTCAAACACATTCATTATTTTTATACAAACATGCTGGTTTCGGAGAGTAATGACGTGCAGAAATATTTTAATATTCATAAAAGATAATTATTTAATGATATAATGATACATATTATGTTTAATATTCAGACATTTTTTCCTTTTATATTTATTACAATTGGAATTATTAATCATAAACTATTTTAAAATGTATATAAATTTAACCATATCTACTGTAAACTACCACCTTTTCCAAATTTAGCCAATCAAGAAAAGAAACATCGTCGTCATCATTATCATATCTTCACGCCAAGTCCAATACGGGTTAGGCAAAGAGCGTTTTTTCCCTTTCTTCTCCTGTCAAGGAGAAAAAACGGCAAAAGAAACTCCCCTGCAACCAGGACAATAACCTATCTTCCTTGTATCAACCTCTAACTCCCCATGTATCTACATCCATCAGCATTTTATCACAAACCAGTTATTTCGCTATAATAATATTGCCGGGTAGAGACCCACCACCTTTCTTATTCCTGCCACTATAATGACAATGCCATAACTTGTCTTGCACATTAGGCATAACACCCCGGCTACAAGATAGCGACGTACCTATAACATCTACTGTTTCTATGTAATGACCACAGTGATTGATCTCTTAGACCTCAAACTTGATCTCAGCGATTTGTGGGGCAGTGGCGAGAGCGGCGCGATCTAAGACATAGATTCTTATTGAAGTGAACTGGATGGCAGCGGAGCGGGCAGCGGTGCCCGAGCGACGAGCAACCGTCAAGCGGTGTTCATGCGATTGAGTTAACGTAGTGCTGTTTGCATTTAATATTTGTAGATAAATTTACGTACATCGCAGCATTTCACCGAATTTAATTCGTGAAATTTTTGATAGATTACTAATTTGGAATATTAAACATTTTGATCACAAAAATAAGAAGATAATATGTGTAGCTAGGTTCTAAATCGGACTTTATAGTTCCTACAATACAATATAATCAAAAGTCCCACACTCATTCCCGTATGTCACTGTTCATGGTAATATAAAAGTCGCATTTTTCTTTCCTTTTTAACAAGGATGAACATTTTCTTTCGACTATAATAAATCATACAAATCAAAAGCACTCGGTTCAAAAGAAGTTGCCGCCGTATTGACACCGTGCTCACATCAAATACAACAACATTTCGTCGCTGCGACACGAGCGATCTGGCCGCTGAGTGCTGACATCGAGTTCGGGTATAGATTGCCGCGCCCGCGCCCGCCCCGCTCTCACCGTCACCCCGCAAATCGCTGAGATCCAGTTTGAGGCCTTACTATTAGGGGAGCCGCGTGCTTCAGCGTTATACCTATTTTTACATAAAACAAAATTCCGACGTGTACGGAAGGGAATGTTTCAGAAAGCAGCGAATAGATTAAAGTACTTAAAGCCAACGTTTTTAAATATAATTGTCAATGTATTTTTTAACCGACTCCAAATAAGAGAACGTTCTAAATTCGTCTGAATGTTTTGTGGATGTTTGTTTACGCCATAAGGTTAATGACGAACAGATTTCGATGGTTCTCTTTTCGAAAGGTAGGTCATGATTGCAATCCCACATAAATTGTTTCAATGTTGAATTTAGAATGTTGAGCCTAGTACCTTTCGTATTAGGAAATATCAAGTCGCGACTTGGCAATGATATTGGAGTCGGGCTTAGTTCAGTTTTACTACGTTCAAATAGTTATCTAAATGTTTAAACCGGGTTCGTCCTGAAAACTTTCCACTTCACTGGATCGGACGCTGCGCGAACCCATAGTCCCCACATTTTCAATTCAACTGTGATCGTTGCGTAAATTGGATCGCAGCAGTGATTTATCTCTATGATTCGTACACTGGACTTCAATTAACGGAATTGGATACTTCCTAGCTTTTAAATCATATCTTCTGATGTACTAGTATCTACTACATGCTGGAGATATTCTTTTCTTATCCTACTGGTTTGTATTGAAACTAAAGCAACTGCTGTTTCTAAAAACCCTCAGAATGTTAATTCAACATAGGTGCCTAAGGAGGGTAGACTAGTTAGGTTATTCTTGAATATCAATTCACGCAATATTGGAAATTGAAATCCGATTTGTGTCATTTTGTACTGTAGAAAAAAATCGACGAATCCTATATTACAATAAATTATTAGATTGATTTTGTTGCATTTTTTTTTCCTATCAGTTTGTTGAATTTAGATCCATAAATGTTAATAATTCGCTAGTATTGTGGCCAAGAGTACAAAGTAACACAAATCCGATTCCAACTTCCAATCTTGCACGAAATTGACATTCAAGAGTAGGCCCACAGGTAGTCCGCTTTTTACGAGCTGCCTGGCAGGAAAGCAGATGGTAGGTCTATTCTGCAAAGGAGCCCGGACCAACACGGGGAAAAACGGTTGATGATGTACTGCTGGTTGAAGTGAATATAATGTTAAAATTTTAGATCTTGCAAAAGCACAATTTTAGCAGGAATGGATGGTAAAACTGATGATAATGATGGATGTAGAAAGGAGAGTGTTTGCAGTGAATAGAGTGCTGGGTAAGCTATTTCAAAGTAATTGCTGGTTCGGCGACAAAGAATTTCAGATGAAAGCCTGACAAAGCAGATACATATGAATGTGGGAAGATGTTGTTATTTACCTGAGGAGACCTAGGTTGAGATTCCACAATCAAATTGCTCAAGCATTATCCAAGGCTAGTGTCAAAAGTGCCCGAAACCGTGTTTGTATGAAAATGGTAATAATTGTTGAAGAAGCCAGACAGGCCTGCCAGGATTGAGAGATTTAACATTTGATACTCTCTATTTAGGGACTTGGCATGAAGATTTGTATATTTGTGTGTACTATCAATACAAAATTTTATTCATGTAAGTATTGTACCTCCCCTTCAGACACATGTACACTATGAACACTATTTCTTTTCTTTCTTATCTTCTTTCGTTTTAGAGATTGTATAAATACAAAAAATAAAATAGACTAGTTTTATCCAAATAAAGATAGCATTTATTTTTAAAGAGGGTTCTTATTTGGAGCTTGAAATCTGGTGCTGCAGTAAGAAAAAGATGCACATTTCAATGTTTCTGAATAGTATACACTATTTTTTGCGTTTTATGTACAACGTGATTACATTACACGCATTTATGTCTACATTTCAATTTAAAAATGATGGAAAAACACTTTAAAAGCAATTAAAAACTGCAATTGTCTTTTTTATTGAACGTTCAAGTGCGCACCATGTAAGCTATATTTGGATATTATAAAAACGAATCTGTATAATAATAAATTCCTTTTTTTTTTTGAATGACTAATTTGTTTGACTAATCTTACGATTTTTTACAACTTCACCGAACTTTGTGGGCCGAGCAGAGTGCTCAGCCCGAGTAAATTCCTTGCGTAAGAAGCTGCAGTTTCTTGGAAATAATAACAAGAATAATAAAAACAATTAGTACATACCTTTTTTAATTGCTGCCTCCACGGCGCAGATACCGGTAAAGCCGGTTGATCCAAATATCACGATCTTCTTCATAGCTGTTAACATACGACACGAATTAAATCACGTAGAATAAACAGCAGAAAAATAAGTATCCTCTCGAAAACTGATTTTTATTTAAATATTTTATTTCATAAATTTCATTATATCCTACCTCGATTTTGTTTTAATAACAAATCTTATATATCGAATAAACGTTTGTGTAAAATTGATCACTAGCACGTCTATTAGCGTTAGCGTAATATATTATACTGATAACAGATAAAAATTAGAGTTTAATGGAAATTTAGGTATTTCCCTTGTCTGCTTGTCAATTTGCAGCTGATTTTTGATGAAAATGACGGAAAACACGCGACAGAATGTTTACGTCATGTAATGTATATGACAGTTGACCATAGACAGACCCAGTTCACAGTTGACATTTCGAAATGTCAAAGATAAATTGGAATTTTGACAGTAATGGTTGAGTTTGCCTTGGAGTTTTGGCGCCATCGAGAGAAGAGATGGTCGAAGTTTTTTCATAATTATTGTATTTCGTGTTAATTTTGAGTGAAATCAGTCAATTTTGGTGGCATTTTGTACAATTTTGTTCAGTGAAAGTGCACAAATGAAATAATCATTTAGAAATTAGCGTATCGTATATTTCCTCGTTGCCGCCAAATGTTACTACATGAGCTTGTGTAAAAAGGCCACCGCTTTACCCAAGAGCCTGACATGACTTACTGACGACTTACGACTGATGAATAATTATAATTGATATAAAATATGATGCAAATTTCTATTTGACTAATGGTAAAATACTTACGAGATTGCCAAAACCTAAAGAAAGAAAAAAAGAAGAGTTTGCCTTAAGTTTTGGCGGGATCGAGAGAAAAGACCCAAGCAGTTTTTTCATAATTTCGCAATTTTTTTCAGTTTAATTATAAGGATTTTTTCTGTATACAGCCAACATACAGCGATGGATATTTACTTTCATTGACCTCTAGCTACGTGGACATTAAATAGCTACGAAAACGTAAAAAAACGTGTCTTGAACAGTCACGAACACGAAAATATGGCCACAAATTATACAGACTATAGGTATATTATTATACTCTTTGTACAGACTTATGAATGTGGTAGCCGTTCATCATAAAGCTAGGTAAGTCTACTAATAGTATAATAATAATATAAGCTACCATAGAAATAGAGTAGCTCCCTACAGATCATGTACAGACTTCCATAGATTATTTCTTTCCTTTTTTTAGTTTTTGCATTAGCGTTTGTCAAAAGTCAAGTTGAAATATATCAAGTCAATTGATTCAATTTTACCGAGTTTAAATTATTCAAAATTAGTCATTAGTCGATAGAGAATGTCAACTGCAAAGTAAAGGCCTATTATACTGGGATATAAATTAAACCATTAATATTAAAGCAAACGTTTTAATAGAATATTTTCAAATTTTCAAATCAAGTAATAAAACAATTAATCAGATTCGTCATTTTCATTTACATGTACAATAAAATAATTCTGCACCGCGTGTTCGATAGCATCATGTAAGTCCTACATGTTTTTTTTCTCCATTGATCACATGGTTAAAGCAATTCTTCCGTTTGTTAGAGTCTATTGTTGCTATTGAGTCATAAGACAGGTGTTTTACATCTTCAAGTTTGAATGTTGAATTATTGGCAGCAATATATTTTTTTATTTGGGACCACACCAACTGAGTAGGGTTGAGTTTACAATGATACGGTGGTAGGCGGACAATTTCAATGCCATTTGCTGTAGCAATTTCATCCATTAAATAGGTAGGTATTATATTGCGGGGCAATTTCGCCAACGTGTAACATAAGTTTCTTTTTTAAATAAATCAAATTCATTGTCACACCTTTACTTTGAAGCCAGTCTATTATTTGCTGCTTTTTCCATTGAGGTGTCGATATCTTCTCAGATTTAACTGAGTGATATGGTGCGTTATCCATGACGACAACACTTCCCAGTTCAAGTTTTGGTATAATATTTTAGAACCAGTTTTAAAATTTTTCGCCGTCCATTTGATCGTGGTAATCTATAGTTGATTTGGATTCAAATCATTCCTTCCACAAATCCTTTTTCACCTCCAATGTGCAAGACTATCGGCCTTTTACCTTTTCTCGTAGGATCGCCCGGACCATTAAATAAACCGGCTCGATGAGCATCCTTCTTGTTTTTGACCATAGAATCTACACATGCTTTTGTATTAACGAGTCCAACGCTTACCCACGTTTCATCAAGAAAATGTTCTTCAATTCTCTTCGGTGTTCTTTATTTTTTCTTCGATATTGACGTCGCCATATAAAAATGTCGTCTCATTCTAGTAATAATGATCTGCTTTCCCGTTTCGCTAAATCAAAACCAAGCTCATGGAGTATTTTATGGAGTGTAGTACGTTTGAATCACAGAACAATATTACTCACAGAGAAGAATTGTATCTACATATACAATAAATGCAACCATAGCCTTACACAGCTACGAGACAGTGGCGCCCCGTAGGTATATCAAGCAAAAACTACTAGGCACGGGGTTTTTTTATATTTAATATTTAATTACTTTTTAATTTGTTGATAAATAAAAAACAAATTGCCACTAAAATTCAAAAAACACAAAAACGTTTATTCAACTTACAAAAAACACTTATAAACGCAAAGGGTACGCAAGGGGTAAGGCAAATTAGAAATTTTAGGGGCAACTCAATTTCATATCAAACAAGGCAATTATATCATGCATAGAAAATAATAAGCAAAACAGAAATTGTTTTTTTAACATTTTAATTCTAAATTTTTTACATTTCATCAATAGTTGTTTTTGATGCAAATGCAAGAAAACAGTAAGAATAGGTTAAGAAAACTGTTATAAATCACATTCATGTCTTCATTTGGCATTTTTTTATAATCGTTTAAGGACATTTTAAACAAAATTCACCAATTTCACCATTTTTTAAAATCACTAGCAAGTTAACCTAAAAAGTTTCCAAACGTAACTTTAATACGTCGAATGTCCTTTTTTAAAAATATAAACACTTGAGACCAGTAAAAACACCGTAATCTTTAAATTGGAATGATGCGGCGGATCACAACTCACTTAACACAAAATATCATCACGAATCAATTAATGTAGTTATAATAATGGCGGCTTCGGATTTCTAACAAACTCGCAGGCCAGTGTGACCGGTTATTTCAAATAAATAATATGAAAAATCAGCAATTCCCTAATTAATTGATTAATGAGCTATTTATTAAAATATAACGTATATATTATAAATAACAATATTTTAATAACACTTGTATGTATATTGTTTTTTTGGTAGTGCAGCCTATATCAGCACACCCACATGCAAACATTTTGTATGTGTTAAGTGCGAAAATACGTCTATACGAGAAACAGGATCCTGGTTTGAATGGTGGAATATCTGCATCATCATTACATAGTGACATAACTTTTTTTAATGTCGGGTACTCGTTTTTTTAAATACAATGAATGCACTTCTTATAGCACATGTGTCTAAATCATCAAATTTGTTAATCAATGATAGTCGAGCTCTTTCTTTTACAGGCGATTTTAGATCATTCGTTTCTATCTGTTCCTTAGATTATTTCACGGTATTTTCAGAAACTCTAACATATTCTCCATAGTCACCTTTTGATTTCCACACTGTTTAAAATATTTAAAAACATTATAAATCACTCGTCTTTCTCCACTATGAATTATTGACCAATTTTTATTTTTGCGGATAGGTGAAATAACCATTTTTAAAATTGACAGAAAACGAGTCTATACTGTCTGAAGGTTACATTTCAACTAGTGAATAGAGTATTGTAGTCTTTGCTAGTAAACACGACTTTCTAATTTAGGGTCTGTGTTTAGGGGTGTGACTAGCTGCGTGATAACGATAAGTCACTGCTTTCTTTTTTAAGATCTCAGAAAATCATGAAACATGTTTTATTAGATCGAATATAGTTTTCATTGACACAAGAGAAAATTAACAAAAAACTTTGTGACAAGGTTGATATTTTAAAAAGAATAAGTTTATTAAAACCTTGTTTTAATATTTTTAACGCGAATAGACGTTTGAAGGGCACATTTCAACTGGTCAATGTGAACATGACTTTCTAATTATTTTAACTGCTTGACAGCGATGAGTCACTATTTTCCATTGACCTCTAATGATATTTTCTTATCGCGAATAGACTAAAGTTAAGTAGTGCCCTCTTTGCTCAAACTCATTTATTGAGATTTAGCGGAAACAGGGAAGTACATAAAAACACTGATTATTTCATGATAATTTCATTTGCGCACTATTGCGTATCTTCACACCCATATCGTGAAGATACACACTTATGGATAGCGCCCAGTTGGACAGGCCGGGACGGGCCGCATCGCAGCACAATAATCCGCCTAGATCGCTTGCATACATTTTGTATGGAGCAACGCCCATTGGGCCGGGCCGCATCGGGTCGGATTATTGCGCGGCGGATTTCCGCGAGGCATCCCGCGCGTATACCCCGATGCGGCCCATAGTGACCAAAGATCCTGGTAATACTGTTAAGAAAAGAGCACCATAGTATTTTAACGATAAAGTTTCGTACGACAACTACTAGAGGCGCCACTTTCCGAACTTGAAGATCGTATGACAACTACTAGATGGCGCAACTTTCCATACTTGACGATTTTAACGTCGAGTGGCCTCTCTATTTCGTTGCTCTACTTTAATACTGAGTAACAAAAACCGCGCCGATGCGATGCGGCCCGGCCCGCATCAGTATGCTTTGCAATACGATACGGCCCGACATGCTCCGGCCCGGCAGCAGTGGGCGCTATCCTCTAAAGTTCGCAAATGCATTGCCGAAGGGCTGGGCAAGCAAGTGGCACGCCTATCTCCAATCGGGCACATATACAATCCCAGGCAATATCATTTTTACTAGAAAATTGAAAATAGACGTTTTCTAATTTTTTTGTTGCCCGACCCGGCAATCGACCCTGGACCTCAAGAAGTCAAGTCCGACTCTGGACCGATAGACCACAGATACCATGTTAAGCGACCAATATTTTATAATATTTCCACTAAAATGGACTAGTTTCACTCAATACAAACACGAAATTCAATAATTACGAAAAAACTTCAACCATCTTTCCTCTCGTTGTTGTTGTTGTTTTTTAATTTTATCCCAGTCGGGGAAAGGCAAAGGATCTGCGTCCATACAGCCACGTCTTTCGTATTAATAAATCTTTTTCTATTCATGTCCACCGTATTAATTCTTTATTTCAGTCATTAGTCACTATTTACAAAGTTATGTCTGGGTCTTGAGTAAAGCGGTGGTTTCGTTACGCAAGCCCGTTTATGAGATTTGGCGGCAGCGAGGAAATTCACGATACACTAATTTCTTCATGATCATTTCATTTGTGCACTTTCACTGAACAAAATTAAACAAATTCCCACCGAAATCAACCAATTTTACTGATATTTTACACTAAATTCAATAATTGTGAAAAAATTACGACCATCTTCGTTCACAATGACGCCAAAACTCGTTTCCCTAGACAGTTTCTTAATCTATTTATGTGTCAATGCAGTGTGACCAGATTCAGTATTTTAATACTTTTTCAGTATATTACATCGATTTTGCCGAACATCAGTATATTTTCAGGTATATTGCTGGTAGTCAGTAT